>OY744498.1:4237447-4639847 GCA_963556185.1 Pseudopediastrum boryanum
GATCCCCCTTTCACACTGTTCATCAAAGCTACATATCACTGCTACTCGAAGCAAATGTTTCACGTCCTGGCAGCCACTCAGTGCTTTTGATGGCTTATACGTTCAGGACCACGTTGCACTGAGCTGACACTGACTAGTGAGCTCACGCTAGCCCATATGTCCCAATGAAGTCAGAATCCTCTCTCCGAGCGTCCTTTTACGTTTAGTGCTCGCTGGATGCGCACATAGAGCTGACGAAGTGTTGCCTTGCGGTCTGTGGACCTCTATCTCAGGGGTTCAACACAAATGCATGCTAGCTAGAAACTAGCCCAGCAATAGACTCATGTGAAGTTGGCTATGGACCAAGGTAGGCTCTTAAGTGTTGGGAGGCCAGGGTTTTCAGGGGTCAAGCTGTCAGGTGTCGGGTTGTCAAGCATCAGGCTGCTAAGGGATGTCAGAGTGTCGGCTTGTCAAACGTCAGGCTGTCATGCGTCAGCAGGTGTCAAGTTGTCAAGCGTCAGCTTGTCAGGCATGAGGTTGTCATGGGTCAGGCGATCATGTGGCAGCTTGTCAGGCGTCAGGGGTCATGTTGTAGGGCGAGCGTCAGGCTGTCAGGCGTCAGGCTGTTGTCAGGCTGTCAGGCCCTCAGGTTGTCAGGCCGTCAGGCTGTTTGATGAGCGTCACGCGTCAGGCTGTTGTCAGGCCGTCAGGCCCTCAGCTTGTCAGGCCGTCAGGCTGTTACGTCGTCAGGCCATCATGCTGTCAGGCCGTCAGGCTGTCAGGCCATCAGGTCGTCAGGCTGTCAGGCCATCAGGCTGCCAGGCCATCAGGCTGTCAGGCCGTCAAGCTGTCAGGCTGTCAGGCCGTCAGGCGGTCAGGCTGTCAGGTCATCAGGCCATCAGGCTATCAGGCCATCACGCCGTCAGGCCGTCACGCTGTCAGGCGTCAGGCCATCAGGCCGTCAGGCTGTCAGGCCATCAGGCTGTCAGGCTGTCAGGTCGTCAGGTCGTCAGGCTGTCAGGCCATCAGGCTGTCAGGTCGTCAGGCCATCAGGCTGTCAGGCTGTCAGGCCATCAGGCTGTCAGGTCGTCAGGCCATCAGGCTGTCAGGCTGTCAGGCCGTCAGGCTGTCAGGTCGTCAGGCCATCAGGCTGTTAGGCCATCAGGCTGTCAGGTCATCAGGTCGTCAGGCCATCAGGCTGTCAGGCCGTCAGGTCGTCAGGCCATCAGGCCGTCAGGCTGTCAGGCCATCAGGTCGTCAGGCCATCAGGCTGTCAGGTCGTCAGGCCGTCAGGTCGTCAGGCCATCAGGCCGTCAGGCTGTCAGGCCATCCGGTCGTCAGGCCATCAGGCTGTCAGGCCATCAGGCTGTCAGGTCGTCAGGCTGTTAGGCTGTCAGGCCATCAGGTCGTCAGGCCATCAGGCTGTTAGGCCGTCAGGCTGTCAGGCCATCAAGCTGTCAGGCTGTCAGGTCGTCAGGCTGTCAGGCCACTACGCTGTCAAGCCGTCATGCTGTTAGGTCGTCCTGTCAGGTCGTCAGGCTGTCAGGCTGTCAGGCCATCAGGCTGTCAGGCCATCAGGCTGTCAGGCCGTCAGGCCATCAGGCCATCAAGCTGCCAGGCTGTCAGGTCGTCAGGCTGTCAGGCCATCAGGCTGTCAGGCCATCAAGCTGCCAGGCTGTTAGGTCGTTAGGCTGTAAGGCCGTCATGCTGTCAGGCCATCAGGCGGTTAGGCCGTCAGGCGGTCAGGCTGTCAAGCGTCAGGTTGTCAGGCGTCAGAATGTCTGGCGTAAGGCTGTCAGCCGTAAGGCTGTCAGCCGTAAGGCTGTGAAGTTCAGGTTGCCAGGTGTAAGGATGTCAGGTGTCGTGTTTGGGTTGTCAGTTGTCATGATGTCAGGATTGATTACCGTTCTATGTTCCCAAGCATAGGCAAGTGACGAAGGAGTGACAGAAGTGACACCGGTAGAACGCCAGAATGCGGCTTTCAGACGTTGCAGCCTGCATGGAGCTGTCAGACTCTGCGCACAGGTGGTGTATGCGTGTAGCAATGTCTTCCAACTCCAAAGCGGCGTCCAAAGGGCCAGCCCTTGCTACCAAGCCTCGCCGATGGTTCAGAAGCCAGTTTCAGCGGCAAATCGATAACCATCCTGTGATAGCCACTTCAAGTACTGCAATCGCGTCCAGAGCGCCTTTGTAAGCCTTCTGCACAAACTAACAACGAGCTTTTTTCGATTGCCCTCATAAAACTATCGAGTGTGCCTGTGCCCTCCGGTGGCTGCCCTTCACTCGGGTCCAAGTTATAATACGTATGCTGGACTCCGTGTTCATTTGACACGATTCCCACTATGTTCTCCATATGCTGGAATACATGGTGTTCCTTGCCTTAATCATTGTTTACATGCTCGCCCGAGGGTCGTGAGCGATGACCAAGCTCAGGATATACTTCTACCTGCAGCTGCAGGCAGCGAGCGGGGCATGTGCCAAACAAGTAGTGCAGCCGAATGTGCAATACACTAGATTCTGCAGCATTGCTGGAGGATGCCTGCAAGGTTCTGCTTGCACTATCATGCACACAGCTCGACAGCAGATCGGCAGCGTTAACACTCACATGCGGATGCCTTGCCTGGATAATGTGCAGATGCATTCTTCCGCTTAGACAGCCAGATAGAGCATGTCAGACAGGCAAAAGCTGCACGACCTGGCCAGCTTTTGAAGGCGGTGGACTCGTTGCCATCCATGCACTGTATGTAGGCAGTCCACGCATTCAGGGGTTTCATGAATCTTTCACTGTCATTGGTTCTCAGATCATGTCATAGCCTTTTGGCATGGACACGCATGCATCGTTGGAGGATTGCTTGCTGCAGTACTCGTTGCCGGCTTCCCTGTTGCCAATAATGCCAGCCACAACCTACACACAGCATGCACAATCTGATCTCCAAGCATCCACACTGCCGATGCGCATTACTTTACACCAACAGTAAGAACGGCTACACCAAATGGTTGCTGGGTGTCAGGTGTCAAGAGGTTAGTTGTCAGGCGTCACGTGGTTTGGACGTATATACCTCCGCTTCTGAAGCAGTGGGTGGCTGCATTGATTGTGGCTGTCAGGGCATTTGCTTTGAGTAAGTAATTTATGGAGTTATCAGTAGGCTGATGGTCAGCAGTGTGAAAGGGGTTTTCATTCGCAGAGAAGTATTAGACCTCAAGCACCGAACCAACGACGAATCAGAACTAGGCACGTTCCGCACTCCCGCGGGCTTGGGTTGTGGGACTGGGTTGTGGGAGTGGTTTGGATGTGCCTGGCACGTATGACACGTACGATGTACGAGCTCTGCGCCACGAGGCAACGCACTCGAGCAAAGCGTACGTCAATTTAAGCCCAGTGGAAGGCTTCCAGGAGTAGCAGACGTTTGTACTTGGTACTTTGATGATCAGTGTGAAAGGGGGACCCTCGGTCGAGCTTGCTTGGGTTGCGAGAAGTTTGCATGGCAAGCTATGACACGTACGAGCTCTGCGCCACAAGGCAACCAGGAGCAACGCGCTTAAGCAAAGCGCACGTGCGACACGAGCGAAAGCTTTCAGGAGTAGCACACGTATTTGTACTTGTTGCCGCACCTGGTGCGTGCAGGACAGGAGGAGTCACAGGAGTCACCAGTTCACGCCCATGGTTGCTTGCTCACGAAAGCGGCGCTTTAGCAAGCATGCATGTAGACGAAACGCATGGACAGAGACCTGATACTGGCATGGAACGCCTGACACTTCCGTCAGGGAACGCCTGATGGTCACGTCAGGTCACGCCTGACCATCGCGTCAGGTGCGACCTGATCGTGACGAGACCCAGGAGCAAGTATAGCAGGAGCAAGAATCGCAGGAGCAGCATTGGCAGCAGCAGTAGCTCTAGCAGATGTGTCCAGTTTTGACTTCACAATTGCAAGCATAGAGCACCATCAGAAGCAGCACTATCCACTGACAGCCACTTGAGTCCACTTGAGGCCTCCATGTTTGCAAGAGCCTCTCATATAAAGGCTTTAGAAGCAGCAAGCTACAGCAGTGACAACACAACAGGAGTAGAGTAACGTCAAACAAAACAAACAAACAAAGATCGAAGGTGTGGCTGCACCAAGCCCTAGCGTCAAAGCACTAATGGAGAGTGACATGAGCCAGCAGACGTACTGGTCTTGCAGGTCAGCAGCAACAAGCCAAGCAAGTGAAAAGACATTTTAAGATGAAGCTACCCCAACAGGGGTGCTAGGTCAAACCAAACAAACGCACCATCGGATGGAATTACAAACAATGGCTTCCATACGACCAACCAGTATGAGAATTTTGAGAGCTTAACGAGAGCAAAAGTTGAAGCTGCAGGCATCTCTTTCGACAACATATCCTGCTTCTCACAGCTCCCAGCTCACAGCTTCTCACAACCACAACATGAGACCAACTTGTGCTCCTTTAGGGTAGGGAGGGAACGCACCACGTGTGCTAATACCGCCTCTTCCTTAAAACTACGCAGGGCCAACGCCCAGCGTCCATCCACTCACTGACTGTGCTCCTTTTGCTCTGCTGCATGACTGCCTTAGCTCTCTGCAGCTGCCACCCCCCCCCCCCATCATCTCCCCGCACGCCCATTGTCAGTTTGTATTTGTAGCCGTAAGGACCCTGAGGAGGAGGAGCAGTACCACAGCAAACAATAGCAACACTCGCCAACTATATGTCAATATGCTGCTGCATATTGCCCCGCTGCATATTGCCCCCCTAGTTACCACAAACCTCCTGCCCCAGACGAGCTCCATTAGGCAACACAATTACATTATGCGGTCTCAATCAGTGCCCAGCCCAGAATCATCAGCCGGCCATAAATCCCACCTCCCAGCCCCTTCCCCTTGTCTACCTCCCCCTCTCCCCCCCCCCCCTACCATGCCTCAGGTTGTACAGTTCCTTCTGGTGCTCCGTGTCCTTCATCAGGTTCTCCAACCTCATGAAGGCTTCACTCAATGAGGGTTCAAGATCATCTTTCTGGTATGATTGGGTGTTCACTAACTCGGTCACCTGGGTGTGCGGGGGGGGGGGGGGGGGGCAGGGGGGGAAGGGACAGGGAGGGATGGGGGTCAGAGCCATATGCAATAGGGGCCTGCGGTGCTAAGCAGAAATAATATAATGCCGAAGACAATGCCAAAGCATGGATGTGCAGTGGTGTGTTTGGTCAGTGGGAACTAGCACTCCTCTCGCATTTGCCATACTGTTTGCTCGTTTGTTCTTACAAGCAGGCAAAAGGAAGCAGGGACAACTTCCTAATGGCAACAAAAGCTGGGCTGAAGAAACCACTAGCTCTGCTAATAACGCCTCTCTCTAAACCAGGGGAAGACATGCTCTGGGCATGGTATGGAACATGTAACATACCTTTTCTGCTACCCTCTCCTATCCAGGCCCCTACACAGGGCAAACGTCCGCTAACTCACTGACTCCTTCCAATCAAGATCTACAAATTCAATTCGCAAAAAGTACGAGGCCTTGAGGTTTTATACCTAAACCTTCACTGCTACCCCCAGAGTCATATCAAGCCAAATCTTGTGATCTGGGGCCTTGCCTTGGCCTATGGCACTGCTGACGCCTAACGTCCGCTTGATAACATCTGCAGGAAGCGCTTATGAAACTTACCACATGTCTTGCACAGAATGCTGCCACCTCCTTGCCTGCATGACCGTCAAAGATGCCAAACAGAGCAGTGTGGGTCTGAGAGTCCATGTCAAGGTCTACGGCATGAGCATCCTCCTGAAAGAGACAACAGCAGCAGTGGCAAGGGCAACACGCAGGTTACTTGATCAGCTCAGGAACCACGAAGGAACTTCTGCGTCATAAGTGACAAGTTGCTGCATCAGCTGACTGACCAGCTGTCGCCCGCCACAGCCTAGTGGAGGGACCTGGTCAGGTAACCCAGGCCCCAATTGCATATCTGGGAGTATGTTACCATGCTAGCAGTTGTTGGGTTCATCGCATCATCTGACATAAGACAAACAAACAAACAAACAAAAATTTAAGGTGTGGCTGCACCAAGGCAGTTCATCTCAGAGTCATCTGACATAAGAACACCAGTGTTTGAGCGTGATGGGTGTGGTAGTGGTGGGTGTGTGGAGCTGTTGTCTGTTCTGCTGTATGCAGATGATATGGTGTTGCTAAGTCCCAGCAGGGAGGAGTTGGTGGTCATGCTGCAGGTGATGGACAAGGTTGCTGCTAGTCTTGGGTTGCGCATCAATGCAAGCAAGACTGAGATCCTGTCCATTGACAAGGATTGGAAGGAGGGGGATGTGCCAGTGCAGCAAGGACCAGAGGTGGTTATCAGTGAGGGTGTGGTAAAAGAGGTGTCACAGTTCAAGTACTTGGGAAGTGTGCTTGTGACTGATGGCAGGTTGGATGTGGAGTTGAATATCAGGAGGGGTAAGGCTGTGGGGAGGTTTAAGCAGTTTGAAAAGATGTGGGGTACCAAGCATCTGTCATTGGCTACGAAGGTGAAGTGTTACAAGGCATATGTGTTGCCAATTCTGCTGTTCGGGAGTGAGTGTTGGTCCCTGACCAAAGTGCAATCGCAAAAGCTTGAGCGGGTGCACTCTAGCTGCCTTAGGAGCATCCTGGGGGTCAGGCTGTCAGATCGGCACACCAATGAGCATATCAGGAAATCATGTGGGGTAGCCACCTTGTCAGCATACATCACAGCAAATAGGCTGAGGTGGCTGGGGCATGTGGGCCGCATGGAGGAGGGCAGGTTGCCGCATATTGCGTTGTTCTCTTCATTACATGGTGACATGACGAGGCCAGTGGGTAGGCCTCGCCATACCTGGGAGAAATGCGTGTGTGCAGATCTGAAGGTGCTTGGTCAAGATGAGGGGAGCTGGGAGGCTTCATGTCAGATTAAGAGTGCTTGGAGGAAGAGGTTGTGGGATCTTACGCACCCTTGGGAAAGCCAACGGTTAGTGAGGTGTAGAAGGCGCACTAAGCAAGCTATTGATAAGCATGTGGAGCGCTATGTGGTGCCTTTCAGTGGCTGGGAGGATGGTGGTTCACCAGTACCTAGGTGGTGGGAGCCACCTCCAGCCCCTACTAGGGTGGTGCTTGATCCTGCTGCCTCCCCGCCACCCATGTGTGATGGAAGTGGAGCAGGTTTTGGGTTTTAGTGGTGGTGTTTGTTTCCCCTTGGTGTGCACGCCGTTGCATCTAGCCTCAGCTTGTGTGTGGCAAATCCACCATCGGTTGTGTGGCTTCGTGATTGTGATCAGGAGCCTTGTGTTTGTGGCCTAGGTTTGTTTGGCCATTGGCATTGCTGGTCTTGCGTTTTGATTGATTGAGTGTTTGTGAACCAAGGCATCAGAGTAGCACCACTGATCAGAGTGCAGGTTCTGCCCATGCAGCAGAGGCAGGGTGCATGCACCTCAACTGCTCCCAGCAGTCCAGTTAGCGTTACTTGAGCCTGCTGGGCTTAGGTAGCACTGAATGGCATGCTGGGAGCAGTCCTGCATGAATCCTGATATTCACAACCTACTCCTGTGAAGGACGACAACATGGGCCAAGGCTGGTATCAGTAAACTAAACAACTAACGGGCCTCATGGCTGCAACTGTACCTTGGATTTTGCTCCGCCACGACCCATTTAGGAGTACAGAAACAGTCACTGCATGCCATTGAAGCTCAGAGAGCAGAGGGAATGAGAGCCACACAGGTAGTTTCGGCATTTGTGGGGAAGATCAGTGGTTGACATTTACCTGTAACTAACATAACTCACCATTCCTGGCCGTCTGCCCTTAGCAGCTGCCATCCCCCACCAGAAGCGATTATTACCACCGGCCCAAGTCTCCTGAAGCACAAAGAAAACAGCAGAAGAGGCAACGCGTGAGAGGGAGGAGGAGTAGCAGCACAAGCCAAGTACAGCAAAGCACATACCAGCATGACCAGGTGCACTTGACCAGGTGCCCTTGAAGAGAGAAGAGCTACATGTAAGACAGCAGGCGGTGCTAAATGTGAGTGATAGCAGGAGCAGGACCATACATAGCATCGTGACATTGTGTTCTAGTGTGGGAAAAGGAATGCACTAGCAACTGCAGAATGTGCGCACCAGAGCTAAGCCAACCATGGCCTTAAGTGGGCTCCCAAGCAGGAGGTGCAGCAGGTACACGTTGCTTGGAGATAGCAATAAAAGCAGCAGCATCCACAGCAGCCAAGGGGGGCAGCAGCACAAGTGGTGTGACAAGCAACAGCACCATCAGAGATACACCTCATGCCGTAGCAAAGACTAGCTCACGTCTTAGAAGGAATGAGAGCAGCAGCAGGCGCAGGGCCAAATCTGGATCTGTTGTAAAGGCTGGCTGCAGGGATTGAACAAGTATAGGGCACGTTTCTACAGAACTTGGCCTTAATTCCATCCAGGCACAGCTGCCAGGCAGTTAATGGACCAGCTATAGCGTCCCTGCCTGCCTGTTTCTGCAACAGAGACAGGACGAAGGCTACACATGCACTACCGGTAGGTAGTTAGACTGTAGGGACTGCTGCATGCTATGTTTGTGTCTGCCTGTCTTCATTCTTTGCTGCAGAGATGATGCACTGTGAGCCGAATCCAGGACAAAATGTGGGCTGACTGCATCCCTGTGCTGTTACGCCCTCTGCTGCTCACAGACTTCCGTATGGCATCATTAATTTGCTGCGCTGCCAACAGACTCCACTCTGGCATCTGGGTTTGAGCTGACTGTTTCTGCACTGCTGCTCACTCTCTTGTATTCATCCTTATTGCTGCTGCTTACCCAACATATATCCACCAGAAACAGGTAGCATTGACCTGAGGCTTCACACCTAGTAGCTGATTGCAATGCTAGTGCTGAGACCGTCCGCCGGACCGCATCCATGCATCATACGCTGCTTGACTGGACTGGCTATAAGCTGGTTGCCCCTTGCTCACCACTTTGAAGCCATGTGTTACACGGGTAGAATCTCTGTCAGTCAAGGAGTCGACGTCGACGCCTGACACAAGCCGTTTCAACAAGCCCGCATCCTGGTGCGTTAGAGTGCCGGAAGCCATGCCTCCTGCCGGGTTTCCAGTTGTTGTGCGAAGGGTACGGACAAAGCTTCCACCAAGCCTTCGAGACAGCAGATGCTGCTGGCAGGTCGGGCCCCCTAACGATGCCTATGTGATAGGAAGTACAAGGCAGCTGTTAGAGAAATGATACTGGTATGCGTAGAGTGTGTGGGGTCGAAGCCTGAACAATTAATATGTGCCGGCGCTGACGGGTCAAGCAAGCCCAGGGATGCTTGATCTAATGACCGCAGGTCATGCCACGCTTGCAGTCTGTAGCAACTGCTGGTTCTGTTATGCTACAGTGAGCACGAAATTTTGCTGAGATGACTTGTGTGGCTTAGCACAGCACGTACATTGCCCAGATTGCGCATGCCATCACTCCTTGGATTGACCAATCCCAGCCTTGTTTCAGGGCCATATACGGCAAGCTACCATACATGCTCGATTAGGCCGAGATCATTACCTTCAAAGCTTGAGCCGTGGCTGCCAAAGTGGAAGGAAAACCTCCGAGCTGCTGAAGTAAATGACCACCTCTCAGGGCGGTATGAGCTGCTAAAGTGGCGACAACCATATGGCAGAGCTTCAGTTGATATCGACAGACTGTGATGAAAGCGGGACTGTGCCAGGCCCAGGGATCTGAAGAAAGCTGGAGTGGCACGCAGTAGTCACCGCCGTGTCGGTGGTATGATGTCAGTGAACGTCAACTGTACCGCCGGCGGGTAGACGTGGCGAGCAGCACTACACGCTCAACGGCACGCTCAAACCTGTCTGAGCTCAACGCAAGTGACTGGAATCATCAAGGACAAGAGGGAAGATGATGAGGTTTTGGATAAGCCTCTGTCCTCAGCCAGCCGCTACTCGACTGATTGGGCCCGGTGCCCAAACAGCAGGTGTCTACTGTCTCAACATGTATCCAAAGAACGGCCACAACCCGCGCTCGGGACGTGTGAGACAAAACTATGTGCTTAGATACGAAGTATGTGTGTGAAAATGATAACAACTCCTGAGGAACTGGGTAGTGCGTCGATGTCAAGCTCTTCCGAACCAGTCTGACTACATCGGCCGGTACTATATATCGATCTCCTGCGCTTGGTGTCTGCGTGGGTAGATCGGAGGGTCAAGCGAAGCAGACTATGCTATTTAAGGACGTGAAGTGGTACCATGTGTCTGCAGCGGGCCTGATCGACCGCGAATTTTACATAAAGTCAGGAGAACGGAAGCTCCATACTCACTGCTGCTTGAGCACTGCTGGATGCGATGCTGCTGCTGACTGAAGCCCGGTCATACAAAAATTGATATGCTTAGGACCATGGGTTGCCCCAGCACACCCAGGGGGCATGCAGAAAAGATGCATGCAACATCATGACGTATCCTGAGCAGCGACTCTGGGGCAGCAGCTGCAGGACCAATCATTCACGGCATTACACAGCATGCTGCTTATTCGCTGGCTAGCCTTCCATTCTGATTGGTTACAGCAAAGGACCACGAGGTTATCTTGAGCACACTAGTACTGCTGGCCTTGGAGGTACAGAAAGCACCTGACAAATTTGTTGTTAAAGACAGCGTCTTGATGATATCAGAGTGAGAGGAGGTGTGCCCTCAACAGCATGCATCAGCAGCTCTCCACCTTGGCCGCTTAGTTGGCAGGCTGGCATCTCTTCATCCACCATGATGTGAACATCAAGCATGACACTCAGGCATTCACACAGGCATCCACAGACAGCAGAAGGCCCACAAATCACACTGACACACAAATTGACACTCCTTTCTCCCCTCCACTTAATGCTGGACACCCCCTACTCGCAAAAAATGACATACAGCTTATGTCAGGATGTTGGGCACCGTGGCATTCCATGCAGCTGATACCAATACTACTCCCCACCTCACATGCTTAATGTTTCAACGGGGAGATGTTGCACACGTGTACAACTCATTGTTAAGAAGTGTGAGACAAACTGCTGACAACCACCCAACATGGACAATCCAAGATGGAAGGTACCATTCACCAGCGCTCAATCCTGAGCAGATATTTCTTTCTGGGGACTGATCACTGCCCCGTCATGCGTCCGAAGGATTATATATCCTTTCTGCTCGAATATGGCATCAGTGCAGCAATTACGCAGACCTCTCTATACTTCCCACCCAGTCACAAGCAGCTTTCCTGATCCCCAGAAAGCCTACTGTTGATATGGTGTTCATTCCCCTTGCTGCGCAAAGTGCAATCTGCTGTCCTCACTCATCACACAAGCCGCAGGTGCAATAGGTGCAACATCAAGGCTGCATATTCAAGGCAGACATGCATTGCTTATGCGACCTCCTAGTGATGTTGCTCCTCATGCAACTTCACGGAATCAACCCTGTGCGCTCGGGGGGCACCCCAAAGTTCTCGGGGCCACCCCTGGAGAGTTTGCTGAATGTCCCTCCCACCTCTGAGCACTTCAGAGGTGCCATCCATCATTTTTCCATGTTGCAACCCAAGATCACCATGAGCAGCAGCTTCTGCTTGCAGCAACCAATGCGGCTATATCCATTCACGACAGATGACGACAAGCAGACACACCCCAAGCAGAGGAACAGGTTGAAAGTGCCAGCTGCAATCAACCTAGTGCAGAAGCAACAAACCCTCTGCAAGGGACCTCCCAATGAACAGGCCAGCTAGAGAGTTTGACAGTCTCTCCTGGCAATTGAGCCACCAGCACCTAAAACACCATGTTGCAAAACCTGGGCAGACAAGTCCCAAAAGGCCTCCTGTGTCAGGTATGGTTCTACCAGTATGTCAATGATGAGCAGCCACAACTTGCTCAAACTGCACCAATGCTGCCACTCGTCAGATCATACAACACTGCCTGGGAATGCAGGAGGGGTCTAGATTCTTACACCCCATTCTTTCCGATAGACATTCACTGGCCGGTACAGACAGGCAAGTGGCAGACCCATCTGTGGCAGGGGCTCAAGTGATCATATCTTGCCCAATCCAGCTTTCATATCTGATATTCTCTTTGCATCCCAGAATTTCAAAGTCCTGAAGCAAACACACACAAGCAAGCCATCTTCCTGCCTCCTATAGAGGGTGCCCACTCTATGCTGACTCCACCTTAGCTCACAGTAGCGGTTTACATGAACACACACTGACAAACTGGTTGGAGTCATGTGGCGGGTGCTGCACAGCCCGAAGGCTGTGCAGTGATCTGTCTCATATAATACAGCCGACATACCCTTTTGCGCTATTTGCACGCCCATGGCAAGCAATATACTAAGCGTACCATGAGTTCTGTTATCATCAGAATGAACTGCAGGGAACAACCCTGCAGTTTCATTGCCCTTAAGCACTGCATGGCAAAAGCCTGCTCCTCCCGTCTGCAACCCCCCCCCCCGCTTTCAAAACCTGTCGAGTACCTCTGGACTGCAGGTGACAATGCCTTACCAATAATCATCACCGCCAAAAACCATCGCCACCACCATTTAAACCCTAATCCCTCACCAGCAGTCATCATCCCCAAAACACCGCCATTACCACCTAAACCCTAATCCCTTACCAACAGTCATCATCCCCAAAACACCACCACCATGACCACCTAAACCCAAACTCTTACCAGCAGTCATCGTCCCACCCACCACCACCACCTTCACGCGACACTCTGAACTTAAGCTGCAATTTCATGCTGCTCTTGTTGTATGAGATCTCCAGCCCAGCTACCTCGCCTGAGTCGTTATTGAGCTTCTGGGCTTTTTGGAAGCCCCCTCCCCCACCAAACCTGCCCCAGCCGCCTATGACATTAGCTGAGCCACCTCGGCGCCATAGCACGATGGGGACCTCTTTGTTAATGCCACTCTCTGCGCCAAATAGGGCGGCAATGGTGTCGTAGCTGTCCAGGGTGCGGATGGTGACCTGCAGAGTGCCAAGGTGACAGAAGAAGCTGTTTATGTAGGGAAGTCATCTGCATGATTGGTGATGGGCCAGTGAAGTAGCTCTTGCTTGTATATCAAAAGAAACTGAGACCTGAACCATGCCAAGGTGACAGAATAAGCTTGCAATGTGCGCACACTGTCTACATAAAGAACACAGCTTCATCTTTGCCTGAGGGTCTGTGGAGTAGCTCTTGCTCCTAACTAAGAAGAAATAACACAATAGCATCAAAGGATGCAGAGCTACTTGTGGCCATCAAGTTATTTGATCAGGTGCCAGAATAAGAGAACTAAAATGGCTCCTGCTTCAGACTCAAAAGTGACTGAGACATATCCACTAATCTCTTCCAGCAATTTGTGCTCGTGATCAAGGGCCGGCATAAGAGCAGAAGGCACTGACGCTTAGGCATGCAGACATACGGGGTTGGGGGAGGAGGTGCGGGTAAGACTAGAACCCAAAGCCTTTGATAGTAGTACAGGAGAGGTGATGAGAGGCGGACAAGGGAAGCAGGATGCTAAAAGCACTTGGGGAGGAGCTGACATGCATAAAAGAGTAGAGTGCTTGCAACATCAGCATGCAGACACATTTTGCGGACTCAGGGGCCAAAGAAAGTGATATGTATCTGTGGCGGTTCAGCTGGCAACGTGCTGGACCTCTATTAGCTATTGAAGTGGTTCCGACCTGTCTGTACTGGAAAACAACAACATTTAAGCTGACACTGCTACGGCAGCTGACAAATATCCTGAACAATACAAGAAGGCAACCTTGCTGCTCAGAAGCAGTCATGTGCACGGGAGAAGGAAGGTCCCTAGGACAACAGGATCTATCAGGACTGTGACATTGACAGCCCTGCTATTTGTAGTTGTTACCTGAGACGTGGGCTTGTTCTCCTTGGTTGGCTGGATCAGTGTGCCTGCTTGCCCAAAGACTGCCTTGAAGTGCTCAACCATCATTGTGTCCTCAACGGTCACGTCACAGCTGTGCATGTCACTGTAGAACTTGGCCTTCTTGCTTTCTCTGCAAGCATTCCAAAAGAATGAAAAGTGATGTCATGAAGTGACAGACACAATAAGACTGCATCACCTGCTTGACGGTCAGCAGCGGATGCTCGGTCTGACTGGCACTGCTATAAACAATGAGCATATCGGTGCAATAGCATAGGGTTGAGTGATTGATTGCTCCTCAACTTCTTCTTCTTCTTACACTGCTAGTAAGGGCGTTTGATCAAAGAAGTGCTTAGAACCAGGGAGTCGTCATTAAAGCCATTCCGGCCCTGGTTTGGATGCATGTAATTCAAAAGCAAATGCGATTGCGGCACGCAGACGAGGCGTACCTGCTTAGAGCACCAACCCACTTCTTGAGCAGCTTCTTCTGCATCTTGGAGTCCATGGCTGGTGCACCGGCCAAAGCTTGGCCCACAGCTCCGGCAGGGCCCTTTGTGCGCTTTGCTGAAGGGCCTGCTGCATCATCATCTGCTTTGCGCTTGAGGCTGTGCACTTCTGCTCGGAGAGCAGCATTTTCTGCCTCCAGCGATGCGATTCTACCTAACAGATCATGCACGCTAAAATTGGTTGCAACAGGCAACGGCGCAAGTGGCTGGGCCATGGATAAACGGAGGTGAACCGGTGCGCGGTAAGGCAGAGGGCAGAGGATCCTGCTGTCGACGTCCTGCTGGGACTCCCGAGGTCTTGCTTGAATCGCTACCTTCTTGCTTATGGCGTCGGTTCGGCAAAATCGGCAGAGGTTCTTCAACACGATAGCGAGGCCTCCGTCGTGGTGGCTATGTTCACTCACATGACTCCTCGCAGAAAATCCACTTTCTTGGTTCAACTTTTCAAAATGTTGAACCGCTCAGCGGTGCCAAACCCTATTTGGCGCCTCTCACCCACAGAGCGAGATGCACTGACCTTTGTTACCCACTGGGGTCGATTTACATGAAGTCTCTGCGAGCACAACAGCAGTATATCTTGTAATATGGCTTCAAACAATTTAAAGTGCCTGCAATGGTCATGAAGCAGCAGTTGACCCACCCAATATGTTATCATAAGGCAACAACTCATGAACGTGCCGACCTGTGCCATCGTCTACATGCGGATGTGCCCATAGAGCACCGCAGCTTCTGATATAATCCCTGGGCTTGAGAGACCACATTGAGACCACTACGTTACGGCAGCTTAGTCTTATACATTAGCTGAGGGCGTATAGAGTTGTAAGATTTGGTTACGGTCTCGAGTTTGATCTGCATTGAACACGAGGCTGGTATGTAGCGATTAGCGTCGAAAGGCGCAGGAGGTGAATTGCGGAACTCTTTGCTACGGTCAGGAGGATCTTTGGGGCCTTGTGCACTCGTCAACACACCAGCTAGGCTCACTGCCAGACTGACTGAGCTAATTATCAAATACCATCTGCTGGCTCTTGGCATGACTGCTCCTTGCCAATGTCTGGCCCTTTTTACAAGTTGACACCCAATGACTCAATTCATGTATGTATGGGATCATACAGATCATGCTGCATGCGTGTAGTCCACCATTGCTTGATATGAGGCAGTCACGCCATCATATGCATACAGTACCATTATTTAAGCAGTCAGGCCTGGAGGGCACCACCTCTTCAACTTCAGTTTGTTCCCACCAGCACCCGTTCACAAAGAGCACATGCAGAGCACCACCCCATGTGCATTCTTACTTATACAACAGCTTTCTGCACAGAACGTCCAACACAGAAACACCCAGATTTTTGTACAGCCTAGGATAAACCAGGACGACTTACCAGTCGATTAACCCCTGCAACACAACCTCAGCAGTTTGATAAAGTGTGAAGGTGGGCACCATTATGACACACAGTACACAGGTTGGGCATACCATATTCAACACAGCAAGGTGAAGTGACATGAACCTACCCAGTTCGCTCACTCAATCGTTACAATCACCAATTGGCCCTCTCATATTGGGAGGCAGACTGGGGCAGCGCCACCTACAGACAGCTACATAGCAGCTCCGGGGGCATACTCACAAGGACGCATGTCCCACATACAGCTGGTTCAGAGGCGTTCAGACTGCCATACAGAGGCTACTGCAACACCCCCACACTTCTCCTTGAAGCAAGCCTTAGGAGCACACTGCAAACGATAATACAGGTAGTCCAATGCTTCAAGTGGACATGTATATCATAGACACTCTACTTTCCATATGGGACTGCCACAAGACTGCCAGGGATGCACAGCACGAAGATTGGGAGCCTCCACTGTGTGGGGCGGTTCCAATCAGCACTACAGCTGGCATGGATGCTTGAGCTCGACACACGCACCTAATTTCAAGTTTTTGATCTCACGCTGGCGTGGCTGGTCGTGCACTTGAAAGGGGCTCAGGGCGCCAACAGCAAATGTGCTGGAGGCTAATTGGACGCTATGCAGATAGCATGGGACAGCATATCAGAGCACAACTGAAGTGCAGTGGTGCACCCCCTCTGCATGACTCCAACAGTGATGTACATGCAGATGTGACAGATCAGCCAACACCATGTACGTGTTTGCAAGCCCCTCTCTCTTGTTGACTGGATCAACCTCAATCCCGACCCCAACCTTCTTACACCCAGGACGTATAAACCCCCGGAATCTCAAGGTGGAAATACAGACAGGACCAGTGCCAGTGCCATATGACAGGACCAGTGCCGCTAGTACATCTAGGTGGGGAAACTCCCACTTGCTCTGCCCAAAGGACATCGCTGAACTTCACTGCTGGACACTGCCTTGATCAGATGCAACCGAATTCTCATAAGCTGGACCCCATCATCAGATCGATGCATCCTGTGGACCTTAAAAGTTAGAGCATTAAAGGCGGCTTGTGTAGCCCAGCCTATTGACAGACCCAGCATACTAATAACACGGCTGCATAAGCTGCGGCTAGCACTTTGTTATCTTGTGGTGTATTGCACCAGCCCCCACATCTCATGACAGCAGCATTGATACAGACCCAATACACAACCACGCTCTCTGCCACCTTCCCCAGTGTTTTCGGATGAAAGCACTCACTGTAAACTATCTCAGATCGCAATGCAGCAGCACAACCATGATGATGGCAACAAAAACATGATGAGCGAAACCGAACAAGCAACTGCAAAGCTTGTGCCCCTGCTTCTACAGGATGAGCATGCATTTCTCTTTCCTGCACCCTAAACCGCTTCATTACAATGCTGCCATTCCTCTCGGTGCAAGTACCAGCTGGGCTGCATGCTTCCATCTTAATGTACAAATAATCACTGCCATTACAACATGTTGAGAGCAGTTCCACCTTAGCGCACATACACCCACTCCCTGGCCCTGCACTGCTTTGGCTCAAGCAGGGCCTTCTCCTCCTCAGTAACACAACAGGAACCCTTGGCACCTGCCAAACCCTTGCCACTGCTCCTGTGCACACCCGCAGCAGCAGCAGCAGCTGTAGCCTTCACCAGTACTGCCGAATGTGCTGCTGCTGCTGGTGGCAGGAGCTGCTCAGGAGCCTTCCTGCCTGCTGATGAGTTGATGCTGCTGCCACGGCCCATGTGGACTGTACCGCCGGACTTGCTGGGGACGTAGGTGGGGCGGTACACATCAAGCAGCTCCAGCTGGAAGGGTGCCATGTTGAAGATTGCAGCCACCTCGGGCCTGTTGACCCAGAAGTCGTCAGTGGGGGCCTTCCTGGGTGCAGTAGCTGTATCAGTAGCAGCAGTAGTGGCCCTGGCTGCTGTAGGGCCCATGAGGGAGATCAGTACAGCGGCCATGGAGAGGAACGCAGCAGGGCCGATCAGATCTAGCTGGACCCATGGCTCGGAGGAGCTGCGGGGCAGAAGTGCCGCCATGTTCGCTGCTGATAGGCCGAGCATCTGCTGGAAGGTGGTGAAGGCGCCCGCAACGAAACCAGCAGCACCTCCTGCTGCATCTGCGCTGACCTTAGCAAGGGTGCCTGGCACAAATCCAGCCCCTAAAGCGAAGACGCCGAAGAGCGCTGCCACTCCAGCGCATACAAGTGAGGGCGCACGGTTGGGCTGGTCGTCACTGCCATAACCCCTGGAGAAAGGCCTGCCGGGCCCACCCGCGCCTCCACCTGCAACACATAAGCAAGGCGTTTCACAGATCCATCATACATTGGTTCTGCATCCTTGCGTAAAAACAGATCCAGGAATTGCGCGACCCCATCCAGATAGAGGGCCACGACTGCTGTTGCCAACACCGTGCTGTTGCACAAACGTTCCAGAAGAAACATTGCATGCTGATGCGGGTTCCTGCATGGTGCACGCATCTACAGGTAAATGCGATACTTCCTGTGCCTTGGCCGTGTTGGCCAGAAAGGGAAGGATGTTAGGTAGATGGTTTATACCAGTTTGTCCAGGTGCAAGGCAGACTTAGTTGCATATGGCAGGGACTCGCCAGGACCTACCTGATGATGTGATGTACGCGTTCAGGGAGCCCAAGCCTTCTGCTGTCACTCCGCGGGAAAGTCTCAGCAACTGAGTGCGCTTGCGGGGTGCACGGCAAGTCTTCCTCCGTCCGTAAGAGATGGAAGGGAGTGCCACTGCAAGAAATAATGTATTATGGCTGCTGTTAGGGGTCCTTGGTGGACAGACTCTTGGGGCAGCAAGTACCTTGGCCAGTCTTGGTGAATGTCCCGCTTGACAACATTGTGGCAGATAGGAGCACTTGTCGGGGAGATAGACAACAGAAATGCACTGTTACGAGTCCTGCCACACTAATGTAGCAAGTATAGCAAGCTACGCCTTTATGGTCCTGGCCTAAGTTGGAGCGCAAGGGAGGGAACGGGCCGCTTCCCACTCCAGGTAGTAGTGCTTCGGGAGAATCGGACTAGTAATTGCTTGCAACGCAGGAAAGCTGTAATCATAGACAGGGACTGTGGGCTTTCTGCGAAGAGACTTCAGCTGTAATTGGTACAGCTACGGACAGCTCAAATACAGCTGGGGACTGGAACGCAACGCAACGTTCCCGAGGACGGCACGCCTGCAGAAGATCCACGCAACCTTAGCAGGCAGGGAAAGCTAAAAAGACCAGGCACCGTCGACGGCCGGGATGGCCGTCTATCATCACGCAGCGAACTCAAAACACCGCTCACATAGGTGCAGTCTTGGCCAGGCCGACACCGTCCATGCGGACCACTGGGGAAACACGTTCCAGGTCTGATCCACATTGTATGTCACGCTCATGCCACACAAAGCAGCTGCGCACTGTCCAATAGAGATACAAAATGATGTACACCTGGTCAGAGTGCATTGCTACAGAAGCTGCACCCCTGTCGTCCTGAGTGTCAACAGCATGTCCAGTTACACGTGCAGCTCACCCAAGGGCTATGCCTCCTTGGCTTACTGGCGGCCGTGACAACCTACAAGGATACATTCTGTAGGGCGGAGTTTGCCATACGCTGCTGTCTTGCCACCGGTCAGCCATACATCCGGAGTTTCTACCTGACACCTGCATCTTCACTTCCAGGAACAGAAACAAGTGACAAACGCGCCCTGTATGCATCCATTCTGTAGTATGACTGCCCAAGGAGTTTAAATATGGCTCCCCACAATAGCAAAGTGTCTGGCATTATGTGCAGGAGCGGCATGGGAATGCTCCATTGACCGCTCCTTACTGTAACAGATATCCATCCATGGTCTGCGCTTCATAGCACCCAATACTGTCCATCAACCACTTACTAACCACAACTGGAATACCCAACTGCTGGGCCGGCTGCAGCAACAGCTCAAGCTGCCTGCTCTGCTGCTGCTGTCCCGTTCCCACTCCACCACCACCAGCCAAAGTAGTAGTCGTTGCCGCTGCCCCCCCTCCCCCTGGCACCATGTCCTGCTCCAGCATCATAACATATTTGACAGCAGCTTTCCCTCCACAGGAACCGTCACCCGTGTCAACAGCTGCTACAGCTGCTGCTGTGGGCAGCCTGGTCAACAGAGTAGCTCCAGAAGATTTGACCAGCTGCCGCACCTCTGGACGCACTTTGCCTGAGCATGGCAGACATAAGCAAAAGAAGCATCTCACTGAAATGATGTTCAGTGTTCCCTGGTCCTATCTGTGTTAGTGGCTTTGCCACCCGGTGGTGAACATTGGCACCACATGCACGCTGATGGGTTACCATCAGCGTCCATCGTCTTGGGATCCATCCGCTGGTGTGGTTGGTCGGTTCGACCTAGCAGCCCTCTTGCATTTGCCACACCTTACATGTTGTTCTGTTTTTTTGTTACCGATCTGGGAGTTGCACACACACATACACTGACTGTAACAAAATGGCCGGGATCTGGGGGGTTAGGCTTAGAGTTTGGTCTTGGACATGGCTGAACGCATTGTAAAGGGACACCTAAGTTGGAACAGATAGTGACATCACATTCACTCAGCCCAGCTGGCCTCCGTTCTATCCTTTTCATGTATCAAGGCAAACTAATTTTGGTATTTCTAAGTTAGAACAGAACGTGACATTACATTGCAGGAATTGAACTTCGCTCAGCCAAGCTGGACTATGGCTAGGACAGAAAGTAACAGTTACAGCTTTCAGCTTTGGCATGCAGGGTGCCTGCAACCAGGAGCAGCTCCCATACCACTGCTAATGACACCACCACCTTGCATGTTCAACCTAGAATTGTCAAATGAGTTCCAATCACATAAAAGCAACAGAGAATGACTAGCGCACAATGCTGCTCAACTACACCTAAGACCTGCATACAATGCATAAAGCATGCTTATTTCAGCTGACTCGTTGCCAAGCAGCAATGGCTGCTGAGAGATTGAAATAAGATTCAAAAATGAACACAAAATTGAAAATGAAAGGCTCCTGAAATATGGCCAGCAGAGACAACAATGCACTTGTGGCTTCAACGCTATGGAGGATTGGATGCATGCGGCAACCTTGCTGCAAAGCATCATACTCAGACACAGATAGAAAGTATACAAATGATCTCCTACCTGGATACGTGTTTGTCTGTCTATAATGTTCAGTGGTCTGGAAGCCATTGTCTTTATATCAATCGATGCTGTGTTTGATCGGTTTGGCCTAGCAGCCCTATTATGCTTGTGTTTGTTTCATTACAAGCTCCAATCTCAAAGTGCAAGACATTGCCATACATCGCATCTAGTGCGACAAGCAACATGATTCTACCATCGCGGAGCTTCAACCAGCAGTGGACGGAACTCGCCTGGGAAGAGGACATCAGTCTAAACCCTAGCCCCAGCACCATGACAAATGCCCTAAACCCACCTGCTAAGAACACGTGGCAGCCAGCAAGTAGCTCCTTTCCCCCTTTAGTGGCCCTTTGTCGCCCTCTGCTGGGGCCCCCCACACACCCCGCTGTATCCCCAGGCACCTCATACCCCTCCTCTGCCGCAGCCCCCCCTTGCTGCAGGCAAGCAGTCACCCAGTCACTAGTGACTATCCAGTTGCCACCCAGCACTCCTTGGAGGTACTTATGGGTGCGCTTGGCCTGGCGGTTCTCATTAGTGTGACACACCACGTGAGTGACGGCAGGGGTCCAGGTGTCAGTGACACGAGCACCTGCAGCAGCACACAGTGAGACCAAATCAACAAGTGGCACCACCCACAATATCTCATCAGTCACCCAGCTCCTGAAAAGACGCATGGCGGTTGGGGACATATTGCAAGGAGGCTTCCAATTGTCCCCGCCACCTTTCCTACCTCCTCATTTCAAACTGGAATCTGCTATCTGCCAGGAAAACGCCACGAGACGCCTGAAAACGCCACCAAAAAGAGATCACAGCACAGCTTTCGGGCCGTGCAGCGCCCGGAGCATGACTCCAGCCAATTTGTTAGTATGTGGAGAGCAGAAATCGAGACATATAGGGTGGCCCAACCCTATGCTTAGCTTTTAGATAGTAGCTGTATGTGTATGGATTTAGCTTGTAAGATTTGGCTACTCGTTGGATTTTGAACTGGAGTAAACGCAAGGCTGGTGTCTAGCGGTTAGCGTCAAAAGGCACCGAAGGTGAGCTACGGGACTTTCTGCTACGGTCGGGAGGGTCCTTGGGGCATTCTGCATTACTCAACACATAGAGATGTGTGACCGCTTGCCCCCGAGGCTGCCACACCACAAGGAATGCAACTACTAAACAAGAAAATCAAGGACTGAAAAGCTATTGAGACCCAGAAGTGAGAGCATACAGGGAATGCGGGTTACCTAGGACGCAACGAATATAACATACAAGCTTGCTGGACTTTCCCTGTGGATATATACACGCTGCAAAGATAACGCCTTCCAGCCTCCCCTCCTCCCACTAGGCTAGGGCCAGCCCACTACCTATACATGTCATAAGGTACATATATGTAATACTTGCCACCATCATGAGTTGACCTTGCAGTTTCCCTCACCTGAAATGGTCGCTAGTTGCTTCAGTTGTGCCTTCTCCCCCTCCTCCAGCCCCGACCCTATCAGCACCCAGCCACAGTGCTTTGAGCCCTGCCACGCCTTTGATCCCCCTCCACACCCAACAGCAACAGCACCAGGATCACCATCAGCAGCAGCACTTCCTTTCCTAGCTGCTGCTGCCTTTTCAGCACCCTTGGCTCTTCCTGCTGCTGCCGTCAATGCCCCTGCCGCTGCTGTCCCCTCTCCTGCTCCAGCTGCTGCTGCATGCTCTGCTTCTAACACCTGGCTCCCTCCACTCCCTGCCCCTGACCTCCCCCCCTGCCTAGCAGCAGCTTTTCCACTGCCCTTCTTAGCTGCGCTTAGTGGACCACTAGGACCAGAAACATTGGGCGAAACAGGCGGCAACATGGTTCCCCAATTGATCTGTGTCTGTTTCACTCTCTTCCGCCCAGTAGCACCGCCGCTGCTGCTGCCAGCACCTCCAGCATCTGCTGCCCGCTTCTGCCCCCGACCACTACCTGAACCACCACCACCACCACCAGCAGCACCAGCAGAACCAGCCTGTGGTTGACCACCAACAGCAGGAGTTTCACTCCCTGCAGCTGCTGTTACTGCTGCTGCGGAGGTTCCATTTCTAGCTGTTGAGTCTAGCTGTTTCGTATTCCCTGTTGCTGCACCACCAACCCCTGCAGCAGCCATTCCATCCTCAGCAGCATTGACAGCAGCTTTTGATCTCGCTGGTGTGTCCAACCTCGCCTTCTCCCCACTGCTGCTGCTCCCCCTACCTCTCCCCTTTGACCCCAGCTTTTCCCCTGCAGCCTCTGCTCCCATATCACCTAACACATCTCCCACTGCTCCAACACCAGCCACCCCTTCACTCACCCTCCTCTTTCGCCCACTTCCTCCGCCACTCCCCCCACCACCCTCACCCACCAGCCCACCACCACCACCACTCCCCACCACCGGCGCCACCACTGCAGCAGCAGCAGCAGGAGGTGGTGCTGTATCCCCCTTACTAGTCCCACACATAGTGCACTTCTTAGCAGTGAATGCATTTTCAAAGGTACACACCCCACAGGGCCAAGGCAGATGCCTCTCCAGCACCCTCCTGCTGCCACTCCCACTCCTAGGCCCCCCACCACTACCACCCACCAACCCCTCCTGCCAAGTCAATACCACACCCGGGGTAATGCAACCAGCAGTAGCAGCATTAGCAGCTGCTTTACCGCCCACTCCTCCAGTAGCTACTGGAGTCGGAGCAATACCAGCAGCAGCAGCAGCAGCAGCAGCGGCAGCTGCTGAGCTGCGCCTCTTATTGCTCCTGCCAGATCCCGTGGGCTTGGTATCAAGCCTTCCCAGCCCACCACTGTTAGCAGCACTGGCAGCAGGTGCAGGTGCATTAGCAGGCCTGGGAGTATTCATTCCACACACTGCTGCTGCTGCTACTGTCACTGCTGCTGCGGCTGCTGCTGTTGCTGTATCCACGCCTGCTACTTCCGCAGCTGCTGGCGCACTCCCCTCCAATCCGTCTGCTGCCGCTGATGGTAGCCCCTCTTCTTTCCCTTCTACCCCTGCTCCTGCCCCAGCCCCAGCCTCCGCTGTTGCTGCTGCTGGCTCTGGCGGACCTGTTGGCTCCCTCTGCTCCACCTGCTTAGCTGTGAAGTCCAGATCTGTGCCTGCTACCATATCACCAGCAGGTTCACTAACTGTAGGAGCTATTGCTTCATGTTCATCAACCACGTCACCAGCAGGATCTGCTGAATGAAGTTCACCACCCTCTGTTGAAGGCCCCACCGAGGCGACTTCATCATTCAGAACAGCAGCTCCACTACCAGCAGCAGAGTCTGCACCCCCACCTCCCTCACCACCACCACCACCACCACCAGCAGCAGCAGCAGAATCCTCACCATCATTGCCACCAGGAGTAGCCCCGCCACCACTGGTAGCAGCACCACTATCACCACTTCCTGCAGCAGCAGGTTCAGCTGTACCGTCTGCCCCTGTGCTTCCCATAAAGGAGAACAGGGTACGTTGGCGAGTGTCTGTTGCCTTGCCCCTCTTACCACCACCTGCAGTGGCAAACCAGCCGCACAGCGTGATCTGCTTAATAGTTCTGTTGTTACCACATTTCGTGATATGCCATAGCAGAAAAGTGCAATAGGCCAGGCACCTCCAGCTACTTTCAAAATAACAGATGGACCAGTACGGATTTTTTTGGCATGCAACCACAATAACAACAATATGTGCATGAGGTCCAGCAGCTAGCCCAAAAGCAATAAGTTTCTAGAGGGTAGTGTTGTATGTACAGATGACCTGTCAATTTGTACACTGTGAAGCACTACTACGAAGGGATCAGGGCACACAGTAACAACAAAGGTCTGCCATCCATAGCTGGAGCCTATCGTCTTCTATGCCGCGATTTGCAAAGAGAGTCCTCTAGACAGTACGTGGTTTGGTTTGCTATGTGATCTGGAGATGATATGCTTTATGCAAGCACCAGCATTTGCACTGGATTGACTCAAGTGGCAGAGAGTTGCGAAGCATACTCAGGGGCCGTTCCAAAGCTTGGGAGCTAGCCTAGCTGAGGAAAAGATACCTGCATCTACAGCACTGCCAGTCTCCCACAAGGAATCGTCACAGCACCATGCTCCCTGCAATGTAAAATCAGCTGTATCCCAATAGACAGGTCCATATGTACTCTACATGTCAAGAATGAGGCCTCGGCAGACCCCTGCTGATATAAAGGGCACCAGCATTTAGAGCTTGAACTGGTGCCCAACGGGTTGTCTGCAAAGGATCATTGTTAAGAATCGTACAGCCCTAAAGATTCACTGCCACATACTCTCATCATTGCAGAGCCTGATTAGGCAGCTGACTTGCACCACATGCAAGCACATGCCCCTATGGACAGTGATCAGAGCAGTTGTTATCCTGCTGAACCCTGAAAGAATGTCATTGTAGATGTCAGATGGCTCCCACTGCAGCAGTGGGAGCCGCAGATTTTCGACTGTCCAGGGTTTGAAGCTGCATCATCATTTAGGATGTATGTTTCAGTAGGATTATGGGTTGACTCACCTGCAGCAGTACCAGCAGCTGATTTCCGTTTGCTCCCACCGCCACCAGCAGCAGTGCCTCCTGACGCAGCCTTGTGCCCAGCAGCCTGCTGCTGCTGCTGCTGCCCTTCCCTCTGTCCCTCACCACCTGCCCCTGCCAAGGTAGCTCCTGTAGGACGTGCTGCAGGAGGCCTCATTACCACATCAGCTACTCCTGCTGCTGCTGCTGCTGCTTGGCTTGCTACTCCTTCACCCACTCCTTCTCCACCACCACCACCACCACCACCACCACCACCACCACCACCAGCAGCAACAGCAGGAGCTGCTGCTGCTGTCCCTCGCTGTGCCCTGGCCCCTTGCCTAGTCTGCCTCCCTTGCTGCCGCCCACCTCCCACCCCACCTTCAACCTCCTCATCCTTCCTCCCCCCTCTCCTACTCCTACTCCCCCGCCCCCTCCCTCTCCCCTTCCCGCCCTTCACCTCTCTCACACCCTCGCTCCCTCCATCCCCAGCCAACGGCCCACAAACACTGGTGCCAGCTGCTGCTGCCTCACCTTTTCCCCCAAGATGCCCAGTGGTAGTGCTACTGCAAGGGAGATGTTCCTCCTTGTACTTGTCAAGGTCCATACCTTGTAACCAAGCCAACCGCCCTGCCTTGTTGCTGACACTCCCTTCCTGCTCAACACCACCCCCCACAGCACCAGCACCACATGGCTCCACTGCCGACATCCCCTGCTGCTGCTGCTGCTGCAGCTTGCTATTCTTATCCTGGACACCCTCTGTCATTTGCAGCTCGTCCTGCTGCTTCTGCTGCTGTTGCTGATGGTCTTTGCACTGCTGCTGCTTTGCGTGGTCCTGGCCCTCCTTCCCTTCCTCCTCTTCCTCCTGTTCGTCCATCTCGAGCCGTTCCACCTGCTGTATCTGCACTTCTTCCTCCTGATGCCCTCCTTGCTTCACACCAAGGAGCTTGGTGTGTCCCCTAGTCTGCCTAACACCACCCCTCAGCCTCTCCACTTCCATCCCTTCTCTGTTCACCTCCACCCCCATACCTTTCACTCCCAAACTATCTACAGCATCAGCAGCAGCTGAAGTACGAGCTCGCTCTACTTGCCAAGATCCCTCATCACCTTCTTTGCCCAGCATGACCATCTCCTGCTGCTGCTCCTGCTGGTGGTGGTTCTTCTCCTGTGCCCCCCATCTCTGCTGCTGCTGCTGCACTGGCTGGCTGCTTGGAATCACGGGAGCTTGCTGCTTCACCCAGGGAGGCAGCGAGCCAACAGGAGATTCCTGAGTGCCATCTTCTCCATGCTGCTGCTGCTGCTCGTCCTGCCCGTTATCACCCACCAGTACTAGAAGGCCAGGCCTGTGCTGCAACTCATCAGGCTCAGCCACTGCTCCTGAACCACCAGCTGGGATCCCTGGCACTGCTCGCTCGGCCGCCACTGCTGCTACTGAGGCTGGCATATCTGCTAGCTCGCATTCTGCTGCTGCTTCTGGTAGAGCGGCCGCTGCGAGTGCTCCTGCCTCATCTTCCTCTGCTGCTGCTGATGGTCCTGGCGTTGCTCCTACTGCTGCTGGTGGTGGTGGTGTTGCTCCTGCTGCTGGCTGTGGTGGCAGCTGCTCCTGCCACACCCCCGGCCACTCCTCCCTACAGCTTTCAAAGATCTCAGAGCTCAGGCCAGGAGTCTCAGCAGCAGCAGCAGTAGCAACAAGGCCAGCTGCTGCTGCTGCTGCATTACAGGCTACAGCTGTGGGGCCTGGTGTTGCTGCAGATGCTACTGCTGCATCTTGCTTCTGATCCCTGGCTTTTTCTTCCATCGCAGATATATGCTTCCCACTTGTAGCAGCAGGTACATTGGCAGGACTGATCGCACTGTTCCTGTACTTATCTGCTGCTTTACCTGACGCTGGCAGCATACACTCTGCGGTCTGCTTAGGATTACTCAATGCTGCTGCTACATCTACTGCTGCTGCTGCCTTTAGCCCTATGCTTGGTGAGGACAAGAGTGGTGCTTTTGCTTTTCCTGTTCCTGCTGTGCTTCCAGAGGCATGACCTGACCCAGGTTTGGCAGCTGCAGGTCCTCTTGTTGCTGTTTCTGCTGCTGCACCAGTACTGCTGGTAATTTCTGCATTTCCTTCTGCTGCTGTAGCCGCTGTTGCGTTTTTTGACCTCCTAGTTCTGCCAGAGGTCATGGTTTTGGGGTTTTTAGAGACCCCTGGCCCTGCTGCTGCTGCTGCTTTATCAGATGAGAGTTGAAGATCTATACCTGTGGCGGGTAGCTGAGTAGCCAAAAGAGGTTGCCCTAGTGACAGCTCCAGGTGACTGTAAAGTGTGGAGATGCGATCCATTTTTGGATCCTCGCAGATGTCTCGTCGGTTAGCTGGTGTTTTGCATACTGGGCATGCAGGTTTGGCCCTGAGAGACTGTTGGATGCATTCCCTGTAGTGGAAGAGTGAGATAGTGATAGTGATTACAGCAAACAGAGTGTAGTCAGCCAACACAGACCACTTTACATTTCAATGCTGACCACAGTGAGAAAGGATTGTTGCTGGTCAGGAGGATTGCGTGTTGTTTTAAGAAAACACGCATGATGATTATTTGAGGGCTTCTTTCTGTCAAGGAAAAGAGCCTTACCTGCAGAAGTAATGGCAGCATGGCAGGCGTGCACACGGGGGGTGGTAGATGCTCAAGCTGCATTGAAAATCCGTTGTCAGAGACTTCCCTCTGGGGCTTTTCTGAGCTGTGAGATGAGTTGAGTATGATGTTACCAGACGGAGCATGTTACTTCTTTTCCTAATTGATACACTGCGTCCTGGAGGTCGCCTGAGGACTCCATGAGTTAAGGCCTAAGGTTGAGCCCATAAGTGGGTCGCATGCAGATATTGTCTTCACGGCACTGATGGGCAGCGACTAACGTCTCGACTATAAGTGCATGGGCCACCTTCAGCATTTTCAAGGATAGATTTATAAGCATCACAGTAATACTGGCCTATATCACTCATGGCGTTCACCTTGATGGACTGCATAGCATTATTCACTACGTCACTGAATGGACGTATCAAATCAAAGGGTCCGCTTTGTTCGAAGTTCAAATCCTCGAGTGCCACAAGTAGTGAGACTGGGTGACTTTTAGACCGCATTGCACCAGTTAGGCCAGACTGTGAGATGTATGTGTTACCGCACCTTCGATACATTCACTTATCGCACATGTAACAGCACACTCTAAGGTCTGGGGCGTGCTGTATCTCTTTGCCGGGTCATCCATTGTCACTGTTACTCGGCACTGGAGAGGGTTCTTCTTTCCACCATCTCAACCCAGGCATTACCTAGCTGATCATCTTGGCATACAGGTTACTGTGGGCTCTCCAGGACACTGAGGGGAGGATGCTTCTAGGGGCGAAGACATCCAGACCTTCTGGTGCAGCTGCAGGCGGCAGGACCAGTAGGGTGCTCAGGACGCCTGAACGTATCATGGCGTCAGGCACAGCAACGACTTTCACTAGCGCCCCAGCCGCTGCTCAGCAAACATACCACTACGCCCAAATAGAAGTTGAGACGCAGCCAGGCATCTCCATCTTCAACATCACCCCACAAATCAAGGACCAGATCCAGAAGCTAGGCGTGCAAGAAGGTTTCGTTAATGTGCTTTCCAGGCATACTACAACAGCAATTGCCATCAACGAGTACGAGATTAGGCTTTTGGATGACATTAGACAGGTAGGAACCATGAGAGAGAAGCCCTGATGTGGATTCTAAAGCCTTAACCAAATGGAACTGTACTTATGGTTTAGCACAGCAGAGGTTGGGGTTTCGAGAGATCAAGTTGCTGCCGATGGTCAAGTAGATTGGACTGGGTAACCCAGGCACCCCCCACACAGCAATGCTGCTACCCCTACCTTACATCTGCCGTGTGGCATTATGACAGCACGTGTTGAAAACAGTCTGCAGGTGCCATCCACCTGGCAGAACTGCTAAGTAGCTTTTATGAGCCGTGATTTCGTGCAGGATTTGACAAGGTAATCAGCACTATTGCATTGTATTAGCTAGATTCATGGCACCACATGATGGCGCCTAAGCACCCGTGCTGCCATTGCACCCCTCTGTCCTGCAGACCCATTCAATTATTCCGTCAATAAGTCCCCACCCCCACATATGCCAATGACCGAACAAACCCAGGTCACAAACACGAGGCCCCTGATCACTATCACAAAGCCAAACAACCGATGGTGGACTTACCCACACACAAGCTGCTGCTGCATGCAACGCCGTGCTACCAACCCTTTGTCCTGCAGACCATGCTGAGAGGCCCCTGGCAATGCAAAGACGTGTGTATAGCTTCCAGCAAACGCTCGGGATCCACCCGGGCCATAACCTCATGCTTTTTACACCCATGCCTGCACCGTACTTTCCTTGTAACATGTCAAAATGTACAATGATGACTGTACTCAGGTCACCGTTCACATCCAGCAGCTACCTCTGATGCTGAGATCTTGATCAAAATTTCCTGCTGCCTCCTGCTTGGTCCACACAGTGGCTGCATAAAATGGCGCCTCCAACCGACCCCTACCTGCACAACGACCTCCACCTCCGAGAGGCCCCAGAAGACTGGCCAGGAGGTCACACAGCATGGGCAGCACAAGAACCTATCAATGCTCACAGCCACCTCCTTTCAATGATGCTGGGCAACAGCGAGACCATACCTATAACCCAGGGCAAGCTAGCCATTGGGACGTGGCAGGTAAGCAGGCGGCCACCGGGACTGTACTTACCGGTCTCTTCCTTTGCTCAGAAGTAGTGCACCGTTGACGACAGCTTCAGCCGCGTTGAGGAATGTGTCTAAATATATTAGTCATAGCCATCATCAAAGGACTCTGTTGGAATGCCGCTATCAGAATATGGTTTGTGAGGGGTGCATGTGGCCCTGCAGCTGTCCTGCTGAGGTGAAATGCGTACTGCTCTGGTGATCTACCTCGACAAGCACGAGCAATGGAGACATGCCTGGCATGCGATAAGCTTCCATCCACCAAAGCTTAGGCTGCTCTCGATATACCTAGGACAAAATAGGGATTTAAGTTCGACTGGGAGCCCTTCGACAAAGTTCAAAAGAGATTAACGGAAGTGGACCCTGGTTGTTGCTGCTTGCAGTCTGTGTTGCTGGTAGATCTTGATGGACCAAGGAAGAGAAGTGTAGGGGTGCAGGTGGTAGGCCAAGCTACCCAATGACACCCGGCCATAGGCCTGGCCTTTAATCCTCCCATCAGTCTCGTCTGCACCCAAGTGAGGGTTTGTGGTGGTGGGGATCACCAGGGAGTGAGTTTGCACTGAGGAGGAGGTGTGTGGGAGATGTTGGCAGGTTTTAAAGTTGACAGGGGGTGGGAGCAGGGGCAGCAGTATGGGAAACTAGAGAATGGCAAGTTTTCCTGGGCGAGCTTGTATGGGTTGCTGTTGGAAATCTACAGCTCCTTGAGCGTCACTTATTGATGAAGCTCACTCTGTAATGCATGATGAACATGGTATACTCTTCTACCACCTCTCATTTGCGATACCTTGGTGTCAGAAAATAAGCACTCCCCCGCCTGCTCAACCGCCTCCATGTTCTGGCCATCACCAGTCTTCACTGGATTTACACTACTAAACGTCATCAGGAACGTCACCTCGACCCGCAGTTCTGGCGACACACCCATCCACCCAGATAACATAGGCGGGTGGGTAATTTACCCACCCACTTATGTGTTCTGGGCTCCGAATGGTAGTGGGCCTATCTATATGTATTAGGTAAGGGTCCACTCCCTTAACGTATGCAAGAAGGGATTTCCCCCCTTCTCTGCGTAGTTCTCTCTCTCTCTCTGTTGGGATTGTCACACTGTAAGAACGTTTTTATGCCTTTGTAGTTGTTATGCCTTTTGTAGTTGTCCCTTAGGTCTTTAATACACAGGTCCAGTCAGGTACTGGATCACGGCACCCATCTGGCAGAAGCGCACTTAGGTGACTCATGGAGTTTTGATGGGGGTGCTTTTGAACATGTTTGATGTTTTTAACATGAATGGTGAATGAAGGAATGAGACGAGAAAGTTACTTGAGGTGAACATGGTGAGGGTGCTCTAACGTAGCAATTCGAGGATTTTACACGGCTGCAGGATGCTTACTGGAAATGCGAATCAGAAGATGCACACCCACACAATAAACCCCCAACTCAGGCCTCCAAAAGGGCACAACAGGAAAGAGGGAGAGGAGAGACACAGGAGTGACCAGCCAGTGACTGGAACACACCTGCTGGATAACCACCTCACATCACCTGCCTTCTGGCAGATAGCACAGAACATATTAGCAATGGCATGCAAACAAAACCTCCCACATTGCAACAGGCTCATGAGCAAGCATAGTGCGTCCTGTGAACTGCAAATGGGTATATGAGGCAAGTGCATGGAAAGACAAAACACAGACAGACTCGAAAGTAGCAAACCTCACTTTCATGCAGAAACCTGTTAGCTTTTATAATCTTTATGAGGTGCTTAGCTGACCAAATTGACTGATGGGGAGCTGTGGTCTAGTGGTATGACGTGCGCATCTCTAAAATCTTTGCCGCGCAAGGACCCAGGTTCGATTCCTGGCAGTTCCATCATGACGTTTTGGATTTAATGTCCAGTCCAGTCCAGGGTGTGGGGCAGTTTTGCCCCTGGGGTGGCCCACCCCCCCAACCTTCACTCTACTGCACACACCAGCCACACTTCCTCCTTGTGGGTCCTACAAGACTAGCCTACCAAGCACGTCATCATGCATTTTGCTATCCTGGCCACTAAGCGTGGATGGATCTCTGCTGTCTACGTCTTGAACAACACACTACTAAACTACAGCCCAAGACGAGCCCATCACATGTTTCTGTGAGTTTGGCAGTTGCAACACCGCAGCTAAACGCGTCCGAGCACATGGTGAATACTGCTCTGTAACAAGTACCCCATGGGAGACTTAGGCATGTGCAGCACTGCAAGCTGAACAAGGCAACACACACGGATCGCGAAGCTGAGCGAAGATGGACACTGAAGCGAGTTTCGAAGAGCTACAAGCGGCTGCCCGTGCGAACGACCCAGCTCCACTGTTGCGGGCAGCATCAGGGGGGAACCTTGTACTCCGCAAGGCGTCTTATGGTTTGGCTGCCAAAGTACGAACTTCATGCATGATTTGGTCCTTACTGTTTTCCGCATCTATGTGACACCCCACCTTCGTTCAATCATTGTTCAATCATTGTTCTGCAGGTGCTTTCAAAGAAGAACAACGGGTCTGCCTTACTTCGAGATCCAAAAGCTGCTGCTGAAGTGCTGAAGCGGACACGGCATGCACCCCAAGACCGTGCCTTTGGGAAAGCCCTTCATTCCCAATGCCATTTCACGTCTGGGACCAAGACCAAGTACAAGCTGCGCTTCGGGGACGTTATCTCTTGCCAGCAGCTCATCGATAGCAAAGGAGCGACTGTTGCTGATGCTTTGGAGCAAGCCTGCAGGAGCGAGGCAGAGCTCTTCCTGCAGATCCTCAGGGACAACTTGTCAAATGTGCAGTGGTATGACACCAAGGTATGCCAAGCACGTCGATACTGCTCAGAAAAGGCAAATGGCTTGCCATGTCCAAGAGCTAGTGTGTAGCCTCAACTACAGCCTTCTGTATGATGGCAGCCATTCATCCTGCCTTCGAAGTCGACAAAGCATGGCTCCCTCTTATCAAAAGTGGCGTGTGCCTCGTAAGCACGGTCTCAAGAGCGCATGCCGTTCCCCATCTTCCTCACCTCTTGCAGTGTGACATGACCTCCTTCAAACCCCTGACTTCACCCTGCTCTATAGTGAGGTACCACTAAAGCATAGCCAAAGAGTCAAAGATCCACCACTTACCACCATCCCCTCGCACAATTCATGCTACCTCTCACTAGCGTCCTGGTACTACCACACAGCACATCCTCGCGCAAAGCATCCTTGCATTCTTGCAGCCGCGGAGCTTGTTCCTTACAGGCACAAGCGGATCTGCAGCCCCACCTTCCTTCATCAGCTCACCATGCAAGCATGCGAAGTCAGAACCTCTGCCTCCTGCAATTTGCTGAGACGCCTCTTCACTGTCTTACCGACAGGTATCCAAGGCCCTATCCACCTTCCTGCAGCGCAACCAATCCCAACCAGAGCACTCAAAAGCACTCCTGCAGCTCCTCTCACAAGCATGCTCCACCCCTCCCTATGGCATTACCAGCAGCACCAGTGGCAGTGGCAGCAGCGGCGGGGCCAAGGCTAAGGTGCTTGCCTGCCTGAATGCTACTAGTCCTTGCTTCCTTCTGCTGGTGAAGGCACATCAGGCGGAAGCCCTGAACCTCGTGGTGCAGAACCACACCTGCCAGCTTTGGCTGCTGGAGCATGGGCTGCCTAGATCTCTTCTAAGCAGAGGGTAGGTGGGAGAGCACTACTAGCATGGGTCCTGTAGCCGCTTGCAGTACGTTCAGGGCCGAGCTAGGGTCGTTGTCATTCACTCAATCCACATCCCTACACCGCAGTAAACTTAGTTAATTCCCTTGTTTACGTTGAGCTAGGGTTTAAGGTCTTTGGGGAGCTGTGGTTTTGGGTAAAGGGGCAAGCTAGGGCGTAACATACTGGTAAGCCTACATTCTAGTTGAGGTCGAGAATTCCTTAACCCTACCAGCTTAGCAGGTGAGTCTAGCTGCCTGGGGAGGGCATTCCTAACTGTTCAGTATCAATCTTGCTGTAGTGAGAAGTTAATGATGTTGCCAGAGTAAGTGCTCGGAAGCGCCAGGACAGGAGCAGGTTTGAAACCGCCACAAGATAAGCACATGCGTGCAGGGGCAGCAGCGAAGGCACTAAAGTCTACCAGCCCCATGCCCCCCTTGTCCGCCCTTCTCCCCGTGCCTTCTTCTTCCCCCCTCCTCCCCCATGCACCCCTCCTCCCGCAACCTTTCATGTGTCCATACCCATGACAACCCCTTTTAAGCACGCTGCATTGTTAATCCTGCAGGACCCGACCCTTGTGGCTGACCTTGTCACCATCGGCAAACTCCTGCCTGTGGTGCATTTAAGTGCTGCTGCAACCCACAGCCCCTTTCCAAGCATGCTGCTTTCTTGTGTGTTGCAGGATTTCTTGGCTGAGCTTGTCACCAGCGGCAAACTCCTGCCTGTGGTGCATTTGAGTGCTGCTGCAACCCACAGCCCCTTTCCAAGCATGCTGCTTTCTTGTTTGTTGCAGGACTCTCTTGGCTGATCTTGTCACCAGCGGCAAACTCCTGCCTGTCTTGCAAGTGCTACTGCAACCCACAGCCCCTTTCCAAGCATGCTGCTTTCTTGTTTGTTGCAGGACTCTCTTGGCTGATCTTGTCACCAGCGGCAAACTCCTGCCTGTCTTGCAAGTGCTACTGCAACCCACAGCCCCTTTCCAAGCATGCTGCTTTCTTGTGTGTCGCAGGACTCTCCTGGCTGATCTTGTCATCAGCGGCAAACTCCTGCCTGTCTTGCAAGTGCTACTGCAATCCACAGCCTCTGTCCAAGCATGCTGCTTTCTTGTGTGTTGCAGGACTCTCTTGGCTGAGCTTGTCACCACCGGCAAACTTCTGCATGTGGTGCAAATGCTGCTGCAACCCACGGCCTCTTTCCAAGCATGCTGCTTTCTTGTGTGTTGCAGGACTCTCTTGGCTGACCTGGTCATGAGTGGCAAACTTCTGCATGTGGTGCAAATGCTGCTGCAACCCACAGCCTCTTTCCAAGCATGCTGCTTTCTTGTGTGTTGCAGGACTCTCTTGGCTGACCTGGTCATGAGTGGCAAACTTCTGCATGTGGTGCAAATGCTGCTGCAACCCACAGCCTCTTTCCAAGCATGCTGCTTTCTTGTGTGTTGCAGGACTCTCTTGGCTGACCTGGTCATGAGTGGCAAACTTCTGCCTGTCTTGCAAGTGCTGCTACAACCCACAGCCCCTCCAGGTGTGGCCCCTCCTGAACCTTGGTCTAAACACACCAGTTTAACCAGCTTGCAGAGCTTATGCCAAGCCCTTCGGCTACACCCTGAGGCCCTGGCACAGCTCCACCATCAGATACTGCAGCTGCTACAGCAACCAGAACAGTGGAGGTGGAAGGAGGAGGGGCTGCCTGCCAGTCTGGGAGGTCAAGTACCTGTAGCAGGGGATGCAGCAGGTGCTCTCAGTGGTGGTGGCGGTGGTGGGGTGTCCGCAGGAGACGCACCTATGGAAGGTGTGGAAGAAGGTAATGCAGCAGCAGCAGTGGGGGCCAAGCAGCAGCAGCAACAGCAGCAGGATGAAGATGGGATTTTAGAGGGCGCTGTTGCTGCTCTTCCTGAGGCTGTGATGTCCTGGTTCACTCCTGCAGCTAGGGAGGTCCATGCTAAGGCTGTGTTGGGGAGCTGTAGTGCGGTGCAGCTGCTGCTGGTGCCGCTGCATTGCTTCAAGTGGCTGAGTGAGGAGGATAAGGCGGGCTGCATGGCTAGGATCAAGGTAAGCACCACCTGGCTTTAATTGCTGTGTTGATCTGGTCAAGTAGTGGTTGGGATAGGGATGATGTTGTGCATATGCAGTGCAGCAATGGTATGGGCTGCTGTTCCAGCTGATCTGTTGTTGTAAGGGTGCCTGGAACATTTACTCACAAGTTCAGCCTCGCCGCAGTGTTCTTTTTACAATTGCCTACCCAACTGTGTACCCAGAAGCTCAGCGGCAAAGCCAGAAACATGAAACAACACATAACTGAATCATAACATTAACAAGGCAAACCTGCCGGCAACTGCTGCATGCTCAGCACAGCTTTCTGCCATGGGATGCCCATTCAACTCGTTGGTGCAATGCTAATGCCGTGTGATGACTTGGCAGCAGCTGGAAGAAGCATTGAATGGAGAACCACAAATCTACCACTGGCTCGTTGGGCATAACACTGGTTTGCAAGCCAACCTAGAAACAAATTAAGTGTCCCTAAGCATTGTATGGCTCAATGGGGAACGGCTAGCTGGAACCCCATCCTGTGCTCAGTATGAAGATGATCTCCATTTTTGTTTCATCATCATTGATATCAACACGATTCTGTATATGGCACACAAGGATTCGAGCCTGCTGTGCTGTGGGACTCTTGTCCTGCGCTTGTTGGCTCACATCTCTCACAGGTTTAAGTCTTTCTGCTCCCCTGTCTATCTACCCGTAAAGCCTAAAGCTCACACCTATGCACTGTCACCTTGTTGCTGCAGAACTCCCTGGGACACTCTTTGATTGGTTGGGAGCAGCTGAAGGGGCCATCCCCATTGATCTCCTCCTCAAGCTTTGCTGCCTATGTCACCATGCACAGAAGCTGCCTCCGCCCCGGGCCGCAAGAAATGCAGCAGCTGCTGGGCAGCTTCCTATCACATGAGTTAAACAATGCACCTTCATGCGGACCCGTGGTTAGGGGTAGCCCCATGTACAAGGCAGGACGCTACGGCTCAGACGACAGTAGCGGTGGAGACAGCGATTCTGGACGGCTGGAGTATGGGGCGCGCGGGTATCGGAGGGATTACGAGTACTCGGGTGTTGAACCTACGCAGCCTATGATCTTATTGGATGTATTGCCATTACTCAAAGAGCTGGAAGGTAAGGGGTTGGCCAGGGGTATCTTGGGCAGCCTTTGCAGTCTAGTAATGGTCGTGATTATGTTGTGCATGGTTACGTAGCCAAGCACCAGGAGTGCAGGAGTTGATGTATTTTATACCGCATGCCATAAGAAGTGTGAAAGGAGAGTACCAGCAGCTACATGGACTAGCAAGAAAGAGCGTGCATGCAGCAAGGTACAGGAGCTAAGCCCTCACACAGCTTTTACGCCCACAAGCCCTCCCCATAATCCTGTGGCCGACGCCCAGACATGATAACACCATGTTGTGTTCTCTTCCTTTCTCTCTGCAGCATGGGTCTGCGAGACCGGAGATGTGATGAGGCATCTGCACTGCTCAAGTGTCCGGCCTTGCTTTCCCTACAGAATTGTAAAGTATTTACCTAATCTCTTCTGCAAGCGTCATAGGAGGATTGGTGTGATCGCGTGCTGCGTACCATTCCAGCCCCTGCATCTCCTGACACTGAGCCAATTGTGTTATTTCCAACCCAACTTCCCTGATTCTCTGCTGGCTGACGCACCTGTGACAGATCTTAGTTGATGAGCAATATCACTGTTGCCTCCAATGCTGTTCTGTTGAACTTGGTCCATCAGGATGTGATTTCACATTACTGGAAATAACAATTGCCTCGCTGCTATTTAAATTTGAATGGTTGCTTTGAAATTCTCTGTCATCTATCATGCAGGAGGAGTAGCTGCTGAGATGGCAGCTGCTGTTGCCCCCCTCATGTCACCCGAGTGCCTACTGGTGACCTACAAGAGACAGGTGTTTGAGCTGCTACCACTGGCACAGCGACAGCAGCTGCTACTGAGGTTGAATTGCAGAGGACAGCTGGAGCACTTGGTAAGTGACTGGATGACATCTTCATCCAGCAGGATGGAATATAGTATCCAAGCACAAAGGTTATTGTTGTGTGTGTATGTACAGATATTGAAATACTCCTATAAAATAAGTGTAGCTGGAGCAATTGATGCATGCGAAGGTCCCTCTTGTGCTACTCTTATTCAGAGTGCATATTAAAGGTGGGTGACAAAATGGAAGTTGGGCCGGCCTTGGGTAGATGAGTGGATCCACTACTCCATGGATGCAAAGATAAAGTGGGGTAGTATGCACATGCCTGAAGCTAATTGGATGTTGTCATGTTGCGTCATTGGTGCATGCAGTTAGGAAGCAAGGAGCTGGTGCTTCACATCCTTGCCCAACATGGTTGCTATGAGGAGGTGAAGGAGCTGATGTGGCCCCTGGCTAACAGCTCTGATACACCAGATCGGGAGCGGGCTTGGACTACCATGATGCAAGCAGCATGTGCTTCTCAGAAACCCAAGCATATCTTGGGCATGCTCAGGGTGAGGCTTGGGGGGGGGGGGGGGGGACACCAAACCTTTATCTTCATATATGGAAGCGTCAACCGTAACAAAGTAGTTTGGAAGAGGGAAAGAAGAGCCCCAAGCCTATCATGGCATGTTCAGGCGCAATACTGTACGTGAAACTCCATTTGCCGCAGGCCTTCTTGACATGCTGTACCCTGAATAAGTGGGACAAGCGTGCCTACATACATTATATGAGCATTACCGGTATTCTTCATACCCTGGGTGTTATTGCTGCTACTTTGTTTCCCTAGGATGTTGCGGACGCATAAAGGTAAGTATTTGTCCAGGTAAGCTCAGACCATGCGATGTTATAAATACTAAGCTTGTTATTGGTGTCTAATGTCCTCACATATAACATTGAGATGCTGAAGTTTCAAATGATGGGGAACCATGATAACCTCCTGCCTCCCTTCCCCATGCAGGGAGCCATCATGCGCATGCGCAATGAGCAGCAGCCGGTGCGCTACAACCTACTCTCTGAGCTGATAGCGCACATCACCAATAGTGACATCCAGCTACAGCGGTTACCCGAGTCACACCTGGCAGGATTGCTAGAGCTGGGATGCTACGTTGTGCAGCACCCAGATACCACTGATGCGGAGTATCGACTGGTGATGGGGATGGTTGGGGCCTTCCTACAAGCTGCTCAGAATGTAAAGGAAGCTACAGCTGGGCTGGTCGGCGCTGCTGCTGCTGCTGCTGGTGGTGGTGGTGCTGGTGGTGGTGGCAATGCCGGGGATGTGGTTGCTGCAAAGAGTGAGGGTGGGACAGATGGTCAGGCAGATATGGACTGGGAGGTGGTGGAGACTGGGGAGCCAGCGGAGGAAGAGATGGAAGCCACCGCTACTGCTGCTGGTGGTGGTAGCGGTGGTGGTGGTGGTAGTGGTGGAGTCCCGGCCTCTACCGGGAGCAGCAGTAGCAGCAGCAGTGGAGGTCAGAGTAGGAAGCAGCTGCTGAGTGGTTGTGCTGCTGAACTGATTGCGGAGGTACTATCAGGGAAAGGCGTGGAGTTTCTCTCTACTTGCTTCTCACGGGGAACCCTATGGAGCTTCGGCTGGAGAGCAGCATGGCCATTGCAACCACAACAGCAGCAAGAGGAGGGGGGAGGTGGCAGTGCCGGTGGGGATGGCGGGGTGGGGTGGTTGATTGCGCCCCTTTGCTGTGAGTTACACGATTTAGGTGCTGGGCTCCGGGAGGCATGGGTGTTTGCTGTAGCTGAGGCGTTAGCTGCCAATGTGCTACAGCAGCAAGGGCTACAGCCGCTACCACCACCACAGCAGCAGCAAGGGAGGGCTGCTAGGGGAAAACCAGCACCACCAGCAGTGGTTACTTTCCGACATGTTAGGCAAGGCCAACAGAAACCACCACCAGCAGCAGCAGCAGGAGGAGCAGGAGGTAGCTCTGATGTTGCTACCGACCTACCAGCTATCTTCTGGGACGCCCAGTTCCTTGAGCTGCTGCTAGCGGCTGTCCCACCGCTCTACTCCCCTAAGGCCTCTGAGCACCTATGTTGCTTAGCCGGCATCTTCCGTAGAATTAACTACACATCCAGCCCCTCGCACACGGGAAACAGCTTATATGCCGGCAGCTCTATCAGCAGCAAAGCTTGCTGGGAGCGCTGCGGGTTGGCTGCTGGCTCTACCCCATGGTTCTCACCTGGCGTAGATGCTGCTGCTGGTGCTCTGCTGAAGGTCATAGCGCTGGAAGTGGGTGGGGCACAAGCAGCAAACCCTGAGCTGCCGCTGCTGCTACGACCGCGGGTCGATCTGCTGCCTGCTACTGTGGCTCCTATTGGAGCAGGGTCAGCCGCACTCTCGCGTCGTAGATACGGCAGAGAGGAGGAGCTGCTGTCAGATAGTGAGGAGGAGCTGCTGTCTCATCCTTGCCACCATTTACAGGCGCTTCTGCAGGAGCTTGCCATGGGGTGGTTGCTAGCACCTTTGTTCCGATACCAGCAGCAGCAGCAAGAGGCGGGGAACCAGCACTCAACCGCGACAACAGCAGGGGACGGTGGTGGTGGTGGCGGCAGTGCTTTCGGGGTGGATCAAAAGACAGCATCAGCATTATACGCTCGGTTCCGGCAGCTATGTACTTGGTTGAGTCCTACAGGAGCAGCGGATGGGCCTCCACCAGGTCTTGTTAGTGCTACTGCTCCTGGTGTTGGTGCTGCTGCATACCTTCAGACACCTGCTGCTGGTGTGGTGCAGCTGCTGTTGCAGTGTGCTCCCAAGGGGTTCCTACTGCTATCTCCCGAGCTTGCCAAGGGCCTTAGGTTGTTTGTTTTGGGTTCAGTTGCAGCGGGGCAGCAGCTGCTGCGGAGTGCAGAAGAGCTGGAGGTGAAGGAACTGGAGATGGAGCGGAGGGTGGCTGCTGCTCGTGCTGCTGCTGGTGGGGGGTATGGGGCTAGAAGCGAGGATTTGGCAGCAGCGATAAAAGAGCTGAAGGAGGTTCAGAAGGAGATTGAACCCGTGCGGAAACAGCTGGGGACTTTGAAAAACATCCAGCTGAAAGAAGCAGTAGGGGAATGGGTTCCTGCGGTGCCTGGTGATGGTGATGTTGGTGCGGCGGTGGCTACAGCTGTGTTGGAGAGGTTTGAGGAACTTCTCCTGCTAATGCCTGTTGAGGACTTGCTGAAGCTCTGGTATGGGTGTGGGGCATCGCCAGCAGGGAAGGTGTTACAGCTAATGCAGCTGCGGGACCCAAGAGGAGCTGCAACAGGACGCAAGGGGAAGGGTGGGAAGGCTACACGGGCGGCAGCAGCAGCAGCAGGAGGCGGCGGCGGCGTTACGAGGGGGGCAGCAGGCGGGACAGCGGCAGCGCTTGGAGGGGCAGGGGCAGCAGCTGCTGCTGGTGGTGGCAATGTTCAGGGGGTTCAGGCGCAGCTCCAGCTAAGTGATGGTGGTTTGAAGATGGTAGAGCAACTATTGATGCTGTCAGCTGGGGTGCATTCCAGTCGCATTGTTACTGGTGCTGACCAATCAGTGAGAGATCAGCTGCTGAACCTGTTGCTGCTGGGTAGCGATGACGGGGCACAACGCCTAGAGCAGCTGCTTGTGCAGATTTGGGGCAATAGTGTGGAGTCCGCTTCTGCTGGTGGTGCTGCTGCTGGTGGTGCTGCTGCTGGTGGTGGTGAAAGTTGTGGACTAGCAGCAGCAGCAGCGGGAGGAGGGAGGAAGGCTGGGAGAACAGCATGTGTTGACAGCCCAAGGAGATCTGGGAGTGGCAGAGAGCCCGGAGGTTCTGTGCTAGAGGAGCGTGCTGAAAATGCAGCTAATTGGCTAGCCCTTGTTGTCAGCACATGCTCAGAACTGGAGTCAGAAGCAGTAGAATTAAGTGAGAGACTTGGGCGCTATGGGAAGGTGCTGCTTGCGAGGGGTGCAGCCGCAGCAGCAGAAACAGGGTCCGTTGCAAGGGCACGAGAGCGGGCCCAAAGCATCTTGAATAGGGTCCGCAAGCTTAAGAGCAGCATGGTGTTCATCGGAGCGCTGGATTGGTGGGTGCTGCAAGTGTATGTAACTGGCGCATTGGGGTATAGGGAGAGCCGCCATGACTTGCTGAGAGCATGGGTCGGGTCTTGGGAACAAGCAACATCAGTGGTTGGACAAACAGAGGGCCAAGGCAGGGATGCAGGGGGGGCAGGGGCCTCTGAAGCGAGGCTGCAAGTGCTGTTACAGCGGTTAGAGGAGCACATGCAACACCAGCAGCAGCTGAAGGAGCAGGAGGAGATGGAGCGGCAGGGGGGTGGAAAAAGGGAACGGAGTGAGGATAGCCCTATGGACAAGGCCCCAGGGCTGTTTGGATTGCTGAAGGACCTCAAGAAGGTAGAGGCCAAGGTAGGTGGTGGGACGGCTTGGGCATGTGGACTTAAGATAGATGTTGCTTGTGGTGTAGTTTGTAATCTGCTGTCCATCACTAGAGGGTCCCTCGTTTCCTTTTTGTACTGCTGCATTTACATGGACTAACAGCCATATGAAGCCCTGCCCTTTGCCTCACATCGCATTGTTCATTGGCATACCTCATGCCTTTCTCCACCCTCATGCCTTTATTCCCCACCACAAAAACAAAAAAACAACAACAAAAACCAACCCCCGACTATATATATGCTTTAAAGGTAGCAAATTCCCATTATATTCATGAGCACGCTTTACATAAAATTTAGAGTGTCCCTTTGTGGAAGAATGGTTAAAAGCACCCCCGTTCTCCACATATGATTGTCACTTTGCGAAGGCTTTTGTACTAGACATAACTGTCTACTGAGGCAAATTCTGCTAGTTCCTTTGTCTTCAGAGCTGTGTGAATATACTCTAACCTTAGCCCATACTGCCTGTAGGCATACCATATTCCTATTGAAATGTACTGCCTTCTCCCTGTGCTGCCTTTTACATGTACTGCCTCCTTCTTCTGTGGCCCAGGTCTTATGTGGCAGCCCACCTCTCCAGCAGCTGCTGTTAGCTCAACTCCCCATCCTCCTTCAGCAGCATCAGGAGAAGGTGCTTGAACAACATGAACGTGACTATGAGGTCGTGGATGCCGCGGACTCAGAATCTGAAAGCATGGACCTAGACGAGCGTCCAGCAGTGGGTCCTCGTATGTTGTGTGTTAATGATTGCACAGGTCCTGGGCATAGGGCCTTGCTGGTGCTGTCTCTGTTGCTGTGTAGCAGCTCACGTGAGCTTAAACAGAAAGTGATGCAAACGCTGGCAGGTAAGAGGGGAGAGGGCACTGTATTTCCACTCCTCATCTTAACAGCTCCTGGATTTGGGCATGCTGGGCAGGGTTTGAGAGGCTGGAAGGGGATGGCATTGTACCTCCACTTCTTTTAGCACTTGTTCATTCCTTGAATATGGGGATGCTGGCTGGTAGAGCTTGGGAAGATGGGGCATTGTACCTCCACTCCAATCGTTTATGGTTCATTATTGGGTCTTGGTGGTGCTCGCGGGTTTTAAAAGGATTTGCTTGATGCCTGTGGAGATGGGAACCCACCAGATGTGACATTCTGCTCTGAACACAGGGCTCCTGATTGTGCGATGCCTGCACATTTTGAGCTTACATTATGAGCTGTCAGCAAAGGGCTCTAGAGCGGGTTAAGAATGGTGGCGAACGACTCCACACGCACCATATCTGTCACAATCTAGGCCCTCGCCACCATGTTGAAAATGAAAGAGCAAGGGGTCTGTTGGTCACTCAACTGGCCGTCTGTGCAGCGTCGTAGGTCCTCTGTATGTGTGCCTTACATCTCGCTGCTTGTATGGTGCAGGATACAACATGTAATTGTGCTGAGTATTGTTTTTGAGGCACATTTTCCGTCATGTATGGTAAACGCAAGTCAGAAGAAGTACTAGAGTATATAGAGTGGACTACAAGTCTCCTGTGGACCAAGAGCGGGGCGCTGCTGCTGCGAGTCATTACAGTGACTCCTGTCTGATGGCTGCTGTGCCTGCTGCAGGTTCTGCTATGGTAAGCCCGGCATGTGCTGGCCTCCTCTTCTCCAGCTCCTGCCCTAGCACCTTTTGGAAGGTCTTGGCTGCTTCACCACCAGAGATACAAGCTCTTTGGGTCCCAAACATCTGCCACTGTCTGGTACAAGGTGCTGGTGAGTGGGATAGTCTACCTGCACTTCCCTCTCTCTCTCTGGCCGGCTTTTAGACCTGTCGAGTGAGTGAATGCCAGGTCCATCGGGAGCTTTCATGTAGTTTGCCCTGCAGACCCAGGAATACACTATAGGACATTCTGGGTAGGAAAAGCATGTTGCAGCTGACGAGTTCCTTGCCTCTGCAGAGCTGGTGACAGGTATGAGCACAATACAGATACATAAAGGTCCAGAGGCCCGATGTGAAGACAGTTGTGAAAATTTGGTGGACATGCGGCTACTCCTGTAAGCAGCCTGGTCAGCATCTGGCTGCATTAGATGTCTGTAAGAAAGGCTTTTTGGCGGCACCGGGTGGGAGGGGGAGCAGTTTCCCCCCCCCCCCTTTCCACCACACCCCAGTTCACCTCTGTGGTGTTTTCCACGCCCTGATCAGCTGTGCAGACATTCAAAGCTGCCTTCCTAAGTCACCTTTGACTCACTATGACATGTGACATCTTATATGTAGTGACTCCTACTGCTGCTGCATGCTTCAAAGGTGGGTCCTGGAGTGGAGACGAGTGGACGAACCGCAACTTCCGAAAGCAGCGTGTGCTGAGGTGGCCAGGGCGCCTGCAAGCTGCAGCAGTGGATGAGCTGCTGACGGCAGCAAGAGATGTGCGGATGACGGGAGAGGAACGGGCAGCAGCTGTGGAGCTGACAGAACTGTTCCAAGTAGGCTATGTGTGCATCATGTGAACCTTTCAGCAGGGTTTAAGACGGAGTGGTCAGGCAGCATGCCAGCGCAGTATGCAGCAGCCAGTGGGCGGTGAGGGGGTTTAATGGCATGTTTGCCACCCAAACTAGGGCTTATAGTTTAACCGTAAACCCTTGACGCTAGCTGCATGAGGTTGCAGCAGCTCGGGGCAGGTCTGAAGGGAGAAGAATGGGCCATTGCTGGAGTTGACAGAACTGTTTCAGCTAGGCTATGCACTGCTAGTCGCATTTTGCTACCTTGCTACCAACATGTAGGCCCCATGCACACAACACACCAGGCGATCAAAATGGAGAGCTATATGCTGTATGTGAACCTTCAGTGGGGTTTAAGGCCTTCCAAGGGTGGTCAGGCAGCTTGCAAGCTCAGTAATGCAGCATCATTGGGTAGATAAGCATTTGAAGAGCTTGAATAGTGGTCAGGAGAGAGCAAGCCGAGCAGCTTTGGACAGCAGCACCGCATATGTGGCTGGCATGAAAGGGAAGGGATGCGTGTTGGAGTTGTTGTGCCCAGGAATCTCAATGCATCATGCATTGCTGTCACTCGCACCACACCAACGTAGCCTCTGCTTTTACCCTATTGTGCTAACTGAGAATGTTTGTTGCTGTCCTCCCCACCAGTTGGTTCCCCTTGGTGTGCCTGCCGTTGCATCTAACCTCAACTTGTGTGTGGCCAACGCCACCATCGGTTGTGCGGCTCTGCGGTTGTCAAAGAAAGCCTTGTATTGATGGCCTGAGTTTGTTTAGCCATTGGCATAGCTGGTTTTGATTGATTGATTGATGAATGAAATGATTTATTGATTAGTAAAATGACTGATTAATGAATTGATTGATTGATAAGTCAATTACTTGCCTCCTGCAGGTGGTAGATTCCTCGCAGCTGCAGCCCTTCCTGTCGGACCCTGAACCCCGTGTTGCCACTGCCGCCCTGCAACGCCTCTGCGCCCTGTCAGACCCCTTGCCTGCATTACCCCTCCTGCTGGAGCGGCTGGGAGGAGATGATGCCCGTGTGGCAGCTTTTGGTGTGCGGGCCTCACTAGCAGTGAACCCTGCCAGGGTGGTAGCAGCGCTGGAGGGGTTGATACTGCCACAGCAGCAGGAAGCAGTAGCTATGGGCGGGGTAGAGGGACAGCAGCAGCAGCAAGAGCAGCAGCAAGCTGGTGGTGAGGGGGCAGGTGCTACTGCTGCTGGTGGTGGTGGTAAAGGTGGTGGTGGTGGTGGTTTTGCTATGAAGGTGACCGCTCAGAAGGAAGCAGTGCGACTACTGGAGGCAGCGGGGTCGCCCGAGGTGAGAGAGGTTTGGATGGGTATAGTGTAAGCAGGTTGCCCAAATGCTTACGATGTATTTCTTGGGACTCGGCACATCATGAAGGACGGGAGTTCCTTGTCTGCCCTTTCACATGTATTTCCGTCAATTGAAGTCTTCTTACTGTAGTAGGACATAAGTACACCTTATTCTTCTGAACATCCACAGATACTTCAAATAAAAATACGATTTCTGCTGCCTGCATAGTGCAGTCTGTGCCGGAAAATCTTCACAAATACATCAAGTTGACCAGTACAGACCCAAGCCCACAAATTTTTAAATATGTAATGAATGAACGATCAATGTACGGCATCTCTCAGAGCCTCCGGTGGTCCAAAAGGGCATAGTACGGTATGTCAACTGGGCAGTTGTGACACCTCGATGTCAACTCATCGCATCCTCTTGCTGCAGAAGTAAGAGGTTTAATAGGTTTGTCTGTTATAACGGTACGCACGGCAACAACCCTTTGACTTCTGTCATGCCCTGTTATGCACCTCAGGCCGACGCCCTGCTGCTTCGCCTTATGGAGTATACCATTCAGCAGCAGCAGCAGGAAGACCAAGCTGGTCCCAACAGCAGCAGCAGCAGCAGCAACCCCAAACCACGTCCCCTCCACCGCTCCCTCCGGCTGGAGCTCCTTGCAGCCGCCACCCGCCGTATGACCAAACCCAGCAGCAGTAGCACCTCTATCGCTTTCCTATCAGCTACAGCTGCTATCACCACCCAAGAAGAGCTGGAGTTACCCGCTGCTCTTGTCTGGGGTCCAGGCAATGCGCCAAACCCTACTGATACCTTAACTTGGGGGCCTAAAGAGCAGAAGAATGTAGCGTGGCAGCTACTGTCATTCCCGGAGCAGCATGTGTATGTTGCCAAGGTGCTGGTGCCGCTGTTGGACCACCCGGTAGTGCAGATTAGGGGGATGGCATGGCAAGCCATAAAGGAGCTAGCAGCGCCTCCAGAATGGGAAACTTGGGGTTCTGTAGAAATTGCACCAGCTGCTCCGGCTTCTACTGCTCCTGCTCGTGGTGGCAGTGGTCGCCGTGGTGGTCGTCGTGGTGGCTTTGTACGCATCAATGAGAGGTCAACTCAAGGCAGAGCAAAGATGCAAATGTACATGGGGACAGCAGGCCTTGGTTCAGGTGATGGTGTAAGGAGAGCTGATGCCACAGGTACTGTCCTGGCTCCGGTGTTAGAAGTACTAGTGGATAAGGCAGGTGAGCTCGTGCTCTCTGCTGATGTGACTACACCAGAAGGGAATACATTTGTAGGACTCATGTTCAGCCTTCTGTCCTCGGTTACCCACAATGTGCCACTCTTAGCAGCAGCTGCAGCAGAAGGAGCTGCAAGTCCTGCTATTGGTGCTATTGCTGGTAGCACTACAGCCCTGGATGCCGGGCTACAGCTAGTGCTCCCTCAGCTACAGCTCTTGGTCAAGGGTTTAGTGCAAAGAGCAGTAGCAGGAAGAGGGGCTGCAGCTGCAACTCCTGCCAACGCTGCTGCAGCTGGTACGGGGTCGGCGCAGGGGTTGCTCGCAAGCTGCAAGGCGGCTTTGGGAGTGTCCATGCTGTCGGATCTGTGCAAGGCGTTAGGGCGGGAAAGCCATATTGGTGATCCTGATGTGGATTTGGTGGATGGTGTGAGAGCTGCTGCTGGTGATGATGTGCGGAAGGCCCAAATCGATGCTAATCCAGCAGCAGCAGCAGTGGGGTCTTCTGGACGATCTGGGGAACCAGCACGAGTCCAGAAGCTGTTGTCTGCAGTACGACAATGGCAGTACATCCATCGCAGGACAGCAGCAGCAGTGGTTGCAGCAACAGAGAATGCTCTGAAGGAGTCCACAGCACAGCAGCAGCAGGTATTAAGGGCTAAGCCAGTAGGCTTAACCGCGGCGGGTGCTACTGTGCGTGCCCTGTGTAATGAGATGGCTCTCAGGGCTGTAGATTGGCATGATGCTGGCAGCATTCAGGAGGTGATCCGGGAAAGAGTGCTGGGCTGTGGTGTCGGTGGGGCCACTGCTCCAGCTGCTGCTGGTGGTGGTGGTGTGGTGGTAGCAGCTGGTTGGGTTCCTTTGACTGGAGGGATTTTCAGGGAGTACTGGAATGGGTGTCACTACCTGGCTTGTACATGGAGGTAAGTGCTTGGTCATCGATCTTATGGTAGACTGGGACGCAGGGCTTTAGGGGACACCCTAAACCCTAATGCTGACCTTACTTTGTCCTAGTTCATTGGTAGACTGGGATTGCTCAGGGAGGTTTGACAGCTGTGGCTTTTTGGACCCTTCCCACGACCGTGCACTCGAGACAAAGATGCGGACTCTGTTCTTTGCTCTCACTCTGTTTCTCTCATCACCCTTTCTTCATTGATGCACATCATTGTTTGGCTGTTGGCATGGAGCGGGGCAGATGCTCTTAATGACATACACATAAGACATGGTGGCTGCTTTGTTTACAACGGTAGAGCATGGAAACAGCAATCTGGCTGCTGCTGCAGCAGTTGCCAGCAGTTGTCACATGTCTTCTGTAGGCATGAGCGAGAAGGTTCGTATTGTGCAATGCTCAAGGCACAACCGGCAACCCATGAGGAGGTCAAGGGCCGGACCATACCATCATGCATATCCCAGATTGCATTCTACCTTGGTATTGGGTGCTTTTGACCTAGCTGCTGAACCTCGTGTCTAGGCATATGTTGTCGTCACTTCTGATTGTATGCCAAAGACAACCCGCATTTCATTCCTTACGATGTTTTTATGACGGCTTTAGGTCTGGGGTCTATGGCACATTTTGCTATGGTGTATCATGAATTATACCTCCACGCCCTTTCTTTTATTGGATGCAATGGATCGGTCCAATTATTGTCTCATCAGTGCTCCTCTGTTACATGTGACGCAGGTACAATGTGCCTACTATGCAGCTAGTTACCAAGGCAGTGCAGCAGGCCATAACCATCTCCACCTCACCTCACAGTGCAGCTGACATTGCTAGCCAGTTCAGCTTGCCCTTGATCGCCTGGGATACAGCAGCAGCAGCGGGAGGGCTAGCAGCAGTAGTGGTGGCAGGTGCCGGAGGCTCTACCCCAAGCAGCAGCAGCAGCCGAAGCAGCTCTGAGTTGTCTGCCGTATGTTGTGTGCTCAGTGCTGCATTAGAAGCCAGCGTGTCCTTGGGGTGCATTACCACTGGAGCTGATGCTGCTGCTATACGTGTGCTGGTGGAGAGGGTGGGGAGAGGGGGCGGTTATGATGGCGGCGAAGGTGGTGGTGGTGATGGTGGTGGGAGGATCAGTGACAGAGGTGGTGGCGCTCGCATCAGCTTGATGGATGATGCTAAGCAGGTAGAGATTTGAGGGGTTAGCGTGGGAGGGGTAATGACATAGGAGGGGGTACTCAGTAGAGCCTGGTGGACGATGCCAAGCAGGTAGAAATTTGAGGGGTAAGCGTGGGAGGGGTAATGTCATAAGAGGGGATACTCAGTAGAGCCCGGTGGATGATGCCAAGCAGGTAGAGGTCAGGGATAAGGGTTGGAGGATGCACAAAACTGGGGTTGATCAGTATACTCCACACAGAAAGGCTTGGAAGATGAAATACGCATAAGCTTTTGGCCACTAGGGACATTGGGGGCAAAGTAGCAGTAGTGGTCCTTGTAACTCTCATGATGAGAGCGGTGGCGGTGGGGGCGGATGGCAGGGGGCGCAAGGGGGAGGACAGGGGGGGTAGCATTGCTGGGCAGCTGGAGGTTTCTGGTGCACTTCCTGGCATCACCAGCATGCCAGGTCTGACATCATGTTGGCATCTTCATTCCTGGACACATTCGGGGTCTGGGTCTGTTGCTGGGAGATGGCAGGTAAACACGAATCTCTTTGGCCTGCCCCCATGCTGGAGACGAAGATAAGACTTATGCATAGCTCTCTCTTTACCTCTGCTGGGCTTCTCTTTCTGTTAAATCACACCATCAATGCATGGGGGTTTCATGTGCCATGCAGGCATTGCTGTTGATAGGTAAGCACCTGGACCAATGTGAGGCAGCAAGACTGTCGGCCGCTGTAGAAGGTGCTCCTGCATCTGGTGCTAAGTCGCCGTGGGCAGTGCAATGGGTGCCACTTCAGGTGGCACTAGTGGAGGTACTGCTGGGTCACTGGTGCTACTGGAGTGACCCAGTGACTTATGGTGACATGTTGCTTGAGGTGGCCAGATTGTCAAGGCTAGGGCGTGATGTGGTGAGCAAGGGGCAGAGAGAGGGTGGGGGCCAAGGTCGGCAGCTTAGAGGGGGGCGGGCTGTGAATTTGGTATGGGGTGTATAACCAAGGACACACTGTATTCATAGGTCATGATTCTTGCTGCAGCAGTCTTGTAATAGCCGACCTGTCAAGGCTCAATTTGCCACAAGTTTAAGTAGGTCGAATCACATGGATTCACAGTCTTGTCGCTCCTCATTGCAAAAGGAAACACAGCTTGTGCAGTCTATGTCCCTTTGTTTCTGTTGGATGCTTGAGGATGTAAGGGCCTAAAAGCTGCTTATGACGGACTGTGCACCAACATCTGGACCAAACGGACCAAGAGCCATACCGACATCATATTACTGCAATGCAAGTCTATGAGCATGATGTGCCTGCCTGGATGATGGGATACCACTTGCAGAACTAAGAGTGGGCAGCTCTCTGCCTGGGTCTGTGGATGGAGCTGTTAGAACATCTGCATGGTTTCTGTGCCAGACAGAGCCAACATGCAGGCTATGGCACGTTTTACAGGGTCCATGTGCAGACATAGCTTGTTCGTTCATGCCTAATTTATATCTTCTATCTTGGTTCAAAGTACTTGTAATCACAGTGCTGCGGAGGAGGGCCGTTCCAGGAGATGCTTCAGCGGCAGCAAGAAGGCTTTGTTATATATTGCTGCCCTGCCCTATGAGGTAGTATGACCGTGAAGTCAGGGGGTAGTAGAGGAGCGCCCACTACTCTATTTTGGCAGGGAGGCATACCCCAAGGAAGGGTGTGTGTGGGAGGGTGGGCGGGGTTAGTGATGTAACCCACCGCTGTTGACTGTCACCTTAACCATCAAGGTAATAAAAGCATAGCCACCAACGTACCGTGCTGTTTCCCATTGCGTAGGTGGTCCCCTTGGTGCGCTCAGCGGTATCCAAGGCTGCTGCTGCAAGTGAACAAGCTAAGGCCAGAGCACAGCAGAAGAGGTGCATCCAAGTTGACGCTAGCAACCACTTCATACCAGCAGCTGTATGGTTGAAACTGGTGGACCAGCTGCTGCTACTGCCACCATACTATGCTGCTGCCACTGCTACTGCTGGTGGAGGAAGTCCTGCTGCAGCCCGTGCTGTGTCGGTTGGAGCAGTAGCTGCAGAGGGGCTGAGCATGATGAGGATTGATAGCGGGACTTCAGGGCGAGGACAGCAGGGGGAGGGAGGTGGGGAGATGGATGGTTTCCGGCAGTGGTTAGCTTGGGGGGTGCTGTGTGGGGCAGAAGCAGTACTGTCAGATGATCCCAAGCACTTGGAGCAATTGATGGAGCGGCTGGTGCTCCTCAGCAACATGGAGATGATTGGAGGTGGAACTACTGCTGCTACTGCTGGTTCTGGTGCTGGTCTTAGGCACGGGGGTTTGTCAGGTGTGGGAGGGGCGTCATTGTTATTTGATGGGGAAGGTGGTGGTGGGGTGAGTAGTGCTGGGGAGGAATGGGAGGATTCTGTTGCTCCATTGGCAATGAGGGATCTGCAGAAGAGGTTGAGCCCAGGCGGGAAGGTGGCTTTGTGGATGGCGCAGGGATGCAGCACGATGACTGGGACAGCTGCTGCACCTGTTGCTGCTGAAAATGATGGTGTTGGTGGTGATGGTTGCTGGGACCCTTTGGATGATGTTTTCAGAGTGCTTTGCCCTTGGGCACGGTAGTTCATGTCTCTTGTGACTGCTGGGCGCGGGGAATGTGAGGAAAAGCATACATAGTCAGTATATGAGCTGATGGGTGCCATCCTGCTGAAGGTCGTCATGTGACAGAGGCACTTTGGTGAAGGGGAGGAAAGTCCCTCTGGTCTAGTTGGTGTCATCTCGTGAGGCCAGTGGGTGCTTGTGCCGATGCATCTGGTATGAACTAGTCGGCCTTACCGGTGTGTCTGGTCGTTTCGACCTAGCTGCCTTGGTGCAGCCACACCTTCAGTATTTGTTTCTTTGTTTGGTTACCTGGGCAAGTCTGTGTATCCATGCATGTAAGCGCCAGCTGTTGCAAGGAAAGCTTATGCCCAATCAGCGCTGCTTAGGGAATGCTGCGAACCTTCACAGAGTGAAGGTGACCTGCATACGCATTGAGATTGTTCATTGCAGATGACTTGTAGGGGTCGCACCAATTCGTAATTTGTTATATGTTGTTGCAAGAGCAGTCTGTTGTGATCTGGCATTTTAGGCGGCTCCAACTTGATACCTAGATGTGTTTGGGTTGTGACCCCCTGAGAGAAGGTCGGTTGGTCGGCATGGAGGACCTGCAACTTTGGGCAGACTTGCAAATTCGACTGGGTGACCTGCTGCCGGTGGTGTCACCGAGTGTTCACTGCACAAGCCTAGCAGCCTGCAAAGCCTTGATAGGAACCTTGGGCGCATCTGCAACGATTTTGGTGTTGGAGTGTTAGATTGGGAGTTTACAGGGGTACATGACGTTCACTATCAGTGAAGCCCCTGGGTATTAAGGGGATCTAATGAACACAAGCTTCCTCCTAATAGTAAGATAGACAGCTATAACCGCAGACAGCAGCCCGCCATCACGCATGCTAATCTTTCTTAGCGTGGGCGGGTATACTTTTGCAGTGTCTCTTAGTCATTGCTTTCACATCATGAAGGCCAAAACACTACGGCAGCCGCACGCCTCAACAGAAGTCTGAGACTCACGTTACTTACGGGTTTGGATGCAATTGCCAGCATCATAAGCAACAGTAAGACAACATGGCCGAGCGGTCTAAGGCGCACGGTTCAGGTCCGTGTCCGTAAGGGCGTGGGTTCAAATCCCACTGTTGTCATGCGTAGTACCCTTCGAAACCATGGTGTAGTTGGTAATCACATTCGCCTAACACGCGAAAGGTCTCCAGTTCGATCCTGGATGGTTTCATGGAAAGAAGTTCGGGACCGCCTGGTTTGAACTCTTTCTATTGTCATGTGCTTGTCAATTTGAACATTTTTGCATGCTCCGCTCCTGCTTTGCTCCATTCCTCCCATGATCTTCTTAGAGGGTCATTAGGCATCTCCTGAGTCAACCCTCTGGCCAACTCTGCTAAAATGATTGGCCACCTGCCAAGCAAAACATTGGGGTTTGTCACCAACATTACAACAGGCACTGTCCATATGAACACCTCAGGCTATATGCAATAGATTGCTGCACTGAAAGGACCGTTAAAATCATGTACTACGTTGATACCCTTGAGAATAGTCATACATCCAACATACCAACTTGTGCTGAAGTAACCCCAGTACCACTGAGTTACGGGTAAGATGCACCACTAGTGCATTCGCAACTCTTGTACCACCACAGGATACATGGCCCTGCATCCTGCTACACACTGTGACTTTTGTGCCACGCCTTGCAGGTATGTTGAATTTCATTATGCAGGCGTTCTGCCGACCTCCATATAGCGCAGTTGAATGTGCTTAAGAATAGACGCACCAGTATCAGGGGGTGCCCTGCACATTCCCGCCTGCCCATAACATTTCAGAGGTGCAGACAGCATTCATTCAAACTCATCACCACAGTCTCCTCGGAAATTTTAGTGCCGATGTACCTGACAAGACAAATGCCCCCTTATGAAAGTGCAACTCTAACTTGACAGTCTTGCTTTCCCTTCTGCAGAACGTGCTGTGAGGCTGACCCAACAAAACATGTACATATTGTGTTGAAGACTGCTTCCTAATAGAACCAAAGCTGCCGCTCCTGGAAGCTCCAACAGCAGTCATATATGGCCACCCATCCTGCTTGGACCATATGTATCACCCTCCAACTCCAAAGAGCGACTCCACCCCCCCCCCCCCCTTCGTGTACAGCTGGCGTGAAGCAACCCACCTAGCTCAACAGAACCAAGGCCACAACCCACCAGCAACCCACTATGCAACCCACCAAGCCCACAAAACACAAGCATATAAAGGGTCAGCAATACGCCTGCTTTACTTGCGCCTGTCACACATATATACAGCAACGTTACCACTTGCACCATCCACCGCAGCCTTTGCAGTGGAGGTCCTAAGGATCTGCTGGCCACTGGCCTTCAACAAGTACAAGCCCATTGTTACAAACCCCTTGTTGTGACGGCTTGAGGTGCGGGGCCTATGGCACATTTTGCTATAAAATATCATGGGATATACTAATAACAACACTCCCCTTGCAAGACGGCTGCTGCTCTTAACCACCCACACACATTGCCTGCTGCAATCGACCCCGCCAATCACCGCCGTCAGGCGGGCAATTGAGCTCAACCAGGCTTTTTTGGTTGTCCTGTGACCAGGGTAAGGCGCCTCATGGCCTGGGTCCAAAGTATGGGTTATCAGTATGCTTTGCTGAAGTCTTGTTGCTTCTCCTTCTGCATCCCTTGGGGCCGGGTGCTCTCCTCAGTGTTTCTTTACATGCACCAGCAAGCCCCTGGTCAAATGTCTTGAGCCCAGGTTTGACCAAGCAGACTTTGCTGATGGATGCCTTAAGGTGCAGGGGGCATGGCTTCTGTGGGCTCCTTGGAGGGTGGCAGCTTCCCTCCTAGGGCTTTGTACAACGCACGTGGTCCTGCACCCTTGGTAGGCAGCACCTAGGGTTCAACAAGCGCAATAACAGCCATGGAAGCTGACCAGCTTGCAAAGCGGCACATACTATGGAATCAGAATGCCAATGTTGCTTTAAGAGCACTTTTTGGGCGCATTTTCTTAAACAGGGTTGCCGCACAACTCTTCCCCCCATTGCCGGCAGCAGCAGGACTCAGAATCCTTGTTGAAGCTTTTTGAGGAAAATTCTTGTCATTGCTGCTTTAGCAGCGCTCATCTAAGCAGGACATGCAATGGGTCCAGCAAGGACATGGAGTCTGCATCCTGTTCAAAAGCCGACTGGCCTGTTACCCACCAGCAGTTTGCTACGTCATACCAAAGCATAAGAAAGTCGATAAATGCCATTACAGGGTGGCGTCAAATGACTTATTTGACCTTTCTTCTCCTTTCCTTCCTAGGGGGTTATTTATCATCCCAAAATGCATAGCATAAACTGGGGCCACTTGGACCACCTTACCTTCTGTGGAGACAGCCCCTTTGTCGCAGATGTGCTGACATAAACGCGTGGCTGCTTCCTGTACCCCACCCTGTCTCCTCCCTTTCTTCCTTCTCCCTCCCATACCACAGCACCGAACGACACCCAAACCCCCCACCTTCATCATGCCCCTAACATTGACCCGCCCCCAGTTGACACCCCTCCTGGCCAATTCTGCCCTTAGCAGTACCTTGCAGCCCCTGCCCCTCCTCAGAACCCTCAGCTCGCCATACACATATCATCTACCTAGACACACACTTTCACATCATCACGCATGCAACTCCCTCGCTACTTGCTAATACCCTAGCCTTCATACCGACGGAATACAGTACTCTGGCAAGCTCAGTTTCTTTCAACCAACCCATCCTCCTCCCCAGCTCCTACAAATGGATCCCGTACATAGTCCCCCACTTCTACAAAGGTATCCCATACGCACCTGTACCTCTGCCACCTTGCCATTAGCCACCTTGACCTTCTGCACCTCCTCAGCCAGGCAGAAGTGCTTCCCACTAGGAGGCAGAGGCTCCAACCCTGGCATCACCAGGGGGGCACCCGTGTGGTGACCTGTAGCCTAAACCACAACAATGTAACAAAAAACATCAACACCAATATCACCAAATGTTCAGTTAAGTAATGAGGGTGTAATACGCTGCTAGTGTTTATTTCAGGCTTTATGGGAGGTGGGGTATGGTTTGGTTTGGTGGGGCTTGGTGGGGTTTGGTGAGGCTACCGTAAAGGGTCAGGGGGGTGGTCATGTGGACATGAATGGTCATGGAAGCCGTTGATGAGAAGGGGGGGGAGTTATAGCTGAGTCTTATATGGATCTCTTGTGAGGTCCATGGTGAGTTCATATGGTGAGCTAACATGTACGGTAACTTCATACTAACACTACTGGGGGGGGGGGGGGGTACATCTGTGTATGTGTATGAACACAGTGTTAGAGGGGACATTTCTGAGGACATGTAGCGTGAACCACAATAAGGACAGCGGCAGGAGCGGCAGCAGGAGACTGACAACACGGATCAGGAATGCGATTGAAAAGAAATGCAGCACAGGTTTGGAGCATGCAGGATTGCCCTGTTCTACCATGAAGAGTGGAGTGGTGTTACAGAGGGCCAAAGCACTGAAGGGTGCAGGCAAGCAAGAGCACGCTAGGACGCTTTGGAAGAAAAGCAGAGCAGCAGCACAAGGCAAGGGCGCAATGCAGCATCTCTGTCACTACCAGGAGTTTAGAGCAAGGACATGGACAGGGAAAACACCTATAGAGGCTTTAAGCAGACTAACCCACCTGATGAGCACTCCTGCGGGTTACCTTATTTGGGGGGGGGGGGGTGGTAAGGTATAACCATGCAGACACATGTCAACATTGTAAAGCTGAAGTCCTATGGACAACGTTAAATGCTGATGCATAACCTTGGAGGTAGGGTTCAGGTAATTAGAGCAGGGGAGGGTGCGGAATAGCAAAGCTGAGTCGCGCACCTGTACAGTGACGATGCAATATCCATCCCTGTCCACCTCTCCATTGGTCGCATGGGCCCATTTGAAGTCTGGGATGGCAGGCAGCACTGAGCCAGCCATCAAGCCAATGTAATCTGCACAATCAGAAGGTGTCAGCCAGGAGTTTAAGGTTCCGAGACAGAAACTTTGAAAATCACAGGAAAGCTGACATTCTCAATAGTCTTGGAGAAGGGTCGAGTTGTGGGCGTCAGCTTTGATCTGAGCTGCTTGGCATCCTATGTGGGCATGTGGACATCTTCATGTGTTTGTTAAGAGACCACTGCAGCGCCCAAGCACGACTCCATTTGGGGTTTTAGTGTGTTCGTGGTTTTGTTAAGAAAGACCACTGCACAGCCCTCTGGTCCATGCAGCACCCAAGCATGTGTTCATGTGTTTGAGATAGAGAATATGCACCGCATCACTGAGGTGTAGTCCCTGGCAAAGCGGACAAGGCTCTTTCTGGGGTCTAAAGAAAGAGCCACGGGCATATGGGACCAGGGTGATGCAACTAGTGCATGGAGGCCATAGACATGGTGGCAGGCTGTGTTTTGAGTGCTTTGGTCTGCTTGTGCTGGCGCGCCTTAGCAGCAGGGTCAATAACTTCGCCTCAAGCTTCCAGCTGAGCATCCGTTTTGAGACCTGGAACTCTTCATGGGTTAAGTGCCCTAAGCTCTAATGGGGCACCCAGAACTGTGAGGATAAAGTGCCCCTGATGCTTCATGAGCCATCCACCAGCCCATGTTACCATGTATGTTACATTGCTGTGTCACTTAAGTATACAAGACTGGATGCACGACTGGACAGTATTACGCAGACGTCGATTGCCAGTAGTTGCAGCATACATGTCTGCCTACCTTCAGCTTGCTAGTAGCATATTTCGAAGTGGGCTTGCACTTTGTTGCAGTAAGAAACAGGTTTACGGAACAACTAGAGTCGCATACGCCGACGTCACATCACCTTTCTTAGTGAATACGCGTGAGTAGCCTTCCTCTCCCATCTTGAAGTTCTCAGACATGATCGCTTCCAGGCCCTCGTTTGTCAAGTTGTCTCGGTAGAACTTGTTCAGGACGTCCAGCCTTTCTCTCACGCCGAAATCGGAGAGCTTGCCCTTCAACTTATCCACTTCTCGGGAGATACCAGCACGGCATATCAGCCTCTGGCGTCTTTCGCCAAGAGCATCTTCATTGGGCTCGGCACGGAAGCTTCCGGTACGAGATGTTGGGTGGACACCCCGAACAGACACTGCGGCGACGGTTTGGAAGGCATCGCGTCGCCTCTGCAGGTTGCAATGTGCAGGTCTTGCTGTGATCTGCATATTCACCAATGTGAATCTTGTCAAGTCGGTTCCAAGGTTACAAGGGCTACCGAATGGGCTTTCATACACAGTGTCGAGTGTCCTATACTGTGCGGCATGAGTGGCTTGCAACCTTTAGAGAACTTTCATCGCGACAACATTACATGGTATCTGCTAATGCACCACAGCCAGTAGGCAATGAAACCGTACCGGAAAGGGTGTAACTCATGTGTAACTTCGTGAGGTCGATCATATTCCCCGTTGCTTACAAGCCAAAGATATGACTGAAGCAAGGTCCTTGATGCGCCGGTAGTGATGCAGACCTTGTTCGTGCAGCCTTTAACTGCAAGGCTCTGACGGCCAGCGCCCGACATGTGAATCTCCGGGAAAGAGACGGCGCACGGTTGAGGTCGAGGGAGCAGTCTGCAGCAACTGAATTCCGGTTTACTCTGCGCTTTGCCCTTCAACTTGAAGATTCACTGGATTGAAACGAAGTCGTTGAACCTGTCTGAACCTGGGCCGCAGCCACTCACTGCGAGCCCATGGTCTTCTACTTCTATCCCAAAGGCTACACGCCAGGGAAAGATGACTATCTCATATACATGGGAAGGGACAAATACGAGAACGAGGACCTCATCAAGTATGGATTGCCCACAGATGTCTGGTAAGGACCCCATGCACAGCCCTGGGGGCAGCAGTGTTACATCTTGAAGGCTGCTCTTTGCAATTCCAGTTGTCACAGAAAAACTAATCTTCTCAACATATACCATAGGTTCCATGTGGACGACATGTCTTCAGCACACGTATACCTCCGACTACCAGAAGGCGCCAAGTTTGATGACATCCCTCCAGACACTCTGGAGGACTGTGCACAGCTAGTGAAGCAGAACTCAATACAGGGTGAGCCTACCGTGAGCTACAAAATTATTTACCACAGGCATATCTCCAAGCCAGAACATGTCGTTTCCATTGTACAGCAGCAACAGCAAAATGTAGTGGACTCACTGACTGCATTGGGCCTGTTCACACATGCTCTCTTAATCCAGCCTTAAGAAGTCTTTGTAGCATGAGATTGTTACAAGCAGGAAACAGCAGCATGGCACTGTCGTCCCTCACCCATCATCCGCCAAGCCCTGTGTCCTAGCAGATGTGAATTGCTTTGTTTTCTGAGGATAATCGCCTATTGAAACAGAAGAAGCTTGCCATGACAGGTAGAAAGTAAAAAGCTCTTGCAGACGCATTGTCGCCTTTGTGTGGAGCAATAAGGTCATGGATTCTTTATGGAGTCATGCTATGGGGTCATGCATGCTCAAAGCCTAGCTACAATTCCTCGTTGAAATGGTGCTTTGGGCATGTCTGTTTAACTACCGTGGGCATGAAAGTTGGGTACATGTAGTCCAAGCAGGGGAGAGTGCGGACAAAGAGGGCAGGGGTTTGTCAGGTGCTGGATCAAAGAAAAGCGGGGTGCAGTGAACAAAGCAACTGAGGCATGGACAAGTGGGGCATGCGTATTTACCAGCTGCATTGACCTCTCTGCCTTTCTGCAGGCTGCAAGACCAACAATGTCACCATTGTTTATACACCATGGGCAAACCTGAAGAAGACCGCTTCAATGGATGTTGGACAGGTGAGCTCAATCCGCGAAAGCAAGGTACAAATTGCAGAACATGTCTTACTTGTGCTATACTTGTGGCTGAGCTGGCGCGTGTGCTTTACCTTGCAAACCTGCAGGTCTATCCTAGAATCTCTGGCGTGCATACGGGATAGATACTCATAATGTTCCTTGCTCACTAGTGGTTGCTAGAGCCACCACAGCATTGTGTGCTCTGCGTCCTCCACTGCATTACTGTTTATGATTCTGGCTGCGGACTGCAGCAGGCCATTGTGCAGCAGGCCAGGTACTTCAGTTTTGCCCCACGTGGCCCCACATTCCGCTGATATATGACACAGTGGCTGAGGGTAGTGGAGTACCAGCAAGTTGGCAGTGATGCTTATTTCAATACCATCGCATGATAGCTGGTTGTAGGAGGTTGCAAGCTCCGTGGCACTGAGAACTAGTTGCCATGAGAGGTGCTGGAAGAAGTCGGATGTCTCATGGCATGCACGCATGCACATACATGTGTTCCCACTGTTGCTGTTGCCACATTGACATACTATTTCACGCTGTTGCTGTTGCCATATCAACGTACATGTGTTCACACTGTTGCTGTTGCCATATCGACATACATGTGTTCACACTGTTGCTGTTGCCACGTCTACATGCTTGTGTCCACACTGTTGCTGCTGCACTTCTGTGGTGTGATGAAGTCAGGTGGGCTTCCATGACCAGAAGAAGGTAGCTTTCTACAAGGTGGACCGCAAGAGCAATGATATCATCAACAGGCTGGAGAAGACCAAGGAGGAGAAGCAGCCAGACTTCAAGGCTGAAAAGGAGGTAAGAGCTCTTAGACAGCAGAGAGCATTCAGCTCTGCTGCCCCAAGGAAGTGAGCATGGGGCTCTATTCAGCTTTTCAGCAGACCTGCCAGCCATACAAGCTCAACCATCAGCACACAGGACAGTATCTAGGTTGGGGGTGGCACTGGCAACCTGCCTTGGTCGCTGCACCCTGCTTTTTTGTGTTCCAGCACTGCATGATAGACCCTGTTTTTCTTGTCCGCATTCTCCCCTGCTTTAATTACCTGTGCCCCAACCTCCGGGAGCTTTTCTGCAGGATATCAGCATTGTGCACACATGTTTGGCTACCAGGGATGCTTCTATTATGCTTTTGCTCCTTCTCTGCCTTACATGCTTTGTCCTGGGTCGGTGCACAGCTCTTCGAGCTACTTGTAGCACAGACTAATATGAACATCTTAAGAGAGACCATAGCACAGCCCTCTGGCCCGTCAGGACCCGAGCATGACTCCAACCAGTTTCTTAGCGGTGAGATTGATCAGATCGTATTGAGTGGATAGTAATTGATCTCACCATATGACGTTTTCCATACAAATATGGTCTTGTCACTTTGCTGCTTCCATGCAGTTGGTGTTGTGGTGTGAATACCCTTTTGCTCAAAGATGTTTTGCTAAAGGGAGGTGTGCCCTCGTGTCCTGACAGGCTTTTGAGGCTCAGTTCCGGGGTAAGAAGCGTGCAGAGGAGCGAGCAGTGCGGCAAGCAGAGAAGGCAGCAAAGGAGGACGCCAAGCGGCAGGAAGATCTGCGGACATATAAGTCTCTGATGAAGGTGAGCCGTCGGGGGGGGGGGGGGCGCAATAAACATGGATTCATTGAACCTGGTTGAAGCAGTGGCCATGACATCTCATCGCCGAGCTGATACCTCGCTGGTTGGGACCCGTGGGCCCCAAGCTGCTCTCGTTTTGGAACCTCTGCTGGGTTTCAGGGGTGTTCATGCGGTTAGTTGACACGATTTAGGTCAGCAAGCACCAAAGTCACATCAGCATGACATGGAGGCTAGTGGGCCGATGTTTTGCTGCAGGTCTGCGGCTTCTCTCCTTCCCGATCTCATTCAGGCAAACTGTTAGCCATCTCAGGTTCCCGTGTTTGCATTCTATGCCACTTCTTGATATGGCGCATTTTGGAGTATGATAATCTGCTCTGGTTACAAGGTAACTTTTTCTTCTGTACATGGTAGCAGAAAGGCTGTTGAATGATAGATACCGTCATTTTCAGGAGAAATGAGAGTATCAGACGGACCACTCCCACTGTAGTATGCCAGAAGTTGTTACATCGACTCAAAAATGCTAACCCGTAAGCACTTGAGGCCTAGGCTGGAGTGCCACAACCGAACATGCACGGCATGCAGCACACACTGTCCGGCATACTACGCCATTCTAGGGTTCTGTCAGAAAGCACAGCATCCCACTTGGTCAAGGAAGGTTTCGCGATCCTCAGTCATATGGCGTACAAATAATGCTTACAAAAGTGTTGTAAGATGTCTGACTGCATGTCAAGTCATCCCAATAATTATCTCCCCTTGCTGTCCTTGTGCCCAGACAGTCGGTCTCCAGGGTCTTAAGGCAACGTTGTGGTATTTGAGGAAAATCACTGCCCAGCATCCACCTTGGCACAGCCCTGAGCAATCAGCACTCATGACTTGGCGTGGACCTTTTAAAATTGGAAGCTGATTGCTTGTTTGTTCTATAAAAGTGTGCTTTCCTTCTACTTGCTCCGTTTGGTAGAAGATATCCCTTGGGCCACTACCCAGCAACCCAACTTAACCTGTATGCTGCTCATCTGTTGCAGGAGGACAATATGGTGTCCAACGCAGAGCTTCGAGAAAAGTATGCCAGCGTGGAGGATTACGAAGACGACTTCATGTAGGGGGTCGTCAAAAGACGCCTGGAATAGCTCATGGGGCTTAAGGGTGCTTTTAGCAGGAGCAGTTGGAGTTCAATCTCCAGCTGAGTGAGTGTATGTGGGTGTTATGGTCGGTGTGTTTGGTCCTTTCGACCTAGCTGCCTTGGTGCAGCCACACCTTATACTTTTGTTTGTTTGTTTTATGGTTGGAGTTCCTGGGTGGCATCCATCAGTGGGGCCGAAGCTGACGTAATGGATTGTGACCGCGACTGGGGCCGTCTGCTCGGCATCAGTCATAGAAGTTCCCAGGAATAAGGCTATCAGCGAGGAGCTTGCGAAAACTGAGAAAACTGAGAAACAGACAGATTCTGATACAGTTTGAATGGTTCGATATAGGGTTTACACCTCACTAGACCGCGAAGGGTGACAATGGCATCATTCTTTGTTGTGCATGCGTTACCGGCGTGCTCTGCAGATACCCTTGGCACCATTTCCTGTCACAGACACAGGAGTTGTCAAGACTCATCTGCCGAGATTTTCACAATGACTGGTAGTACCGGCATCGTTGCGGAGGTTGTTTGCTATCTTGGGAGCTTGATGTCACGAAAGTTGATGCAATTACAATAAACAATGCTGTTGCGGAAACGAAATTACTTTGAGATCAGTGCTACGCGTCGGGTCACGCGGTCTCCTTGGGTGCCGCTGGTGCCTCGACGTAGGGTGCATGCGCGGTACTATGTCCAAGATGATCTACCGGAACTCATGCAGCGCATGATATCAGGCACTATGTTATCAGGATTCCTTACGGCGTCTTCTATGGTAGCCAGCAGGCTCAGCAGACATGTCGAGGCTACCGCCTTTGCAGCTGAGGTCTGCAGAGCTTTCAACCTGTCAAGCAAGGAAGAACTACAGGTGTGTCTTTGTCGCGTATCATATGTTCATGCACATGCTTAGTTGGTGTGCGCCTGCTTTAAGCAGCGAGCAGTAATGCTGGACATATCCGCTGTTTGAAGCTGCTTGCATCGTAAGGAACAGCTCCAACCGGTGTCTTTGGTGCAGGACACATTGGCGGCACTTGTGCTGTCTGAGTGTGTATACAAAAAGGTGGAGATGCCACCGGAGGAACTGGCCGAGAAGATCCGAGAGTTTTTAAGCGACTTCCCAGCGGATTTGGTGCACATAGATACTGTGCAGTTGTCCCTGGATGACCTGCCACAAAAGTAAGCATGAGCCAAGCCGACATCATCCACCAGCGGCACATCCAGCCTTACACATATGCGCAGCTCTGTGTAGATGTGTGCACGCAAGCAGCATGCATGCTCCTTGGCAGCTTAGGAACCTGTGGGTGCTCTGCGCAGCAGCTTCCATGCATGTATGGTTGAGCAGAGCTTAGCAACGCAAGCATCAGTTGCTGGTGACAGGAGGCCTAAAGTGCAGGTTACTTGCCATGTCATTGGCTTTGTAAGGAAGCCTGCATACAGCAGCAAAACACTATTATTACACGGTCATGTATGTCGTGACAGTGATTCTTGTCTTGCTGCTTTGCATCCATTGAGCACCCGCATTATCTTTGGTGCTGCAGCTACCTGGTTGCAGTGGGGAGCAAGGCTGTATATGTGGCGTTCATGGGGACCAAGCAGGCCAGGGACATAGCCACAGACGTGGCCTTCTTCCATGAGGCTGTTTGGTCAGAGTCATCAGAGCTAGCTGCAGGACCCTCCCAGGTAAGAGACTGAGACTGTGCATGATCTCTGCATGATCAGCATCTCTCAGCACCCTCAGCACCTTCAGCAGGATATGGAGTAGTATGTAACAGGTTAGGAATTTAGGGCACCAGTCGCAGCCCTGGCTGTTTCTAAAAGGTTGGAGTGCGAGAGAGCTGCTTGCCGTACTGCATACGGTAGCTCTTGAGGCAGTAAAACCCAACGTCATGCTCTTCTGCATAGTATACAATAGGGTAGGAGATTTAGGGCACCAGTTGCAGCCCTGGCTATATCTGAGAGAATGGAGTGCAGGAGTGCTGTTTGCCGTACCGCACAGCTGTTGAGATAGTAAAACGTATCGTGGTGCACTTTCTGCTTCAGTTCGTGGGGACGCTCTTTGGGATGGGGCCTCATGGATAGCACAAGTTTGGCCTGAACCAAGCAGCCACTTATCATGCATATGCATATGCATCGAGGTACCCTCTTGCAGGTTGCAACTTGAGGATCATGACAGCCAATGTGATCCACGCTTGTCACACTGCTGCAGGTCCCCACCGCGCACCGAGGGTTCCTGGCACGCTCCAAAGCCATCAACATTGAGCAGCTGTACCAGATGGCCTTGGACACCAACAGGCACCTGGTGCTGTGTGGACATAGCCTGGGAGGAGCAGTAGCAAAGCTCTGCACTCTGCGGCTGCTACGGCGGCTGCCTGAGTGGCCACCCCCGCAGCTGCGCTGCATCTGCTTTGCCACCCCTGCTGTGGGGAATTCAGTGCTGGCTCAGCTGGTGGAGGCTGCAGGGTGGAGTGGCTACTTTAAGTCTTATGCTTTGCCAGGTAAGTAACCATGCTGAGGTTGAATGGGGTAATGGTGCTCAGGGTGGATGGGTAAGAGCATTGTACTTGACAAGATTAGACGGGTACCCTGTTGCAGATGGTTGATTTAAAAGAATGATGAGTTCATGCGCTTCTGGACATGTGTAGGTTGTCTGTGCAAGTGACATATCCTCAGGTTACTAGGTGTCCACGCCACAACTTTTTAATGTTCGTATTTTTACTTGGTTATTACATGTTGTTCCTGTGTTGCTTTTTTGCAGAGGACCAGCTGATGCAGATGCTGAGGTATACCATACAGAAAGCACCAGCCTTGACAACAGCAGCAGCCACAGCAGCAGCAGGTGCAGCGGTTGTAACAGGGGCAAGTAACACAGCGCCTGCCACCACAGCAGCAACAACCGGAGTAGGAGGAGGAGGAGGACGATCAAGGGCCGGCAGCAGCTCTCAGCCAGGTGGTGCTCCTGGGGGGGCCATGGATGCAGGCAGCAGCAGTGGCAGCCAGGAGCAGCAGGATCCAGCTAGCAAGGCACTGACGGCCATCTCGCAGTTGCTGGTGCTGCCTTTTGCCAGGGAGTCTGCTAAGCAGCAGCTGAGGAAGGAGCTTCAAGGTGAGCAGATGAAGGAACACATGCCATACCATGCAGTTTGACCTGAAGCTGACGTGCTGACAGCAGCACTCTCTGGTGCTGTTTGTCAAAGCGGTATTGAAGCAGGGCCTTAAACATACCAGTTTGAACATGCATGAGCGTTGGTTCATAGTTGGCACCGCCTCGACTAGGCTTAGGAGGTAGCCGCCAAACGAGCAAATATGGAAGTGGCAGCAGGCCGCATGCTTGCATCTGGATGGCAGCATTTTGGGGTGGGCTAAGAGCTTGTTCAATACCAATCTGCTTTGTTCAAATGGCCGAAGACATCTTATGGACCCTAAAATGTGCCTCTTATCTTTTGCAGCTGAGGAGTCTACCACCACATCACTGGATGCAGCAGCCATCGACGCAGCAGATGCTTCTGCTGCCTCCCTTGCTGCTGTTGCGAGCCCTTCTGCCCCTATAGTAGCTGCAACAGCTGCAGGCGTGGCGACCCAACAGCCACCAGTAAGGACCACTGTTGATGAGAATGTGCAGCTCCCTCGCTCAGCGTCAGCACCAGCTATCCTACCCAACATGCAGGACACCGCAGCTGCAGCAGCAAGTCAGGGACAGCAGGGAGGGCTGCAGCAACAGCAGCAGCAGCCAATGGCTGGCCAAGTTCCTGGGCTGCCGAACAATGTGAACCTGCTGCTGGAGTTGCAGAGGAGGTGGGGCCTGTATCAGCTGCAGCGTATGGGAAGGACAGCGCAGGAGTCTTTGTCATCTGCTTCCAGGGTGGTAAGAGGGTTGGGGTACCGCTTTGAGACATGGGAGGACAAGGTGCTTGCAGAGGCAAGTGGGGTTACTGGGTGGAGGCTTATAGCAGAGGGCATGGCTGATGTACCTGCTATTTGCTGGTACAGTTTTCGCTTGCTGTGTGCTGGTCGAGCATCGGCAACTGGTGCTAGCTGTCTGTTATCGGCTTTACTGCTGGGTGTCTGGGTAGGAGTGAGACTAGGGGATTGTCACTTGAAAACAATTACTAACAGCTAAGCGAGAGCTTGACATTGCTTGCTTGCTCTGCTTTTGGCATTGATGTGTAGGAGGAGTTTGATATGGGTCCTACCTGCTGCTTCAGAGAGCAACCATTCAATGACATGCACATGAATAGATGCGCTCGGAGAGAAGACGGTACTGCATCCTATTCCTGGTTGGTAAGCAAATGCTGCATGGCTGTGAATGCCAGACATGTTACATGTGCATTTCTTCAACCACTAGGCTGACGTCAAACGACTAGGCTGATGAGCAGAATGTATGTACATGCTTGTTTTCAGGTTGCTGCCTTCCATCCCTTTGGTGAGCACCTGTTCATCACTGCCAGAGGTGTGTTCTCCCCTGAGATGTTGACCAGCCCTGATGCTTTCCAGCCCACTTCACAAGATGCACAGGCCTTCATGGCAGCCAACCCTGGCATGTTCTCATTCCATAGGTAAGGGGGCTGAGGAATTTTGCCATGTTCCCTCTGCAGTCTCTTTCATGCAAGACAACATTCCCGCCAATGTGTTGCTGTCAGGCATCCAAAACCGATGTATGTGCTAGGAGAGCAGTTGGCTTTGTCATCTGCCTGTACGTAAATGGACCATATGACACATGCTGTTTCTCTTGGTGCCTGCTGCTGCTATTGGCGTCCCGGCTGGGTTGAGCATGTACTGCAGCACTTTTTTTCAAGAACTTACTTGTTGCTGCTCTACTTGGCACCACAGGCTTTCACAAATGGATGCTATTGGATGCTGTCTGTTGCTATGCAAGTAAACTGAAGAGCTTACGTTACCATACACACTGTACTCACCCCCCCTTTTGGCCTTCGCTTCTGTCCTGGTGTTGCAGAATGGTTGCATACCGCAGCCGCTGTCTGGCACTCATCCATGCCGTCCAAGAGAGCCTGATGCTTCAAGGGTTGAAGCTTCCACCCGCACCTGGCCCTACCTTAAAGCCTATCAAGATGGCGCCCGTTGTGCCATCTTTACAGATAGCTGCTGCGTCTGCTCGTCTTCCACTGGGCCCTCTGCCCCTGGAAGGTGCTCTCATAGCACCAAGGCAGCAGCAGCAGCAGCGGTACATGAGGAGGGTGCAGACAAGCCCAGCAGCAGCAGGAGATGGCTATGGCATGATGGCTGCTGCTTCGGCTTCAGCAGCAACTGCTGCTGCTGCGGCTGGTGTTCCAGGCAGCTTACCTAGAGCCTCACCATCAGCTGCGGTAGGTGCTGGGACTGCAGCTGCCATGCCTCGCAGTAGCAGCAGTAGTTGGCGGGGTCCCTTGGCTTTCCTGCCTGGAGGAAAGGCCAAGGAGGAGCTGGTAGTTCTGCAGGTACAGGTGTTAGGGTATAACCTGCACATGGCTAAGTACATTAGCTTGCGGGTCTTTGGGGAGGAGTTTCTTCCTGTGGATGTCAACAACCTGGGAGCTGCAGCAGCCAGCAGCAGCAGCAGCGATGGCCAGAGGCGTCCAGCAGCTAGCGCAAGTACAAGCACTGCCGGCAGCAATGGTTTGGGTGGTGCTTTTGCACAGCTGCCGGCAGTGTCTTACATCTTACGGGGTTTCCAGCAGGCGGGGGTAGCACTGTCTCGAGCAGCAGACAATGGGAGGCCTGCCTGGAAAGCTCCGGTCGATGTTGCTTCAGAGCTGACACTCCAGGTGCAGCTGCCTAAGTCAGTGGTGGCTAAGCTTTCCAAGAGGGCCAGCTTGGGGGAGGGTGCGATGGGGTCGCTTTCAACAGCAGCAGCAGCAAACGCAGCCGCTGCTGTAGGTAGCAAGAGGGCTAGTAATGCTGCTGCTGCTGCTGCTGCTCGCCCTGTGGCAGGAGGGAGCCCTGCAGGCACAACTAGCAGTAGGAGGGAATCTGCTGCACCTATGAGTACGTCACAGGCCATACCAGCAACAGGAGCATCAGCAGCTGCAGGGGATCAGGAGGACCAGTCGGGCCTTGTGCTGCTTCTACGGTCTGACTTTGAAGTTGCGAAGATAGAGGTGCAGGTGTTACCTTATAAAGTTGGGGTCATAGGCAGTAGCAGGGAAGCAGCCTTGCTGATGCAGGCGCTGCTGTCTGGGGCAGTGGAGCTGCAACCAGCTCTTGCTGTAGCTGCGGAAGAGGCTGCAGCAAGAGGGGTGGCAGCAGCAGGTGCTAAGAGGGGGGCAGAGGGCGGGGCGCGGGAGGCGGTAGCTGGAGCAGCAGCATCAGCAGCGAAGCTGCTCAGCAGCACCACGGGCAGGTGGTGGTCGGCAGGGGTTAAGTGGGCGCAGCACCAACAGCAGCAGCAGAAGCAGCTTCCGGGGGTGCCCACAAAGGGTGACAGCGAGGACGTTGTGCAAAGGGCATCGACGCCAAGTCAAGTAGCAGTTGTAGCTGCTGCAAGTGTGCCGGATCCGGTAGCAGCAGCAGCAGAGTTGCCAATTGCATCGGAAGAAGGTGCAGTGGATCAGCCAACAGCAATACCCTTACCACCAATATCTTCAGCAGCAGCAGCAGCTAGTGGTGACCAGGTAACCCCTTTGCAGCCACTCTGGGTGGAACCATGGGTTCCAGTCTCATATGCAGCACAGGATCCTGAGTTCAAGGAGCTCATTGCAGCACCTGAGCAGCTGCCAAGGTTGCCACAGCAGCAGGAACTGCAGCAGCAGCAGGTGCAGAAGCAGCAGCAGCAGCAGGAGGAGGTGCGAGCCACCGAGCTATTACCAAGGAGCAAGTCGGAGCCTCTGTTGCAACGGTTGTCCAGCTTGAAGTCCTCGGCATCTGCTGTCCCGGCCCTAGCTGCAGCTCGTGCTGTGCAAGCTGTGAATGCTGCTACAGCACGTGTGAAGCAGTTGCAGCGACCAGCAGCAGCTGCTGTTAGTATGACAGCGGAGGAACCAGCTAGGAAGCGGCTAAGGATCGATTACACCACTGCTGCTGCCGGAATTGCTACACCACCGCCAGCAGCAGCTACGAGGCAGCAGGGGGAGTCAGCGAGGGTTCGCCTTGGTAGCAGTAGGGCATCAGTTACCGGTGTGAGCAATGCTGCTGACAGGAGCAGCCGTGGCAGCCGGAGCCCTGCTGCTGGGATCACCCCTAGCAGTGGTGCAGCCGGTACTAGCAGCAACAGCGGTGGCAGTGGTATCAGTGCTACAGTGAGAAGCCGCTTGAGGTCAGGGAGGCCACCTTTGCCATCAACAGGTTTGAAGCGGAGGGGCAGCCTAAGCCCAGCAGGGGCACCTCGGCTGAAAGGTGCTGGGGGTGGTGTTGGTGATGTTCAGCCTCGCGCTGCTGCTGTGTCTGACGTTGTGCTCTCAGCGGATATGGAGGTGGATGGGGTAGAGGCAGAGCAGCAACGGGCAGTAGGTCTTAGTGCAGAGGTTGTGTCTCCGGCAGACACTGTCATGGTGTTTTCGACTATACGGGAGAGCCAGCAGCAGCAGCAGCAGCAGCAACGCCTGGAAGCTGGGCAGGCGGGGATCGCAGGCGGGCTGCAGGAGCAATCGGAGCAGGAAAGGCATCCTACCGAAGATGGTAAGGGAATAGGTGGTAGGGAAGAGCAGGGCTTGGCACAGGTGGCCAGCAACTTACAGAGTTGGGTGGCACAGCAAGTTGGAGCTGCAGTGGTGGCATTGCAGCAACAACAGCAGCAGCGGCAGCAGCAAGACGGCACTGCTGGGCCTGATCTGTTCCAACGCGCTTTGGCAAGCATGGGAAGAGGTGCAGCAGCAGATGCAGCCAGCGGCAGTGCAGCAGCAGGACCTCCCACTCAGAAGGGTTTCAATACAAGAGGCAGAACCAGGGACAGAGATTTGCCTTCCGCTGGTCTCTGGCCTTCGGCTGTACTTTACCAGACCCTGCCCGCCCCTGGCCCGTCCTCCGCTAAGCCCCGTAGGGCTTGGCTCCCCACATGCAAGACCACCAGCAGCGCACCTAGTAGCAGTAACAGCGGCAGCAGTAGCAGTAGCGGTAGCAACCCCTCGCTGCAGCAGGTGTTACGGCTGACTTCCCGGCAGCTGCTCCGTAATCAGGCCAGCAGCTGGAGTTTGCCGGAGGTGGCTACATGGGGTCCTGCTGCTGCTAGGGGGGCGCTGGGGGTGATGTGGAGCAGTGTGTATCAGCGCAGCTGGCAGCCTGCGAGAGATGCTTGGTCTGCATGGAAGGGTGGGCTGGCTTCAGGGAGCAGAGGACATGGAGCAGCAGCAGCAGCAACAGCCGGACGGATACATGGTGCTGAAGCTAGTACATCTGCTGGCGGTAGTGCCGGTGGCGTTTGTGCGCCAGATGGTAGGGTTTGTGTGCAAGGTAGTAAGCACGTCGAGATGCCGAGTGCTAGGGGAACTGCAGCGGCAGGACCATCCAAGGGGCTGTTGGGTAGGTTGGGAGGTGCACACCATGCTCCTGGTGCCAGCATTGCAACTGGTGCGGGTGCCTGGGATGTGCTGCTGGTTGCAGTTACATGGGATGGAAGCTTCCCAGGGTTCACTCAGGAACCTGCCCTGGGTCCTATGGTGAATGCAGCACAGTCAGCTGGGGTACCTATCCTCCCGGTGCTGCTGGTAGAAGGGCAGGAGAGCATGCTTGGCAGTGGCAGCAGCAGCAACGGGGCGGGGAGGCATCGCCGCCGGCAGCAGCAGCTGGAGACTGGAAGCACAGCTCCAGAATGGATGTGGGGTTTGGGGAGCAGCTCACAGGGTCACGTTGGGGGTGACAAGCTGCTGGGAAGGAGAAGCCTCGGGCTGCAGGAAGGTAGCAAAGCTCAACATGGCTTCCATGGGAAGGATGGCAAGCAAGAAGAGCCAAAGGTGTGGAGGTTGGAAGAAGGTCCTAAGCAGCTAGCGGAAGCCCTAGGGGTGCCAGTGTCACGGGTGTGTGTGGTGCAAGTGCCTCCTGGGGTGGGAGCAGCAGCTGCTGACCCGGGGTGCTTGAGCCATGTGCCTGGGGAGCAGCAGTGGCAGCTATATGAGGAGCTGCAGCATGTGAGGGGGGCGGTGAGGCTGCTGCTGCAGGAGCTGTATGGACGGCAGGCGGCGCCACCACGGAAGGCAAGGCTGTGACATAAGGCAAGGTGGTAAGGGAGTCGAGGTGTTGGAGGTGAGGGGAAGGAAGCAAAGCCGAGAGGGGGGGGGGGTGTAGGGATGACTAGGGGTGCTGTGAAGGTGGATGTTTCCGCTTGCGGTTCGGGACAAATGATTTTGTTGCAGCATCGTCTTGGATGTGGGATATCTGCATGACAGATCAGTGTTCATCTACTGTTATGGCTGTATGTGATGTGGAGGATAGGGCTCCTCACTTTTGTCCACGTATGGTAGAGTATGTTGACCAACGTGAGAAGCCCTACCCCCTCACATCAGGTACTTCTGTTGGAGGATTGCTGGATTGGGGTCTGCAGTATCACGTGGCAAAACATATTTGTGTGGCAGGGTGGAGTTGCCTTATAAGATGTGGTATTCTTCATGTTTGGCAGGGACCTATGCCCTTCCAGAAGCGACTGCTAGAAAAAAGCCAAGCAATTGTTAATATGTGACAATCATCAGCAATGCGAGTGATGGGAGCCATGTTTTGGAAGAAGTCGTTTTGACAGAAGACGTTTTGGAAGAAGACGTTTTGAGAGAGATTGCTTGTCATGTTTTGGAAAAGTCTACTGATGCTGTTTTGGAAGAGTCCAGTGATGCTGTGTCGTATAGAGAGTGTATTTAGGAAGGCTTGGAGAGATGCCAGGTGCTCTGGCATGCGTGTGTTGTCCTGGCATGCGTGCGGGATGGCCTGTGGACACATGCAGACATGATTGTGCGTTGACGTGGCGCCTGCAAGTGCAGTAGGCGAAGCCATAATTTGGGTGGCTTTGCGTGCCATTTCATGTAGGCAGGGAGCTAAGACTTAACCCTTGAAGGAGAAGTGGCTTATCATACTCTTTTGCATCATCACATCCTTGGTCATTTTCAAAGTGCCTTTTGTAGGCTCAAAGGATGAGATGCGGTGAAAAAACTACCATCATGATGATAAAGGCCCCCTGTTTGGGAGTTTGCAGGACAGGATCTGCACATTCACGATCCTTCTAGGTGTTGTTTCTTGCTTTCTCCTTGCCCCACTATCACAAGTACTGCTAACATCCCCCACGGTTTCGCCATGATGCTCCTTCTGCAGCACCTGGAGCTATCAATATGTGTCATGGATGGGGTTACGATCAAATCAGATCGATATTTCATGTGCAGTGTCCATCCTAAAGGGTGGGTGTCGATTGCTCCACCTGAAAGGATTTCAACTCCTGCTGCCTATATTAGCGATGTAGGCTCCTCCACTTCATTCCAGGGTATTAAGAGTGCTGCAGTTACATCCTTGTGTTCTTTGTCTCACTTGGAGAGGCAGCTCATCGTACTTGCTTGTCGGGGTAGTTGTGCATGCACCATTGTAGGGGCTTCTCTTACAGCAGGAAACCAAACAGTACGGGTGTATGTGGACTGTGATGGAACTTATAGAGTGTGAGTGAGTGTGGCTAACAGCTATCGCTGGAAAGTGTGGTATGATGAGGAGCAGCCCTGTGCTGGTGCTACTGGATGTGATTGCTTGCTGTCGGTCATCTGTTTTGAGGGGATATGATGCATTAGTTGCTGCATTAAGCTGAAGCTTCTGCTCATGTTTTGTATTTCTAAGTTAGAAAAGGAAGTGACATTACAGTTGCAGGAATCAAAGTTTCCTGCGACTTTGAGCTGCTGCTCATGGATTTTAGATTGAGAGCAACATGGGAACATGGATGGCGCGTGGAAATGGTGCCTGTTGTGCTCGAAAGTCCAACATTTGCATCGAGCACGGGGCCAAACCCTGAATACGCCGGGTTACAGTTGGTTGCAAAAGTTTTGGCCGGTACGTATTGCTGGGGTTTAAGCAGCAGCAGCAAGACCTGATTTACAACCATTTATGTTTAAGAAAGTAAACAGGCAGAGCATCAATGTGCTGCAGTTGGTATGCCCAAGTGGTATCACAAGTAGCCTCGCACGCGAGACGTCCCGAGTTCGAGCCCCGGGCGTGCCCTATAAATATACTATATAATAGCCAGCCAGCCAGCCTTAGCCTTAGCCGCAGACGCAGACTAGCAAGCCTCCCCCCTGTTCCTAGAGCCCTTCTGCTTTTTTTGACCTGCCTCTCCCCTTCAACCTCTGCACCTCCTGTGCTTGCCAGCCCCACACCCCATCTGTCCCCCTCCCACAGCCCTCTCAGCTCAGCCTTGCACTTGCCCCAACTTCTCGCATGCCCTGCCTACCCCCACCTGCCCTGCCATTGAACTGGTAATGCCCCTGCACCTGCTTCACATCTGGTCTATATGCCACTGCCCCTAAACAGTAAAGAAAGGGCACCTGTGCCTGCTGGCAGTTTTCTGCATTTACCCCCTTAAAAAGCAGCAAAAATGCCTCCGCTGTCTCCCTTGTAAGACCCCTGCTTTTCTCAGCAGCCAAGCAACACAGAACAACACAGATGCATCCTACACCCACTTGTGCCAACAAGGACCTCCTAGAGAAGCTGCACATACAAGAGATTAACATGAGTCCTTGAGATCTGGCAGGAGCACGCAATCTCCTGTAACAATTTCATATTTTGGCCAAAACTTTTGCAACCAACTGTGTACCATATTGGATGCCTCCTCAAGTGGTGAGCAATAAGCAGTTTATGCCAATCACATAGCAAGTTCAAAGCTCCTACCAATGCCTTTCTTGGCATGCCTGCCTGCTTGTGTCTGCTGCTTTGCAGCAGCCAGGGCGAACGAATGCAGTTTTCAGCCATGGGCGTCCTACCGCAGGCAAGGGTACTGTGGGTCAAGATTGACCTCTTTGATTGACTGCCCAGTAACACACACAGCAGAAAGTCCCATCTAATACCATCCATGTAGTATGTATACCCGTAGATGCCGCACACAATGAGGGGGACTTGGAGCAATCTCCTGTGATCACCGCCAAGTTGCAATGCTGCAAGTAGCAGAACCTGGGTCCTGATACCCAACCCCACTGCCATGCAGCCCGCTGTCTCCTAAAGAAAGCGACATTGCGCAAGGAGCCCACGTCCACTTAGTGCAGGCAATTGCCTTACTGAATGTTTAAAAAGGACAGAGATTACACATCGAGGATGGCGTTGGCGAAGCGCTCCTCTTCCGCCATGTTCTGGCGTTCGCCGTTAAACGTCGACTTTGCCCCCATCAAGGGCCTTCGCCGATTTCATGGCATGCAGCAATCACAGACTGTCGTTGAGGCAATGCTTATAATACTAACACAGTGTTGCATAGTTCTATCGGTTAGCTGGAAGCTAGAACCTTGGGGTTCACAGCCTGCTGTGTCTCAGCTGCTCTTAACCACGTGCTTACTAGGGTTCTGGCTGTTTCTATTGCAAGTTTGGGAATCTGCAAGGAAGTAATTTAACACATCCATGGCACATGTTTCTCTCCTTCCTAAGACAATTAACCTGCACCATGGTTTCCACAGCTAGGTTAATTAAACGCGCTGCAGCTGTCAAGGCCGTCGACGAACGGAATGGGGATACTGCAGCAGCAGCAAAACAGCTCGGTTTCAAGGCCTCTTTTGTGAAAAAGTGGTATAATCAGTGGCATGAAACAGGCAATCTGAACGATTTGCCCAGAAGTGGACGTCCTGCACTGCTTTCCGGGTCTGAAATTGAGAATCTGAAGGATGTAGTGCTTGAGGAGCAGAGCAGTACCAGTGCTTGGAAGCTGCTGATAGAGTCAGGGAAGATCCCACCAGCCACACACAGAACCACAGTGTGGAGAGCAGCCAGAAAGGGAGAAACACCTTTAGAGATGGGCCCTGAGCGAGTGATTCCCATGATAAGTGCCGCTGCACGTGCCAAGCGCAGAGCATTTGCTGAGTACCACATTGACCACAGCACAGACCCCAGCAAGGTCTTTGCAGTAGACAGCACTATGGTCAGGCTGGGGAAGCCAGGGGTGTCCAGGAGAGTCTGGAAGAGGAAGGGGCAGAGGGTGGTCCGTGCAATGCCCCATAAGCTTCCACAGATCCATGTCTATGGTGGCATCTGCAGTGTGGGAAAGAGCAGACTCGTCCGTTGCACGGGCACTACCGGCATGAAGTCAAAGTACTTGAAGGTGAAGAGCAATGAGCCAGCTGTAGGAGTGGGGGGAAAAGAGTACGTTGACATCCTGGATGAGTATCTGGTCCCAGATGCTGAAGATCTCTTTGCATCAGTGGGGGTTGAGGACTGGAAGTTGCTGCAAGATAGTGCCCCTGCACATAAAGCTGGCGGGACTAACAGGTACTTGCGGTCGGTGGGTGTGCAGGTGCTGGATAAGTGGCCAGGCAGCTCCCCTGACCTCAATCCCATTGAGCACTTGTGGGCTTGGGTTAAGCAGAGGGTATATAAGCTCAGGCCCAAAAACCAGGCTGAGTTAGAGAAGTGCGTCTTTGAGGTATGGGAGCAGGTGCCAGACGAGCTGTGTACAAAGCTGATGTCCAACATGGACAGGGATTGGAGGAGGGTGGTGGAACTGGATGGAGGGTACATAGAGTAGTGTGCTGCTGTAGTCATTATGTGGTTCTGTGCAGCAGCTGCAGAGCAGCTGCCAAATATGTAAAGTCCACAGTTGGTTGCAAAAGTTTTGGCCGGTACGTATTGCTGGGGTTTAAGCAGCAGCAGCAAGACCTGATTTACAACCATTTATGTTTAAGAAAGTAAACAGGCAGAGCATCAATGTGCTGCAGTTGGTATGCCCAAGTGGTATCACAAGTAGCCTCGCACGCGAGACGTCCCGAGTTCGAGCCCCGGGCGTGCCCTATAAATATACTATATAATAGCCAGCCAGCCAGCCTTAGCCTTAGCCGCAGACGCAGACCAGCAAGCCTCCCCCCTGTTCCTAGAGCCCTTCTGCTTTTTTTGACCTGCCTCTCCCCTTCAACCTCTGCACCTCCTGTGCTTGCCAGCCCCACACCCCATCTGTCCCCCTCCCACAGCCCTCTCAGCTCAGCCTTGCACTTGCCCCAACTTCTCGCATGCCCTGCCTACCCCCACCTGCCCTGCCATTGAACTGGTAATGCCCCTGCACCTGCTTCACATCTGGTCTATATGCCACTGCCCCTAAACAGTAAAGAAAGGGCACCTGTGCCTGCTGGCAGTTTTCTGCATTTACCCCCTTAAAAAGCAGCAAAAATGCCTCCGCTGTCTCCCTTGTAAGACCCCTGCTTTTCTCAGCAGCCAAGCAACACAGAACAACACAGATGCATCCTACACCCACTTGTGCCAACAAGGACCTCCTAGAGAAGCTGCACATACAAGAGATTAACATGAGTCCTTGAGATCTGGCAGGAGCACGCAATCTCCTGTAACAATTTCATATTTTGGCCAAAACTTTTGCAACCAACTGTAGTTGCGTAATGTTGCACCGAGAAGCAACGAACTAACATCAATTGATGCTGCATTGTCAAGACATGTTTTCCTTGGCTATGCTCTGCTCATTGATGTTGCCAGGGGTGCACCAATTGTGATGGGTGAGGAGATGGTACTTGGAGCAGTAAGGAAATGGGTGCCACTTGAGCATCAGGCGTACCGGGGTCAGTTGATAGGAGCGAGCTGCTTGTGACTTCTCCGCCATGTATGGGGTCTGTGTAATTCTTGCTCAAATGTTGTCTAATCTAAGCAAAAAGGATATTCTTGGGGTTGGAGCATGCAGGAGCTCTCTGTACATTGTCTCCGCCTTGGTCCCCACTACTTGCGGGGACACAACACATGCTACAACCCCTGCATGCTACATGCTACAACCCCTGCCCATGCGACGGTCCTGTGATCAGCCCCAAGGACGACAAATTTTTTCTGCTCAGATTTGACCGCTGGTGTCGATACGGTGTACATGCCATACTGGATTTGCCATTCATAGGATCTACCGACGCATATTTACACAATTCAAGAAATCTGGCTCGCACCGATGCTCACGGCGGCCTTCTGGCAGAAGACGCTTCTGCATTGGCGCACTGCCAGGCTCTTGGGGAGTCGCGGAACCTTTCTCGTACACAGTGATTGAGTTGTGTGCCAAGTGAGCTTGAACACTATGCCTCACGTGCCGGCGAGCGCGTGTTGTGGCTCTCGGGATGTTGCCGGCTAGGGCATGTTTGCCCCCCGGCAGTCAACTTGGTGGCTGAGCGAGGACCAGAGACTGCTTGAGACCGCCTTTCAGTTCCACCCTCGTCCCTTTTGGCTCCATTGTGTTGAGCTCACGGATGTGTGAGCGTGTAGTGCTGCCGGAGCACGTGAGGACCCAGTACAGTTGACCCCGCGTTGCTTGCTAGCTGACCTCATACCACCGACGCGCCGGTGCCGACCTCAGAGTGCACTCCAGCTTTCTTCAGAGCTCTGGGCCTAGATTGATCCTGCTTTTGCCACAGGCAATCCTGATTTGGCCCACTCAGGAATGAACACCACAGTCCACCGATAATAGCCACTGGCCGGTGTCATATCAAACATATAAATGAGAGTGGTGTTCGTCCATTTAGCTTCAATGCGGACTCGCTCCTTGTCGAGTTGGCGCCACTTGCTTGGGGAGATCCACCCCTACTCGGAGTATCACCCCCTTCAGACTAACACCCCGCCCTGGACGACTGATGATGGCCAAAGGTCGAAGCGCGTAATCCCACCCACTCATTGATGTAAAGATTCACGATCGATATGTGATTGGCTCTCATTCTGGCGTTCAACTATACTGCTACCTCGAGCAATCTTAAGACACACAATAAGATTCAGACACATACATGCCTGAATCACGGTTTGAATGTTACATTTGAAAAAAGAAAAACCCGGAGCCAACACGAGGCTCAAGGGGCTTCCACAAAACCAAACTGACTAATATCATCAACTTCAACTAATTCGTTCTCATACTCATCACTAGAAACATTACCACAACTTTCATCTTCACTCGATTCAAATCTGTCAAGCTGCAGATCAAACACCCACTCAGTATCTTCATCTCTGAAGACACGCATTTTATGTACCAACTTCGCCAACATATGCTGCTTTGGATGACACATAAGCTTCCTTAAATCACCTTCACAGTAATCAAACAACTCACCAAACTCCGATCTGATTTCCTGGTAGGCAGGGCATTCCAGCATGAAATGCTTTTCATCCTCAACGGTATATGCCATGCATTTCCTACAATACCTCTGTGCCCTCACAGTACCACCATCAGCCCAACGTCCAGTCACAACACTCAGCCAGTGAGCTCCCACTCTAAACCTCATGAGATCAGCAAGATACTCTGGATTTATACAACGGTCATGATCAACATACCTAGCAGGCTGTGAAACACACTCAGCCATCCACGTATAATAGGTCGCATACGATACCTGATCCGAGGATGCAACCCTAGGATCCTCTGGAAGGTCACACCAACAAGCAGTCCACTTACTACCCCAAGTGCCTAGAACAACTTCTGTGTCTACACGCTCAATTTCTGTTACTGACCTGTTCAGCACAAGAGAAGTTACCTTCTCAGCATAATCCGGAACAACATCTTTAAGACACTTCATCATCTCAGCAGACCACAGCCGTCCATGTCCAGCAACAATCGACAACTCGAGGTTCTCTGTAAACGCTGCACGTAGCATAGGCGCAGATGTCTGAGCTACTAACCTATTCCAAAAGCCACAAGCCATTTTAACCCACGTAAATGATACAGGCATGCACCCCAGCTCCTCATGCAACAGTCGTTGAGATACCGACTTCCTCAACCAAGTCCCACTAACTTGTCTCAAGAACATGTTCTGGACCTTCTGGAGTGGATTACCCAATGGCAAGTTTGACGTGAGAAAGGGCAAAGACCATATTTCACACCCATATGACATAACTGGAATAACCATCGATTTGAACAACAGTACCCGTAAAGCAATCTGCTGGATGTCCCGTTCCTGAGTCTGGCGTACCACACTCCACATAGCTTTGGTTGCAGCACACCTCATAACATCCACAGCACCTTTAAAACCACGATCAGATTCCACAGTGATACCCAAATACTTGAAGGTACTGACAACCTCAATGGCCTCCCCTGCATACTGCCATGAGCAACCTACTGCGTCCCGGGACCTGCAAGACAATATCTGTGTTTTCTGGACATTGACTGTCATGTGCTTTAGGTCACAAAACTCTTTCAGGGCATCTAGTTGAGACTGCAGTTCCACAGCTGTCTCTGCAAACAACACCACATCATCCGCATACAGAAGTAGCTGACACTTAGAAGGACCCACCTGCGCACCACTATTTGGCAAACGTTGCCTCACAAAATCTTCAAGCTCATCAATAAACAAACCAAACAGCAGTGGCGAGAGCGGGTCCCCCTGTTTCACACCAATACTACTCTGGAAAGCCGGCCCTACCTTCCCATCAACCCGGGCATGCAAGGGGACATTTCTGTACATGGCTGCAATGGATGTTAGCATCGTTCCCCATATACCCAGGGACGCAAGCCGCTGGAGTAAGAGCCTACGATCAACAGAGTCATATGCCTTCTTGAAATCCACAAAACAACAAAACAATGGCTTTTTCTGCAGGCGGTACTTATCAATCACATGCCTAAGGATGAATAACTGGTCTGTGGTTCTCATGCCCTTACGAAAGCCAGCTTGCGCTTGTGCTCTGTGCCCATGCTCCTCAGACCACTTTGACAAGCGTTGCTCCAACACCATGCTGAACACCTTCCCAAACACATTGCCCACCGCTATACCCCGATAGTTGTCCTTGCATGTAGGGTCACCCTTTTTAAACACAGCTGAGATTGCTGCTTCAGACCATGAAACAGGTGGATCACCAGACTCAAAAAATGCATTGATTACAGCATGCACTGGCTCTAGTAACACATTGCGGAATACAGGGTGAGAGCCATCCTCCTCCTCAAACTCCCTAACTACAGCATCTTTCAGGAACTCTGCACGAATACCATCTGGACCAGCTGCTTTCCCGCGCTTTAGCTTGTTGAAGACAACAGCCATCTCATCCAACTCAATAGGTTCATTAAGCTTAGACGCCTTATGCTTAGCACCTAGGGTTGTGTCAAGTCCTAACTCACTAACCAATGCAGCAACATCAGCTGCACCTTGCTGGAGCCACGTTTGAATCAACCCCAAACTCCTAGATCCCGGCACCCGCAGAAAGTCAAGCAAGTACCTAAAGTGGTCGTTAATATTTGCAGCAACCTGTACAAGCAAGTAAGCCGGCCCCCCTGAGAACAAAACAGTAGATTTAAGATCTTCCCCCCCTCTCTCAGAGCTTCATCGCTGTGACCTTAAACCCTACTTTGGATCAGCTGCTGCAGCTGCGTCGCCACCCTCCCCTCTAACCTCCAGTCCTCCACCTTCTCCTTCTCAATCCATCCTCCTGGCAACACCAGCTTGGTCAGTCTGGTCAAACCTGTGAGTTCCTTCAGACCCGACACTGCACCGCATCGCCGCCTCCCCTCACCCTCCTCGTCGTCAACATGCCGACTACCTATGAAATCCAATTTACGCAGGGTTTGGATCTCGGCAATTGTCCGCAGCGTCATCAGGTCAACTTGCCTCATTTTCGCCCTCAGTTTGGTCAGCCCTTCCAGCACAGTCAGCTGGACAAAGGGGATGCACTGATTCCGACAATTGCAGGGACCGTGCCATCTGATTTCCAGCTCTCGCAGTTGCGTAAGTGGGCGCAGCAGCTGTAATTGTGCTGATCTAGACCCCCCTGCTACTGTTGCTGCTCCTGCTGGTGCTGCTGCTCCTCCTGCTGCTGCTGCTCCTGCTGCTGCTGCCAGGACGGGGTGCACATGAAGCCCTGCCGCTGCTCCTGCTACTGACAAGGATGCCGGGAAACAGGATAAGGACTGTGCAGCTGCAGCTGATCCCGCCACCACGGCCCCTACCTCTGCTGCTGATGCTGCTTCTGCTGTTGCCGGCACTTCTTGTACTGCCAATGACTGCAGTACAGATGTCACTGCAGCTGGGAAGCACCCATTGTTCCTCACCACCACCAACTCCTCAAGATGATGCCCATACATCCCCAACCACCCCAGAAGCTGCTGCTGCTCCATTGTTGTTGCCTGAATCCCCAACTTCTGACAAGGCACGCTGATGGACCTCACCACAGCTGCAGGGCTTAAACCAATGCCTTCCTTCAAATCCAGCTGCTTCAGCCGGGGTATGCCTTTGGAAATATCTACAAGAGCAGATTCGCACAGCTCCGGGCCGTTGGATACCACCAGGCTGGTCAGCTCTGAGAGCTCCCTCCCTAATACCCTGAACAATCCAGCTTCCCCGTGTATGGGGTTCCCGGCAAGGTCTAGATGCTCAAGCTTCTTCAGGACGGTAAGCTGGAGGAGATCCGTGAAGTTACTATCGTCACCGGTGCTCAATCGGTAGAATCCGCAGCTGCGTAAGCTGAGCCGCCTGAGGGCAGTTAGAGGGGCTAAGTGCTGCAGTGCAGCATAGTGCAGCGTAGATCTCATGTCAAAGCCCAGCAAGCTCAAGCTCTGCAGCTGAGTTGCAGATAGTGCAAGGGCAGCAAGGAGGGACGGGCATCTCGGAATAGCATCAGGTGGCTGACACCAGCTTTTGAGTGATAGGGACTTGAGATGAGAGCTGCGCTTTGACAGCCACTTTGCAAATTCCCTGGACTGCTCCTTGGACTTGAGGTTGAAGTGCACTGATGATAATGAAGCGTGGACTGCAGCCCTGTACCATTGCTTGCAGACTAGGGCGCTTCTGACTAGGTCGCCGGTCTTGCAGCGCTGTAAGATCTTCAGGATGATGCCGTCTGGTAGGCTGGTTAATGTCCCCTCGCTCCCCCAGGCTGAGCCCACCTGTGACACATACTGCAGCAACACAACAGGCCGTAGCTGATATGAGCATTTCTCTGTGAGTGGACGGCGGGCGTTGGCCCTGCGTAGTTTTAAGGAGAACTAGGCGGTACTAGCACATGTGGTCCGTTCTTCCCTACCCTCAGCATTTCTCTATTTCCTGGGGGGATCCTCCCATGAGGGAGGGCCCTGTGTAGGCCTCTCTAGAAGAGGCAGTACATCGAGCCCAACCCGGTTTCACTCCTGCCATGCAAAATGCTGATAGCTCTGCTGGCGACAATTCTGTGAGACATCTTGGGAGAGTTTGGCGAGCAACAGCAATTAGGTCTCGTTGTAGCAGACACCCACCTCTGTGTGACAAATGCTTTATGTACTGTAGTGAATACACGCAAAGATAGCTAGGACATTTCAGGTATTTCCAAACAGCGAAGCAATAACCTCATCACTTCAAAAGACTTTCCACGCCATATTTACTTGCATGCATGCCGTTGGCAGCTTCATCTAATGCCCAAGGACCCACTAACCTGTGGAAGTGCTCGGGAAGGTCCCGTAACATGAGCGGAGTTTGCGGCTGGGCCTGCAAGGCCTTCAAGACCTTGAGAGGAAGCACCAGCAGCATGAGCATCACCTGCAATATCAGTGGCAACAGCAATTGCACAACACCTCTTGTACTGGTTCTGGTGCATTCTTAATGGCCTCCCAAAGGGGACTCTGCAGGACTCTGCATATATGGAAGTACAAATGCTACTTTACTTATCTGGCCTTGAGATTAACGTGGCACCAGTCCTTCGACATGGCAGCAGCTGGTGGCAGCAAGCATAGCATGGCATGCGACGGAGGCACCAACCAAGTCCACGTTGATTAGGCTATTTAACAGTCGTCTGCCGAGGCTTTGATACATCACACCTTTCCTTCTTGTGCTGTTTACAGTAGGGAGAGTGGCCACATGCAACGGAGGTGGCAATCAGTGTCAGTCAAAAGTACTAACCAACAGCCTCTGCTGAGGCGTAGAAAGATTACAATTACCCCTTTCCTCAACTGTAGTAGTTTTCAAGTAAGGCACAAAGGCAGGCTGTGGGCAAAGGAACCATACCCTTGTTCTATGAACGGCAGTAATTTGTAAGTACAGAAACAGCTCTTGGATGTTGCTGGGCTACAGAGACAAACCAAACTTTGCATGTCAAGTATCAGACAACACTTCTGCTTACCTTCTGCTAGGTTGTGCAACTGCTCTGCAGCTACGGCAGCAGCTGCTGAGGTCTTATGGTGCCTGCCTTCACCCAGTCGATCAGCTATGGTCAGCAGTGCTGCTTGGTTGTAAGCTACACCAGCAGTGTGCAGCACCTGCAGCAGGTAGGGCGGCACAGTGAATAAGTGGGTGAATTGGCGCCAGACTTAGCCCTGGGTAGGTGTAGTAGCAAGAGCGAGAGATCTACGCGAGGAGACCGTGAATTGTTCTCCAGCGTGGGATTGTGGGAAGGGTTCCTTGGTGTAAAGATTACACGGAGCCCTTACCTTGCTGGGTAGGTGTATTTAGGGAAGAGGTAGTAGTAGCATGGAGTGGTTGCATGCATACACGGTCTGCTGATGAGCTGTTCCCAATCAGAGATCCCATTTATGATAAAGATAGCTTGCTAGGGGTACCAAAGAGGTGTTGACGGTCGCCAATGACATCTAAATGACACCCTACACCCTAGACAAGCTGAGGGAAACTGTGCAGATATCTAGACTCCTTTAACGCTTGCGCAGGGTAGGACCGCTATTCGTTATAGGTTCATACAATCACAGCACAGAAGTATAGACGAACCATGACAAACCCCTAGGCTTAGTTATTGTGCTTCCCAATGCAGCCTAATGCATTTTGGCATCAACAGATGAAGGCATTGGGGATGGACCCCTTCAGACAGAACAGCATGTTTATGTTTATGATTCTTTCGTTTGTCATGTATATGACGTTATGAGTCACATGAAGTCAGCCCTACCTCTGCTAATGCAAGTGTCAGAGGAGCCCTGTCCTGCAAGCGCTCAGCTACAGGCAACAGTTTGGCCTCGAGAGTGCTGTCGTGGCATGAAAGGAAGGCGCCGCATGGATAGGTGCCTGGATCTAAGTAGAGCAGAGACACCTGGGTCCAGAGGAGGTTTATAACAACGGTGCTCTCATCTTCCAGCGTGATGGACTGCAGAGTCCCGGAGGGGTCTATGCTGCTTCTAGCTGAGGACACAGCCTTTCTCACGTGTCCGGCTTTCTTCCTCATGGTCATAGCCAGAACCAATTTTTGTTGAGATATTACACATGTTATTGCACACCGCGGGTCCCGTGTGGAGGTCATCCCCATAACCCCTAAAATCCACTCTCAACCAGCAGCTTTATAGGTACACTGCTAAACCCTAACTACCCCTGCTGCTACTGCTTGCCGTACATCTGCTACTGCCATCTGCTGTTTTGGAGTGTGCTGATCACACTCCTAACCCACACCCGAGCTCCCAAGATACACATGCCCCTGTGGTCGAGTTCCTGCACAATAGAAGAGCCACTCAACAACAAACATTGTTAGCGTTAACAAGTTTGGTGTCCTAGCATACTAAAGCATGCTCCAGCTCTTGCCTCCTTATTTCCTGGCACTTGGTCATATAGCTTTGATTTCAGCACCTTCTACCCTGGACTTGCAGACTTGTGACAACCTGGACTTGCAGACTTGTGACAACCTGAGCTGCATAGCATGCTTAATGAAGAGTTCTGGGGTGTAGACGTCGATGAGGAGTCTGGCTTAGTATATGGCCCTTTCAAGCATGCATTTAAGTGTATAGCTAAATATGTTGCAGCTGCTTGGAAGATTAGGAATGCTTATGCTCACCCTTCTGATGTGGCCTGAGGTCCAACCAATGGGGTTTGTTACCAACTATTGCTTGCACCCGGGCTTACAAGCCCTCCTTGCTTTCTTAAGTAGGAGGGAGGCTCTTACCCCCATTGGGGCAGTGGAGGTTTTGGGTGATTTTGACCTAGCTGCTGGACCTCATGTTTAGGCATGCATATATTGTCATACATGTCGAAGTTTACCCGTATTCTGTTCCACCTCGCTGCTCTTTGTGACAGCTTGAGGTGCGGGGCATATGGCACTTATTGCTATGGCATATCATGAAATGTAATAATAACAACCTGAGCTGCGAATCCTATGGCACTTTTTGCTATGACAGACCATAAAATGTAACAATTGATTACCGTTCTATGTTCCCAAGCATAGGCAAGTGACGAAGGAGTGACAAAAGTGACACCGGTAGAACGCCAGAATGCGAATTTCAGACGCTGCAGCCCGCATGGAGCTGTCAGACTGTGCGTACCTGTGGTGTATGCCGGTGTCAATGTCTTCCAACTCCAAAGCGGCGTCCAAAGGGCCAGCCCTTGCTACCAAGCCTCGCCGATGGTTCGGAAGCCAGTTTCAGCGGCAAATCGGTAACCATCCTGTGATAGCCATTTCAGGTACTGCAACTGCGTCCAGAACGCCTTTGTAAGCCTTCTCCACAAACTAACAACGAGCTTTTCTCGATTGCCCTCATAAATCTACCGAGTGTGGCTGTGCCCGGTGGCTGCCGTTCACTCGGGTCCAAGTTATATTACGTATGCTGCACTCCGTGTTCATTTGACACCATTCGCATTATGTTCTCCATATGCTGGAATACTTGCACTGTCATGCACCCAGCTCGACAGCAGATCGGCAGCGTTAACACTCACATGCGGATGCCTTGCCTGGATAATGTGCAGATGCATCTTTCCGCTTAGACACCAGACAGAGCATACGCATGTCAGACAGGCAAAAGCTGCACGACCTGGCCAGGCTTAAAGGCGGTGTCAGACTCGTTGCCATCATCCATGCGCTGTATGTAGGCAGTCCAGGCATTGAGGAATTTCATTCAGGAATCCTTCACTGTCATTTCTCAGATCATGTCATAGCCTTTTCGCATGGACACGGATGCATTGCTGGAGAATTCCTTGCTGCAGTACTCGTTGCCGGCTTCCCTTGCTGATGCCAGTGCCACAACCTACGCACAGCATGCACAATCTGCTCTCCGAGCATCCACACTGCCGATGCGGCATTGCTTTACACCAACAGTAAGAACGGCTACACCAAATGGCTTGCTTGCATGCCCAAAAGCATAATCTAGTAAAATAGCTTATCATGCCTGACAGTCTTCCCTGTGGGGCGGGCGGGTGGGACACACGGACTACTTTGACGTATGGCTACGCTCTAGACGTACACCATACGGACCCGAGAGATAGCGATAAGCAAACCAGATTCACCACAGACTATATATCCCCTTTTCTTTGTCTTAGGCACTAGGTCAAATTCTCCGAGTTCCAAAGGAACTCGGGTTTATCACCGAACCCGTGAGAACCCTGCTTTCTCTACAGGCAAGCTTAGGAGAAAGCAGTCGTACAAGCAGTGCCAAACATCTTCGGTTCTACTATTAGTTTGTAATAATGGGCCAACGCTGATCAAGGAAGTTCGTTTGACATGCACAGTCCAGCACCCAGCAGAGCCATGCACCTGTGCGTGGGCGGATGGATCGGCACGTGAACGCGGACACCTCGGAACCCGGGCTGCATTTTTGAGACAAGAGCAAAAGCTCTGGCGAGCAATGGGTTGCTTGAAAATTTGTACATGTTGGCCGTCTTGGATAAAAGAGTCCCTGGCTATTAGCCGTTCTAGTCGGGTTACTAGTGTCACTAGCCCGCCTCGAACAGGTCGAACAACAGGCAGCAGCGCAAGGGACATATCACCCCTCAGATACGTGTGCTACATGCTCTACCGCGAGTCAAGAAGACCCATAAAACAAACCGAAGTGGACACATTAACAGCCTCCGAGTGCGTGACTCAATCATGATGCTACTTTTCCTTAGTGAATTGACACTCCTGGTGCTACTGCATATCCCTTAACAACAACAACAACATTCAAGGCACTTCCGGCCACGCAGGGCCTTGGCCTGAACCCTATAGAGGGTCACCACTAGACACAAATACCAATTACCAATTACCAAATGGCCCCGTCAAACAAACAAACAAAAATTTAAGGTGCGGCAACCGCAAAGCGGGGCGCCGGTGGGGGCAGCGCCACCCACAAGGAGCCAACTTAGGCTCCAACGGCATACTCAAGTTCCTGTCCAAAACTCACACAACGGCTGCCACCAGCCCACCCTAAATCCCTTGCTAGCCAATGTATGTCAGGCCAGCCCATTTCGACTTGCCATGTGCTGACCAGTTGACCCAGTTGACCCACAAACAAACCAGAGATGAAAATGCAGAGATCCCCCACGAAGATCCCTTAAATGCATAACATAACATAACATAACAAACATTTAAGGTGTGGCAACCGCAAAGGGCTGCATAGTGTTTCAGCAACCATCCGCTGTTGCCAGTTACCAAACGGCAATGTCCAAAACCATTTATTCTCAACCCTATGCAGCTACGGCAACCTTGCTGCTGCATAACATGCAACTTTTTAACCGCCGCACTGCACAGTCAAACTAAGCTCCCGGCCATGCTGTACTTAGTGAGTAGGGCCCAAACTAGAGCACCAACAGATCTGCCCAGCTGTGTTAGTAGCTGCAACATCCCAATTCATGGTGGCAAGCAGGGCTTGGAGGGTGGAACTAAAGCCTCCAAGCCCTGCTGGTGCCTCACAAATTCAAACTTGAGAAGTTGTGAACCCTGCTCTGGTATTGTTGCAGAGCCCTTATTGCACTTATCACTTCATTGGATGCTTTCTCAAGGTTCTTATGGCTCATCCGTATGCCCCTCTCTTTGACATGCCAAGAAACCATCCAGGCCAGCTGCTCTTTGTCACTTTGAATTCCATCCTTACTTTCCGCAAGAGCAATTTTCTCCCTCAGGGCATTAGGGGTGGTAAAATCGTTCGACCATGGAAAGGGATCCATCATGGGGAGAGGCAACCGTCCAGAGAAGTAGAGCCCAGGATGTGTGGGGGCAAAGCCCAGCCTCCACAGACACTCCGACTGAGCCATATCCCCAAAGTTCAGCCACTCTCTGAAATTCCATGCGCATTGCTCAAACTCTATCCGTCGTTTTGCCAGCTCTTTCACCAAACCCCTGCTGAAGATGACCCCAGCACCTCCATAGGCATGCCACCTCCACTGCCTTTGGAGGCAGCTGCTGTTGGTGGGATCTTCAATGCCGGGGATGGTCTGCTGGCAGGCAAGGTCTGGGGTGCAAGGGCACCCTTGTGCTTTAGGGCTGTGACATGGGAGGCATGCAGGGACGACAACTGATGGCCTGCCATGGTTGACATAGTAGGAGTCGCTTATGAAGTAGGGGATGTCGGGGTCGTAATTCTGGAGCAATCGTTTCAGAGCCCCCTTGAAGAGCACGGTGTCGTCATCTCCATGGAACACCCACTTATAGCTGCCATATGGGAAGTAATCTGGTACATGTAATGGTGTCATGGCCTGCGGGACAGAAATCAAACAAGGCCAATTTAAATGTGGTTAGGCTCAGAATGTGTTGGCCTACCAGCTGAGGTGATAAGACAAACAACAGGTGAGAGTTGCCGTGATCCTCCCCCATTTTTGAACAGCTGGGCAAAGTCAGCACTAGATTTGTAGCAAACAAACGGTCAGACTTCACCGTGCAAGCAGACCTGTGACTGGCGGACACCTGTGGATTTGCCATGCCGGATACCTCTTTAGCTGACAAAGGCCTACTCCTTTGACATTTGAAAAAAGGGGGTTCCGCCATTTACTGCCTATTAGCTGCCTCCGTCTCTAGCTGGCAAACCAGTGGTAGGGTCAGTACCATCCCGTACTTGTAGCTTGCTGGAATTCTTGCTGGTGCCTTACCCATCTGAAGTCTCCTGGCATGGCATGGTATGTCGAAGGAAACTCGCCAGGTGCGAACGTTTCATTCTGGTTAGAGTGCTGCTTATTATAACGGAGCTCAGCAGCTGCTTGCATGCCTGGCACCATCCACAAAGCCCGTATTCCAGGCCCTCTGGCAGCAAAGCTGATTTCTCCATATAACTTATAGCGTTCGGGGGTAGTGGGTGCCGCGAAAATGATGCCTGCATCATGTACTAGGGTGCCATTGCAGAAAACAGCAAGCTCTGCTGCCCAGAGAAGGTAAAACAAGGCTGCTGCTGCTCTTGGCAGGACCATGGTGCTCGAATGTTCCTCTGCTATGAAGATGGCTGCTGCTCCTGGTGCTAATGCCTCTGCTGCTGCTGCTGCTGCTGCAAGGTGCCTGGAAGCAGCTTCTGCTGGTGGCTGTGGCTTCTGCTGGGCTTGCTCTTGTGGCTGCTGCTGCTGCAGCTGCTGCTGCTGAGGTTCCTGCCCTTGTTCAAGGCTGAAAGCAATAAGTTGCAGCAGCTGCTGCTGAGTCCTCGTGGACAAGCAAGGCGGAAATGGATGAGAATGGTGCCTCCTGTAGATCACATGGCCGACATCAAGAGTCCGCGGAACCTTGTTGACCTGCTGCAAAGGAGATTGACGTGCTCGCTAGGGCCCTGCGTTCCCGCCGAACCGAGTAACTGTCACGCACTGGAGATTGACCGTCAATGCGAGCTCGCATAAGGCAACACGCATACAGTGTGCAGTGGCGTGCGTTGGCCCTTTTGGTAGTGAGTAGCCCCATGAATTCATGTGTCAGTCACTCTGTCGTCACTGACCAACAATTCCCGTAACGAACAAGCTTGTTAAATTAACCGCCGGCGGCGCCGCCGGCTCGTAATGGCGTGGCTCCTGTCCAATCCAAGGTTCCACCCTCGCTTACGGCCATGCATGATTGAGTCACTCAGCGCCTCAGAGCCTGCCGCCCTAAAGAAAACGAACCATGCAGCAGAGTCATTGTGCTCCGTTCCGAACTGCATTTCAAGGGACCGTGCGTACTGACTGAGTATGGTATGAGTCTTGTGTGGGTGACCAGCTTTAGGAATGTATAGGCTAGTCTGCTGAATGAACACTTTGCAGTGCAAAATGACAGCATGTTTTATGGCCCTCATTTTTGCGAGCTTGGCAGTGCCCGCGTGCACACATGTGGTTTTGGATTCAGATCTTCTGTACGCTGCCCCTACTGAATCAAAGCGATACGAGCTAGTGAAGAATTTAAGCCTTGCTTGGAAAGGCCAGCAACTGAGAGCGGTTTATGTGGTACCAGACATGGAACATGCCTCCCAGCTGAGGATCAATGCCACTACGGCTGTTTATAGCGACAGCTTTCTCCCTGCATTTGGCGGCGGCAACCCCAACCACGCTGATGGCTATCGGTTGGTAAGGATGCTGCTACACAGAAGACGTCAAAGCAGGCATTTATTAATTTCTGCAACTGGTCTTGTGTGTTGATGCTGAATACAGCTAGAGCTCGCTGTAACTCATGTAGTTGTGTGATTGTTGGCCCTATGAGCTTTCATTGGCTACAAGGGATGCCCTCTTGGGCTAGTAGTGGTACTCTGTTGATCTGTGCACTATCAGTGCCTTTGTAGGCTTTTCCTCAAGCATCCTATGCAGGGCTAACACCCGGCCCCTAGTCACTCACAGAATGCTCCACCACCTCAATAGCTGTTAACAGACTGAGTGCCGTCTTGGTCTTTCCATGAATGGCCGACACCTGAGCCATCACGACTGTCCATTATTGCCCTGTCTCTCCCCTCCCCCTGCCTCACCATGGCCCTCTCATCCCGTCTCATGTATCTTATCTGATGCAGCACTAAGTCACCACTGTGAAACACTCTGTTTCTGCAGGCAATGATGCCCTTATTAGTGCATGATTATAATCCAGGCAGCTTCAAATGGCTCCTTCAAGGTGAAGACACCACGGTATTCTTCAAAGCAACAGTGAAGAAACTACTGCAGCAGTATGACCACACCATCCCCTACTTGCTCACAGATTGCAAGTGGACGAAGACCAGACCTCCATCAGAGATACCTGCTTGCAGACCCTGCCACCACCCAAGCTCATTTGGATGCCCCTGCACCCCAACCCGAGCATGCTGCGGTTTAGTCCCTGAGGAGAAATGTAACACTCTCTGCATGGCGATGCCTTGGCAGTGGAATGGCTACAGCGGTTGCGCTTGGTATTGGAGTGCAGGCCTTGTCCAGCAGTTGGCAACCAAGCGAGCAGAGTATGAGTCATGTGCCTGGTCTTTGCGCAAACATCATGGTGACTTTGGGCAGATAGGATGCCTATGGGAACTTGGTTATGCACCCACTGCGCTCTGGAATTCAGAAGGGAATCACAGCGAGCGCATCTCTGAAGCTGTGCCAGGAGATCATATGGAGGCGGATGAGCTGCTTCACTTTGTCAAGGAAGCAGACAAAGATATCACTGTTGCCAAGCAAGTGATGAACATGGCTTCCTGGCACCTGCAAGGGTTGCAATGTCCTCTAGAAGCATCTAGTGCTCCATGTCCAGCAGTGTCACAAGCAGTCCAGGCCATCCATGCTGTACACAGGTTCCAATCAGCAAAGCGCGAGAACATGTACCTCTCTTTTAATGTAACAGCCAGTGATGAGGGTTATGTTTCTTATGGGAGTTCAAGAGCAGCGCACTATGTTCTGTGGCTGCTTGTCATTGGAAGCAGCATTGCAGCTCTGGCTTATGTGGGGTTTGCAAGGGAGCTGCAGCTACTGCAGACGTATTTGCGTTTCTATTTGGTTAATTTGGCCCAACTGCCTCAGCGTAAACAGCTACGCCCAGCGTAATCCCCGTATGTAGTTTCTTGGATGAGCGTTTGCATTGAGTGCCTCCTCCTGCGTGATGCTACAGGTTCGTACAAAACCAGAATGCAGGCATGTTGGGGAAGTCTGCTTCAGGACAACCCTCTAAGCCCTGCTTGTCACCATGAGCTGGGATGTTGCAGCTAGTACTAAGGCGCTGGTCAGATTAGTCAGTGCTATGGTTTGGGCCATGCTCACTAACTACAGCAGGGGGCTCGAGGGCATATAGTTTGAGTGTACCGTAGAGCTGCCAATGGTTTAAAGCTGAGTATGCAGCAGCAAGGTTAGCTCCAGAGGTTGGGGGGATGTTCTTAGGGCATTGCTCTTGTCTTACTGGCAGCACTGGATGGTTGATGAAGTTACCGAGTATGTGACTTTGCAGGTGGGATGTGCAGCAGGGGTCTCAGACATAGCTATAACAACTCTATGTTCCATGGCTCTGCTTGAGTATGTGGAATCTCAGTGACACCTGATATAGCATGTTTCCCACATTTGTGATGGAAGTATTGCATCCTGTATTGATGGTGCAGATGTTGTGTCTGAACTTCACCTATGCACCGCAAGTTTGTTGGGTGCTAGCCAGGCAGTCTGACGGCCAACCTTTTACCCAGCCTTCTGCTGTATCAACAATCTGTTCTTGCAGCTTGGCTGTTTGCTTCTAGAATGGTTGCAATGCTGTGAAGGGATGAAGCTGGTTTGGGGCAAGTTCTCATGTGACGTGCCAATGGGGTGCCTCCTCGGCTCGCTGGATGTGGGTGTCAAGTGGCAAGTGGCAACTTTGGGAACTAAAGGGGGACTGACCGGGTGATGCCACTGGGTGAGACTCTTGCTTGATGCACCAGACATCATCAGGAGCGGGCGCATTTGGATACTGTCCTTCAGTACAGTTACAGTTACAGTGAGGCACTTCCGGCCACGCAGGGCCCTGGCCAAAAACCCGTCCTAGAAGACAATAGGGCAACGGAAAGGCTACCAAACCACCAACCGAGGGCTAGAAATCAGCCTGGTCCTCCAAAAGAGCCACAGGCTGACCACAACAAAGGTCTGACAAGCAAGGGCGAAGGTGTCAGCAAGAAGGGGATTAAATGCAAAACACGCCAATAAAGTGGCTACAGAGTCAGCATGCACCGCCTCAATAGACTATGACTGGCAGCATGGCAGTGTGAATATGAGTGACGTGCAATCAGTAACCTTGGACCCAAGTGGCGACGGGGTTCAGCTGACCCTGTCTTGGTATGGCATGGTGAGATAAGTAGCTACGCACCCTAGCGCCCGCTAACGGACTTGGTAGTACCGTTTATATGCTGCCGAGCGCCACCGACTCTGCCAAGCGCGCAAGTATGGTCCAAAACTAACGCCAACGACCAGCTGCTGGTCACGCCAGCTGCAACCAGCACGCCCCTGCCGGGTTCGCAGTCTTATCAACTGTCCTGCGTGCATATATTATCCACTCACTAGGCATAAGAACCCAATCGCAGTTGTGGGATCGCCAGAAGAGAGGCTGGCCATGCTCTGCTGGGATGTGCATGCCAAACAGGCTTGGACCCCACGGTCGAGGGCGGTACATCAGCCGTTGTAATCCAAATACTGTTAGGACCGATGCTGTTACGCACAGCATATGAGGCGGTATCCGCGGCTGCAAGCAGCATAGACCCTTCCGGGACTCTGCAGTCCATCACTCTGGAAGATGAAAGCACCGTCGTTATCAACGTCCCTTGGACCCAGGTGTCTCTGCTCTACTTGAATCCAGACACCTATCCATCATGCAGCGCCTTCATTTCATGCCCGGACAGCAATCTCGAGGCCAAGCTGTTGCCTGTAGCAGCATGCTTGCAGGACAAGGCTCCTCTGACACTGGCGCTAGCAGAGGTAGGGCAGTGTGTGACAGGATGTCATGTACATGGCAAATGACGACCGACAGACGCTGTTTGCTCTGACGGCATTCATCCCTAATGCTTCCGTCTGTGCTTGCATGCATAGATACCCCTAGCAAGCTAGCCCCATTATCATGCATGGTACGTCTCCTTGGGAGCAGTAGCCCATCAGCATACCCTGTCTGCATGCAACCATCAATTACACCCAAACGTGCGGGTTGCAACATCGGTCCTGGCCCTGCATTTGATACAGTCTCACAAGGCTCAGACAGACACCTTGGCCTGAAGCATGTGTGCACTTGAGACACCTTACTCCTACCTACCACAGCCCACGTGCTTGTCTTTGCCTCAGGTGCTCAAAGAGGAACAAAATTGGTATTTTACGCACCTGGAAATAGTTGCTTTTCCCAACCCGGTCAGGAAAGGGTATAAAATGTCCTGCACATAATACACAATAGTGCACATGTTTCAGGCAGAGGGAGGACATGGAAGTGTGCATGCAGTGCATCCCCACGTATAGAGATCTGTGTGTAGACGGTTCCTGGTGGAATTTAGTGGGGTTTTAGATCAGGACATGTGTTTTCCCTGTGCTAGCATCAAGATGTGCTGATGGTCTGTGGGGGTTGTCCCCGCATCAGCTTAACATACTATTGCATCGCTGGTCATACGTCGCATATCTGAATGGTGGTCTGTGGGGGATGTCCCCGCATCAGAGAACACTTATGATGGCATATCTTGGGAGCAGCACCCATACATCGCGCACTTACGGGGCGTAAGCTGGCACCCCTTTGGAAGGTATGGAAAAGTGTGCCCTGCTAGCATGCTAGCATGGGTGACACTGGAGGATATGGTGTAGTGCTGACGAGTCAGGTGGTTAGGCTGGAGGTGGATTGTTGGGCATGAGTTGGACCTTTGGGTCGTGCTCTGGAGGGGGGAAACCTCACTCAGTAGGCCTACTTCCTTAATTGTACGCCACTCAATGTAGAGTGAGCGTACATGTTAACATGTTAACATGCTTTTCCCTATAACAGAGCATTGCTTTGTGTTGCACTCTTATTCACACCATGGTGTGTCCTATGCCTACTGGTAACTGCTGCAGGTGCTCTTCTCTGCTGGTGTAGCCTACAACCATGCAGCACTGCTGAGCATAGCTGATCAACTGGGTGAGGCCAGGCACCATAAGACTTCATCAGCAACAGCAGCAGCTGCAGCATTAGCAGATAGGCTGCAACAGCTAGCAACAGGTAAGCCGCCAATATTGTCTCACTTCCTTCGCCATGGCAATGAGTGGCTTCTGTCTGTAGCCAATACTAACATCCACATAGGAGCCCTTTAGTTCCAAATTAGGTGCAGTTCAGACAGGGCTATGGCCTCTTTGCATGGCACCGTTTCTGTGCCTTTGGGGTTCGTAACACGAAGAGGTGATGTTGTATGTAAGCTTCGGCATGAGATGCAAATCAGCCTCATTGCCTGAGGCTGGTTGAGACCTGCAATGCATATCATGCTTTCTGCTGCTGCTGCTGCTGCTGCTGCTGCGACCATGTCAAGGGACTAGTGGCACATTGTGTACCTGCTCTCTACCGGAGCCATGTGCCCTTGTTGTGCAGTATCTGAGACACCACCTTGGCAGCGTTTCTTGAGGCCGCTTCCTGAAGTCCTATGCCAGGCAGCTACTTGTAACACACAACTTAGGCCATTACCGCTGAATGACTAGGAACCATGATAGGCTACAGCAGCAAGAATCATTTGTAAGCCCTGCAGCTGAACCACTTTATGAAATGGGTGAGCATGGTGGTACAACTGCTGCTGCTGGTAATGTCACAGGTGATGCTGCTGTTGAAGCTTCCTCTGGGAGCTCCAAAGCCCTTGCAGGCGCAGATACCACTACTGCTGCAGGGCCTTCCCGAACCCTTACACAGGTTAGTGGGGTCCTTAGGCTTTAGGTAAACTCTGTCCTTTTTTCCATGCAAGAGACAGTGGCGGAGAAACACGGGGAAAGAATGGCTTTACTGTCATTGTTTTAACTGATTGAAGACGTACGTTTGATATATTAGCTAGCCACTCGCACCTTTGCTAACCTCCACAGCACACATGCCTTATAATCAGATATAATCAGATACAGATAAGTGCTGACTGCTTGGAGGCATGCCGCAGGCGTTACAGCAGCATGAGCTGTGCATTGATTTACCTCGGATATAAATCATTGCTGCAACGTACTCAGCAAAACTCCTGTTGCTCTGCACAGTGGTACAGTGCCGTTGCCCCACATCATTGCCAGCAGCATCCTTGCCAGTTTACATGCCAGGACGCCCACCATTGCTTTCTAAATCTTTCTGCTGGTGCTCCCCAAATTGTTACTACATGTGTCTCGCGCCATTGCTTGTGAGCCATATCTTTGACAAGTTGCGTACCAGGATCCAACAGTGCAGTTCTCTCAACTAAAGATCCGGTGCTGATATTAGCTAGTACTGCCTGTTCTGTCGCTGCAGGAAGAGCATCTAAGCCTTGCACCCAATGCACTAACACAGGTCGGCTCAGCCAGGGAGAGCCAGGCGGCCTCAAGCGGCAGCACCTTACCCAGCCTGCCAAACGACATCATCATCAAGACCTTCCAATGCTGCAATCCCCTCGACCTACTCAGAACCGCTGCCCTAGTCAGCAAGCAATGGAACGCCAATGCAGTTGCCATAGCCGCATCATCAGTGCACCTAAACCTCAAGTCCGTTGAGCAGTCGCAGGCCCTTGCAGATTGGCTGGCAAAGCGCAGCTCTTATCTCAGGTCCCTATCACTCAAAAGCTGGGGCAGGCCACCTCAGCAGATTCCAAGGTACCCGGTCCTTCTTGAAGTCCTTGCACCTGCGACTCAGCTGCACAGCTTGAGCTTGCTGGGCTTTGACCTGAGCTGTAGGCTGTAGCACATAACCCTGCTAACTAGCCTCAGGCGACTCAGCTTACGCAGCTGCCGAGTGACCGATTCCAACACCTTTCCTGTGAGCCAGAACATCCTCCTCCCCACGCTCACTGCCTTGAAGAAGCTTGAGCACCTAGACTTAGCCAGGAATGCGATACGAGGGGATGGCGGTCTATTCAGGACTTTAGGGAAGGAACTACCAGAGCTGACCAGCCTGGCGATATCCTACAGCTGGGATCGGCGCCAATCTGCTCTGACAGACATCTCAGAAGCCATGCCGCAGTTGCAGCAGCTGGACTTGAAGGAAGGGTCTGGTCTAAGCCCTGCAGCTGTGGTACAACACATCACTGTGCCTTGTCAGAAGTTGGCGTTGGGGGCTGGTGCGGAATGGGAGCAGCAGCAGCTCCTGGGGTGGTTGGTGATGTACGGGCATCATCTTGAGGAGTTGGTGGTGGTGGGGCTCAACAGCTGCTTTCCATCTGCAGTGACTTCTGTACTGCAGTCCTTGGCACTACAGCAGGTACCATCAGCAGCAGCGGCAACGCCAGCAACAGCTGCAGCGCTGTCTTCCTCTACCTCCTCCTCTACCTCCTCCTCTTCTTCCTCCTCTTCCTCCTTTTCCTCCTCATCCTCGTCAGCAGCAGCAGCAGCGGCGGCAGCTGGGCTTTATGCGCACCCTGCCCCAGCAGCAGCAGGAGTGTCCAGATCAGCACAAGTACAGCTGCTGCGCCCCCTCATGCAGCTACGAGAGCTGGAGGTCAGGTGCCATGATGACTACTTATGTTGGAAAAAGTGCAACCCCTTTGCTCAGCTGACTGTACTGACAGGGCTAACAAAACTGGGAGTGAGAATGCCAAGAGCAGGCCAGGAGATACTGCGGACGATTGCTGAGATCAAGGGCCTGCGTGAATTGGATTTCACAGGTAGTCGGCATTGGGACAATGGGGAGGAGGAGGAGGGGAGACGGCATGCAGTGCGGGGTGTGAATTATCTCACAGGCTTGACTGGGTTGACTAAGCTGGTGTTCCCGGGGGCATGGGTCACAAAGAGGAGGAGGGAGGGAGAGAGAGAGAGATCTACGCGAGGAGACCGTGTATTGTTCTCCAGCGTGGGATTGTGGGAAGGGTTCCTTGGTGTAAAGATTACACGGATCCCTTACCATGGAGGAGGGAGGAGTGGAGGTTAGAGGGGAGGGTGGTGGAGCAGCTACAGCAGCTGATGCAGAATGGGGATTAATGCAGGAGGAATGAGGACAAAGCCAGAGGCCGGAAGCGAAGTTTACATAGGTCTTACTTAATGCCGGCGATTGGCTTGTTAAAGATTGCAACTGCCATAGAATTCATAGTTGTTGTTGCTTGACGTTCTGTGGTGAAAGCTGTTATCTTGAGGTGTGGAGTTTGCTTCAGGTATGTAGTGGTTATGATTTAACTCTGATCGAAAGTCTTTTATTGCTGAAAATGGTTGACAGGGGAAACCGCCCTTGTGAATGGATTGTTTGGCGAGCGTGAAACAAAGCCCCTTTGGGAAGTGTGACTGAAAAGTGATAAGGAGCAGCTGGCCTGGAGGGTTTCTTGGCAAATAGTTAGATTGAGGGCTGGATTAGCGGAGGAACACACTGATAGCATACAATAAATGATAAGTGCAATGAGGGCCCTGCAACACTACCAGAGCACTAAGGTTGGCAAATCTCAAGTTTGTTGTTATCAGAGCGCCCTCACAATTCAAGCTTGAGACGTTGTCGAACTTAGTGCTGGGGTAATGTTGCAGGGCCCTTATCTGCACCAGCAGAAAGGCTGGAGGCCCACCCTTCAAGCCCTGCTTGGCACCATAGATTGGGATGCTGCAGCTACTGAGGCAGCTGGTCAGATTGGTTTGTGCTCCAGTTTGCTCAATAGGTACAATATGGGGCTTGTGGGCAGCCAATTGAGTGTGCTGTAGCTGGCGGCTGACGATTGGCAATTGTTATGCAGCAGCAAGGTTAGGTCCCTATGGCTAGGGATAGGGTTTTATGGATCTGCTTGAGTATGCCAAGCAGTTGAGCCCCCGTGAACCATGTATCCCATGTTTATGTTGTGAGGGGCATTATGCATCCTTGCGTCGGTGGTGCAGATGTTGTTGCTGCATCGATCGACTGGTGTGATGCAAGTTGGTTGGATGCCAGTCAATGTTTCGCTCTGTCAGCCTGCTGATCTGTTGGCAAAATATTCCTGCAACTTCAGTTCCAACAGCAAATTGGCTGTTTCTTGGCACGAAGAATGGTTGGTACTGTGAACGGAAGATGGGGCCCAGTCCTCATGTAACAATGTCAGCTCAAAGGGCGCCTGCTGTTTATGGTTGTCAACATGCAAGGACACTAGAGGAGTCCTGACTGGGTGATGACAATGGATGCTCTTGATGCACCAGCATATTGCACCAGGAGAGGCGAATGTCCAAGTCATACGTATACGCGCGTAGTAGATACGGATTTCCATGTCAGTGCTGCTTCCTGCCCCCATGGGCATGTTGGTTGATCAGCATGGAGAAACGCAAAACAGTGTCACTACTGCTGCTTTGGTTTGGCAGGGAAATGGGCGTGAATGCAGCTTATGGCAGTATGTCAGGGTGAGCTTGATGCCGTGCGGTGTGTAACCTTGGACCCAAGTGGCGACTGAGGCGACGGGCTCACTTGTTGGTTGGTGACACCTGACTTGGTATCGTATGAGATGGATGGTTCCACGGGTCCGACGCACCTACGAGCTCGCTCGTGAACTTGGTAGTGCTGGAATGAATGATGATATTGCCCCGTCTTCTACCAAGTACCGGGTCAAAGTGCAACTAACCAACCGTCCGCCAGCTGCAACCATACATCCAGCCTAAATAAATCACGCTCTTGGCTGTACTGCATGCGTACTTATTGTCTTAATACTAGGCACGAGCGAGGGCCCACTCGCATTCGAATGATCGCTAGAAGAGGGGCCGGCCATAGTCTCTTGGCTACTGGCATAGTGTTGCATGCCAAACACACCCAATCTGTTCAACCCCTCGGTCGGAGGCGATACATCAGACCTTCAGATACTAGTAGGACCCAGGATGTTTCCCACTGCGTACAAAGCTGTCTCCGCGGCTGTAAGCAGCGTAGACCCCTCCGGGACCCTGCAGTCCATCACGCTGGAGGATGAGAGCACCGTCGTCATTAACCTCCCTTGGACCCAGGTGTCATTGCTCTACTTGAATCCAGACACCTATCCATCATGCAGCGCCTTCATTGCATGCCCGGACAGCAATCTCGATGCCAAGCTGTTGCCTGTAGCAGCACGCTTGCAGGACAAGGCTCCTCTGACACTGGCGCTAGCAGAGGTAGGGCTGTATTCTGCAGAACGACAGGTACTTGGCAAAGGACAGACAACAGAGGCTGCTTGGCCTGAAAACATTCATCCCCAAAGCTTCCATGTGTGCTTGCATGCATTACACATCCCTGGCAAGCTAGCCCCATCATGCATGGCATGTTTCCTCAAGAACAGGCCATTGACATACCATGTCTGCATGCAATCACCCAATAACTCCCAACATGTGGGGCGCAACATCGCTCACTGCATTGAATAACACATACTCTCAAGGCTCATGTAGAAGCATTGGTCTAAATGATCTGTGCAGTTAGTAATGCCCTGCTCCTACCTACCACAGCCCATGTGCTTATCTTTGCCTCAGCTGCACATCCGCGGTGGAACTGGTCTTTTATGCACCGGGAATCACGAGTGAGAGAGAGAGAGATCTACACAGGGGGACCATGTATTGTTCTCCAGCGTGGGATTGTGGGAAGGGTTCCTTGTTGTAAAGATTGCACGGAGCCCTTACCTTGGGAATCATTTTCTTTTCCCTGAGCATGAGAAACCTTTTTGTACTTCACCATCTATTGACATACCTATGTCCTATGTGTGCCCGGTCCCCCCCACAGGTGCTGCACACTGCTGATACAGCTTATGACCATGCAGCACTGTTGAGCATAGCTGATGAACTGGGTGAAGGCAGGCACCATAAGACCTCATCAGCAACAGCAGCAGCAGCGGCATTAGCAGAGCGGCTGCAACAGCTTGCAACAGGTAAGCCGGAAAAAATGTTGTCTCATCATTTGACATGGGAATTTTGGCTCGTGTACTCATGATGAGCCCATTGCACACTAATTGTATTTCAAAACAGGGCTCTGTTCAACTCATAAAGCTGAAAGGAAGTGGTGATGGCAGCTTCAGCATATGTAAGCTTCTTTCTTACATATGCTGCTCAAATCAGCCTTCTTCAACTGGTTGAGCCCTTTGTCGCATGTCATGCTATGCCTGCTGCTGCATTGCCAAAGGACTGCGGAAGACAAGTTGTGTAAGTGGTGTCTACAAGGAACATGCACCCTTGTTGAGCACCTAAAACCCACCTTGCAGCCTTCTTTTGAAGCCGCTTCTTGAGGTTCTATGCTTGGCAGTAATCAAACACCACCTAGGCCATTACTACCAAATGACTAGAATTCAAGATATGCTATACCAGCAACTATCATTGCAGCCACGCAGCTGAACCTATCATGCAGTGACCGACACTATGGGAACAATCCAGCTTAGATTCGGCCGAAATTTTTTGGTTGTTCATAGCTGAGCGTGGCAGAGTGGGGTGGTGTTCTGTGGTCCCCAGTCTAAATGGCAATCACGACCAATTCATATGTAAGCTGATCGTGGCAACTTCCCCTGAGATTGCCTGGATCACCTAGGTGTTTTTAGAACACAGGCGCCTAGGGGCCCTAGACCTTGCATAGATCCACCTAGGTGTGCCAGAAACCAAGGCACCTAGGCACCGTAGACCTCCCTGTGTCCGCCTAGAATGGGCCTAGAATTGGCGTAGGGCACTAGACGGTCTAGGCAGGTTCTAGGCAGGTCTAGGCTGGTTCTAGGCCAAAACAAGGCTGGAATGAATCTCCCATAGTGTGAGCAAGGTGGAAGAGATAGCAACTGCTGCTGCTGGTATTGCAGGTGATGCTGCTGCTGACGCTTCCGCTGGGGCACCCGCAGGCATCGTAGGCCCAGCCGCAAACACCACTAATGCTGCAGGACCACTGCAAGTACTCACACAGGTTAGTGGGGTCCTTAGGCATTAGATGCAGCTCTCTGCTTTATCCTGCCGCCATGCAAACGACTGTGGCAGAAAAAGCCTTTGAAAAGAACGACTATATTGTTATTAGCTAATTGAATACTTACTTTTGATGTCGTAGCCAGCCAGTGTCACCCTTGCTAATACCCAGCACAGCACATATGGCTTAGGCCAGATTCAGACCAGTGCTTAGTGCTGTTGTTCCAGTTAAATGTTGGTTACAGAAGCGACATGAAGGAGTCCGTACATTGCTTTAGTTCCTAAAATGATGTTTGCAAACACTCTGAGTGCCACACATTATTGCCACCAGAGTCTTTGTCATTTGGCATGCCAGAAATTCCCCCAAGGACTTCAAAAGATTCCAACACTTAGATTAACTACTGACTGTCTTATATTGCCACAGGAAGAGCCTGGCCTCGCACCCAATGCAGCAACAGAGGAGGGCTCAGCCAGGGAGAGCCAGATGGCCTCACCCCCACCCAGCCTGCCAAACGACATCATCGTCAAGGCCTTTCGGTGCTGCACTGCAACCGACCTACTCACAACCGCTGCCCTAGTCAGCAAGCAATGGAACACAGATGCAGCTGCCGTAGCTGCATCATCAGTGCACCTAAACCTCAAGTCAGAGGCGCAGTCCGAGGCTTTTGCACATTGGCTATCAAAGCGCAGCTGTCATCTGGAGTCCCTATCACTCAAAAGCTGGGGCAGGCCACCTCATGAGATTCCAAGGTGCCCGGCCCTTCTCGCTGCGCTTGCACCAGCAACTCAGCTGCAGAGCTTGAGCTTGCTGGGCTTTGACATGAGCTATAGGCTGCTGCACTTAGCCCCGCTAACTGCCCTCAGACGACTGAGCTTACGCAGCTGCCGGGTCAGTGATTCCAACATCTTACCTGTGAGCAACAACACCCTCCTCCTCCACCTCACTGCCCTGAAGAAGCTTCAGCACCTAGACCTAGCCAGGAACCCCATACGAGGGGATGGTCGTTTATTCGGGGCTTTAGGGAGGGAGCTCCCGGAGCTGACCAGCCTGGCAGTATCCAATGGCCCTGAGCTGCGCGAATCTGCTTTGGCAGACATCTCAGAAGCCATGCCACAATTGCAGCAGCTGGATTTGAAGGAAGGGTTTGGCCTTAGCCCTGCAGCCGTGGTAAGATACATAGGTGTGCCGTGTCAGAAGTTGGGTATGCAGGCGGGTAGGTGCCCCACCCCTGGTACTGCAGCGTTGGAAATGGAGCAGCAGCAGCTCATGGGGTGGCTGGGGATGTATGGGCATCATCTTCAGGAACTGGTGGTAATGGGGCACTCACTCCACTGCTTCTCATCTGCAGTGACTTCTGTACTGCAGTCCTTGGCAGTACAGACGGTACCATCAGCAGCAGATGCAACGCCAGCAACAGCTGCAGCAGCACCACCGTCCTCCTCTTTGTCTTCCCCCTCTTCCACTTCCTCGTCCTCGTCAGCAGCAGCAGCGGCAGCCGGGCTTCGTGTGCACCCTGCCCCAGCAGCAGGAGCAGCAGCAGGGGACTCTAGATCAGCACAACTACAGCTGCCCCTCATGCAACTCCGCGAACTGGAGATCAGGTGGCATGGTGCTGGCTACTGTCATATTCAGCACTTCCCCTTTGCCCTGCTGACTGTGCTGACAGGGCTAACAAAGTTGGGGCTGAGCATGCCAAACGTAGACCGGAAGACACTGCGAACGATTGCTGAGATCAAGAGCATGCGTGAATTGGATTTCACAGGTAGTCGGCATGTCGATGACAGGAGGGAGGAGGGGAGGCGGCGGGGCCGTGCAGTGCGGGGTGTGATTCATCTCAGAGGTTTGACCGGATTGACCACGCTGGTGTTTCCGGCAGCATGGGTCAAGAAAGGTGGGGAGGAGTGGAGGTTAGAGGGGAGGGTGGCGGAGCAGCTGCAGCAGATGATGCAGAATGGGGATTAAAGTGGGAGGAATGAGGCCCGAGCGAGAGGCTGGGGGAGAAAGTTGCCGAATTGGGTCTTGCTGAATAGGCGGTCGGCTTGACTTAAAGGCTGCTAGTGTAGCTTTTGGTAACCTCTTCAGGTACATGCTAGCTTGAGTTTTAAGGGTGACAGCAGTCATGTGGGAGGGGGTTGGGTATGATTCAGATACTCTACTGGATTTGAGTTGCTCAGAATGCCATGACAGGGGTCGAGTGCAGGGCGGCTGTATTAGGTAAATGGGTTGTTTGGTGAGCGTGAATGAGGGGAAGCCCCTTAGGAAAAAGTGACAGAAACACGGTTGGCAGAAGGCAGCTGGATGGAGAGTGGTGTGCTTGAAGTGAACCTAGTGCGGATGGTCAACTGCTAGCCTACTCTATTTACCAAGGTTCGCAGAACCAATAAACTTCTTTTGGTTAATGTGGAGAGGTGGGTGCATGAGTTTGATCGGAGCACCATGGGATGCGAGTGGTGGTGAAGTCGAGACTACTATTTCTTTCCTATGAGGACTTCCAACCAAGTGAGTGTGATATCATCAGGATGTACAATTAGTTGGATGTACAATTAGTTGGTTGCCAAGGACAGGACAATGAACCGCTAGCACAAGGGGCAGCTGGCATGCCGAAGAAGTTATCACGGTCAAAGTTGTTTGGGTGTCCCTGGTCGTGGTTCTCTATAAGCCACTCACTGCATGGCATGCGCAGCTATGCTCCTTGCTGTGTGTGACCAGGCACTCCCCTTCAGCTGCTGTACCTGAAGCAAGAGTTAAGCGTCTTAACACGAACACGCGCACATTCTGTACCACCTGGTACATGCATACGTGAGCGGGCAGGTACCGTGCCACAGGACGACCGATGGTCCGGAAATTGACAAAGACTACAGCTTACCTTATGTCTCACTGTCTCGACAAGTCCCCCTTCCGTACAGATAGTTTAAACAGGCACTGACTAGTACCTATACGCATCAAGGCGCACTCGTTATCACCATTCATTTTCCGCTCCTGCTTGCTTCCATCGGGTTGCATCGGTAGCCAAATCATTTTCAGGAGCGATCATATGTGTTAAGGGGTAGCAAAAGAAATGTCTGGTTTGATATAAGGAGACAAGAGAACTATACAGAAGACAAGGGGCGGACTAAAGCCCCTTCCGACACTAGCAAGCAGCAGGCCAACTTACAGCTGGTTACAATGCTTGTCATTGTATCAGCATGAAACTCAATATATGACGGTCCTAAGAAGGGGCTGCTGTAAAAAGTACACAAGCACAGCCATCACCAACGTGCTGGGATGCCATAGGTACTGCATGGTGCCACCAACTCGACCTGCCTTACTCATCCACAACGCCATCAATACAAGGGCCCCACATCCAACTACTAGCACTCCTACCAGACTGGAATCTTAACAGTTAGTGCTTGCCTCCTTTGAAGAGCCCCCCAAGCATCCCCGGACCTTTCCGAGGAGAGACTTGCTGCTGCTGCTGCTGCTGCCGTTGCTGCTGCTGCAGCTGCTGCTTAGTTACAGAACCCGCCCCTGCGGCAAGGGCCCTGCTTTCTGCATCCACAAGACCGCCTGCACCATTCTTACCAGGCGGTTGTTTCACTCCCTGTTGCTGCTGCTGCCTTTGCTGCTGACTTGCTCCTTGCTGTCGGCTGATAGACTGCTGCCCTTGCTGCTGCTGCTGCCGCACTTGTGATGGTATGCCTCTGGGCGCTGCTGCTACCACTACCTCTTCCTCCTCCTCATCTTCTTCATCCTCATCTTCATATTCATCCTCATCTTCCTCCTCTGCACAGCACCACGAGCAAGCAGTTGCAGAGCTACAGTTACAGCGACAGCCAGGCCCTTCTGGCCTGTTGCAGAGCTAGATGGGACTCTCGTCCAACGGCTTGAGGTGCGAGGCCTATGGCACTTTTTGCTATGGCATATCATGAAATGTAGTAGATGGGACTCAGGTGCCTGCGCATACTACTAATCTAGGAATAAGCAACTAACGTACCGGGCTGCCATGCAACAGGGCTACCTTCCTTACGATTCATAACCAAAACTTAGCTGAAATACCAATGATACCACTTCAGCGTTGGCATGATAACTGCAAGATACAGGCAGGAGTAACAGACCTGCTGGGCGCCATGCTTAGAAACATGTTGTTCTGCATGCCTGGCTGCATACAGAAGACATGCCCCATACCTTCTTCAATTTCAAACTATGTCACAGCTTCATGTACGCTATCACACCATTGCAACACTGCACCGCATCGCCAGCATCTGCATACTGTAAAACAAGGGTGTGGAGTAGCACAATTTCCCCCCAAGAAGAACCTCACCCTCTGGGAGTGCAGAATGCAAGCAGTGTGCGTGAGTACTTCATCAGCTAACAAAAGCAGCTGCATCCATGTTTACAATGCTGCTCGTGTTTACCACTTCCACTGGATCATTGGTCCATGCAAATGCTCAAACAGACACCTAATCGACCCATCCCCAACTCACCATCATCATCCTCCTCAGCTGCTGCTTGCACTGCAGACCTTCCTCCTACACCTGGAGCCACTGCTCCCTTCCCACTTCCATTACCAGCCACCCCGCCTCTGACCCCACTCCCTGCCCATTGTCCCCTCATCTCACTCCCACCTCCGCTCCCTGCTTGACTCACACTCCTACTCCCAAGCCCTGGCAGCTCCCCCTCCCCCCTTGCCCCCCCTCCCGACACCCACCCCTCCCTCACTACCCTAACACCACCTCCACTAACTACCTCCCCAGCTCCCCCTGCCCTCCCAACGGGACTCCCAACCCCTTGTGCCCCCCCTCCACTGGTACTCCCAGCGCTAAGGGACACCCTAGGCAGCAACGGTGCCCGTGGTCCTGCTCCTGACGACCCACCACCACCATTACCACCAACAGCTGCTGCACCTGCCTGGAACCTCCCCTCCGCGCTAGCAGCTCTAAAGGAGCCACTAGGACTAAGGGGTCCCAAAACCCCAAGCCCTCCTGTACTAGCACCCCCAAAACGGCCAGATAGACCCCCAGGAGGCTGCTGGGCACCTCCTTTAGCAGAAGCAGCTGCAGGTACTGCTGCTCCAGCAGGGTTTTGTGCATTTGCCAGAACCCCAGGAGGTAGCTTTAGGGGCGGGAAGAAGTTTGTGGGGCTGACAGAGGAAGACAGTATGTTGTAGGGGTTACTGCTGCTGTACCCCATTGGATACGAGTCTAAGATGCCAGGGGGAGGGGGCAGAGATCCCAAGCTGTAGTCTGAATGGAGGCCGAGGCTGCTTAATGCACCAAATCCTCCCATCATCTGTGCATCTTTCTCAGCCAAGCGGGTTTTGAGATGAGCTATCTCGCGAGCGTATCTGCGCAGGCAGACAATACAGTCCGTGACTAGAGAAAACACACGCACTGGAGTCAGCAGTAGGGCAGTCAATGGCTAGCCATGTACCAGGGTTCTGTCAGCACAACTTCAGCCATGACCACATACAGTGCTAAGACTTGTGGTTCAATGGCTCATTCAAAGGCCCTGATCCAGAGCACAGACTGCATACTGACAGTACATCTTGAATAGCCATCTCCCATGTGCCCCCATGTGAGGTTGTCTCCACTTATGTACACAGAGGAGAGTTAGTCTCAATGACGCATGTACATAGGTTTTGCGAGTGCTGCATGGTAACTTACCAGTCCTCAGCAAGCAATACAACGAAATAATGGTGCCTTATTGTTTGCCTGAGGGCGAAAGATGCTTCATTCACAGACTAGCAAATGGCTGCAATCAATGAGGCTTCAGCACATGCTTTGCTGGCAGTGTGACGGGGCAGGGCCAGAAACACACTTCTGGCCGTTATCGTGGCTCTTATCTACTGCAGGAGCAGCACAAGCAGGGCAGTGGTTTGAAGGAAGCAGATGCTAGCTGGGTGCAGAGTGGCGAAGTCGACATACTGCAAGTGTACAAGCCTCACGTGGTTCAAGCAAGCACTAAATTGAGCAAAGGGAGTTCACCCACTCAGACATCCCAAAAGTGGATGTTCAAATGCCCTCGTACAAAACGGCTCCTACCGCAACTCCACATACAAGAGCGAAGCAAGCTCTCTTTCATAATAGTGATGTATTCCATCTGGTCAAGAAATGGCACTATTCCACTCCCAGCCAGCAACAGCGCCCGGCTCACTGGTGGTTTCCCTTTTTGCTCTTAAATGGCACTCACCTCTTGGTCACATCCACCAGTTCGTTCTGTGCTGCCACTGCAGCTGCCTCAGACTTCTCTGCCCGCATCATCAGCATCAAGCGCTCACGTTCCCTCTCAAGCAAAGCACTTTCACCTGAAACAGTCCAGAAGAGAAGAAGTAGCACACATCAATGGGCTGGCACAGTGGATGCACAAAAGTCAGCGAAGCGTATGGGGCAGGGCAAACCGTCCTCCTTTGCTCCTCCTGATGCACTTGTCCACAACAGGCCAAGCAGGATACAAAAAACTGAAATAACAATAAATAACTATCTAGGCTCCACCAGGCAAAGATCCACTCAAATATGAGCAGACTGAGGGGAGCGATGAAGTACCTGCCCATGTCAGCACTTTCCACCTAATTGCCTGGACGAATGCACATGGAACACCCAACATCCTGTTGCTATCCCCTAGCAGATGTAATCTGCTGTTGGGAAGCTTGTCTTAACAGACAGGTCTCTAAAAAGACCCAGATCTCAGTTTGACCGTGATCATATCTTTTGGCAGCAGGCACCAAGCATCTTAAAGCATCCTGTGCTATGACAGTTTTTTGTCATGCACGAAGAGGACACAGCACTAGAAGACTAACAGAGCTCTATTAAATGCTCAGAGGGCCATTGCCCTGAATACATTTGCGGGGGCAGGTAACCTGCAAACCATGCAAGCTATCTGCTAATCAATCCTAATTGCACTGTCATTTGCTCATGGCAGCCATACCTTCTGCGATGGCCCTGTCCTTTGCTTCCAGGAGTATTCTAGCCGCCTGTTCAGCTCCCACTGCTTCTGCTGCTGCTTGAGCTGCTTGTGCTGCCTTGGCCGCCATATCTGCCACTTCATCTGCGGAGTGAGAGGCCTCAAGCTGTGTCCTGTACACGTCAGCTTCCTCATGAGCCGCAGACACCTCTTGCCTGTAATAAATCACCGGCATTCTGTGAACAAGCCTGCAGTACTAAAACTATTGCAATATAAGACATTACAAGTTGAGGGATTGAAATCCCTCGCGTCAAGAGCCAGCAGGCCAACTTCAAGGCTCAAATGCTTAGGTGCACGTAGCCTTGCAAAAAGGAACATATCTGTCAAGTGGGAGACCTTGAGCATTGTGTTGTGCCTTCTCTTGCAGTACGGTATTTAAGAGCAGCAGAAGGGACAGTAGTCAGTGCTTCTAAAACAAATCCTGTACGTTCCAGCTCCCCTACCTGCAGCTAACATCTGCAGCACTTGATGAGAGCCAATATAATGCACAGGCTGGTTGCTTGGCTCAGCACACCACCCTTGATTGAACCTCCACATGCAAATCAGACATGACCTGCTGTATTGCCCACAAATGATGTTGGGCAGGCCACTTGCCAGCTGCGCACACTTCTGCCGTGTACTATAGGGTACACAATCATTGGCTGCCATCTGGCTACCATTAGAGCATATGCATGGATCCAATACGTGCCTAAACCACACAAGAGCAACCATATCCTTCCTTCTGTTGCAATAACCTGGCAAAAAGAGACAGTGATTTGCAATCTCTTCTTTGTAAACTGGTTATATACACACCCTTGTAATCATACATACCTGAGGTGATCGACTTCTGCCTGCAAGCCCTCTGCTGTGGCGCGCCACTGTTCCTGCTCCTTTGTCCTTGCCACTGCTGCCCCCAAGAGCTTCTCCAGCTGCTGGATTATCCCCTCCTGCTGCTGCAGGGCAGCCTTCCAAGCAGCAGCTTGCCCAGGGTTGCCCTCCAACTCAGAAAGCAGCTTGCTCTGTATCAGCAATAGCAGCAGCACAAGCCATGAGCTCAGTCAATTTATCCGATAGTTGTCCTTAAGCAAGAGGTTCTTCTAAAGCAGTAGCAGCATGAGAGTCTAACTGGTATGTGGGTCAGACTGGATCCCATGCTGCCAACTTAGTAATCCCTTACTTACTAGCAGCAGCAGCAGTGCCACACATTATACTGGCCAACCCCTCAACCCAAGCTACGTCCTCTCATTGCAAATTCAAGAACCCCTATGCATAAGGCGACCTAAGCAACAGTTTGGATTAGTCCATGCAACGCTCACCGATTCATCGCCTATCTTTTACCTAACCCAACCTTTCTACCCACGACTAGAACCCCGCCTTTTCGTAACCTGGATTTGCAGCCCATCCATTTGTATCCTACTGTAAGCCGCAGGTACACAAGCCTGATACTGTAAGACTCCTTTTGCAACCTATTAAGCCGCCTATGACATCCTCCACATGAATTAATTCCTGCTTATGACGTTCAGCTGTGCCTTTCCCGCAGCTTGCCAGGGAAGCCTTGCAACAATCAATCCGTGGTTTTTATGCAGAAGAAACTTATCCTCACGTTACACCATGTGCTGTGCAACGCAGGAAAAGATGCCCATGTTACATGTAAGCCCCTGCTGCACAGACAGCAGCCTCACAAAAGGGCTGCATCAAGAATTAACACAATACTTTACATTCTCTCAGCACCACTTCTGCCTGCAGCATCACCCATGTATGTCCCACCATATGCCTTTGTCCAGCTATATGCAACAGCAAATGCTGAAAGACAAAAGCCCTCCATGTGTGTCTCTCTCATATGGAGCAATGGCCGCGCTAAGCCCTTCACGTCTGCAGGGGCCACCTTACCTGCTCCAGGTGTGCCTCCTGCAGCTCTTTGTAGTTCTTCTGCAGCTCCAACACATCCACCTGTTCTGCATGAAGCTGCTGCAGCCTGTGGGCAAGCTCAGCATTGCGCCGCCGCTCTTTACCTGCAACCCACACAGCGGCACTTAGTGTGTGTACAGTGTGCAGGGTGTGCGTAGGGTGTGGCACTGGTGACATCACTGGTGCCAGCATCGACCCATGCAAAAAACCTTGGCAACCTATATAACATACATGCTACTATTGGCGGACTCATGGCTACTAGGCACTGTTAACATACACAATCAGGAGGTTTGGAGCCACTTCTGCAGCAAGGCACCAAGCAGTGGCATGCTCAAGGTATCCCAAGCCCGCCTTGACAACCATGAGGTGCATCCGCTAATGGAATGGCAACCAATGAAAAGTGCCATAGTCTCATCAGCCCCAATGACAATGCCCCAATCATTCATTCATTCACCCTACCATATGCTGTCATAACGGCTGGTACTAGCTGCTGCTCCTTCCAGAGCAGTGCTGCTTCCATGAGCCTTAGGCATTGTTTCTTTTAACCAAAGGGACAAGAAAAGATCATACCTCCCATCCCTTGTTCTCACCATTGGTGTGGCAGCTGCTTGTGCCTTTACCAAAAGCTCCTTTTTGCTGAGCAGCTCCACTAGAGACCCCCCAGGGTCCTTGAAAAAACAGCGCTCATGGTCAATGCGCAGCAGCCAGCCCACCCCCCAATCCTTCTACCCACCATGTGCTGTAACAGCTGCTTGTGCCTCGACCAACAGCCCCTCTGTCCTGAGTGGCGCTGCACTAGAGACCACATAGGCTCCAACAACAATGCTAAAAATTCAGGAGCAGCACCCACCCAACCTCCCATTCCTTGGTTCTCACCATGTGCTGTGACAGCTGCTTGTGCCTTAACCAACAGCTCCTCTTTGCTCAGCAGTTCTGCCCCAGGACCGAGCTCTCCAACTTCTGCATGTGCTGCCTCCCTCTCTTCATGAAGCAGCTTACTCAGCCGCTGCACATCTGCAATGAGAGCCCTGGGGGCAACAGTGAGACACCAAACCCATGGATGACATATATCGGCGAGGGTGGCTTTCGACACATGATGATTGTGAGTAGTATTTGTGTGGTGGAGGTGTGGCATCAAAAGCAGGTGTCACATACCTTTGTGCAGACTTGTGTTGCTGGGGATATTGTTTGGGTAACCCACTTAATGAATATAGCAGAACAGAGAAGAGCCAACAGACATATCAGGCAGCTACGGCCTGGCGGCTACATGGGCCATATCATGCAGCTAAACGGACCTCTAGCTGAGCAGACGCACATGCAGCAGGGAGAATTTTACGCAGGCAATGCAACATACTGATGAACACCCTCTGATGATGGACAACAAGAAGCAAGACGCTAGCAGCATCATCCCTACCTTGTAGAAAAAACAAACACAACATCAACATGTCTCCATCCCCTCACTTTACAAGACAAGCACCTATGTGCCTCTCCTCCAAGCCTACTTACTGGTTCTTCTGCTGCACATCACTCAGCCGTAGTGTTGCCATCTCACACCGAGCTTCAGCACGGTCCACCTGTCGCTGCAGCTGCTCAACCACCCCCTGCTTCTCCACAAGGTCAGAAACCAAGGTGCCCATCACCAGAGCCGAGCCAGTGTTCAGGAGGGGATTGCCAAAGAACGTGTCTGCCTGACCAGGCATGGCAGTGTTGGCAACTGTATCTGGCCATGTTTCATTGACGGTACCACCTGCAGCAGTATAAGCAGCAAGGCTAATGTCATGGTTCAGCTAAGAGAGGACAGCTCATTTCCAAGGGCAACTAGTATGAGAGAAACTGTCATAAAGGTGTCATCTATTAACTATGAAGCATCTCAGGACCTTGCTGTAGGGGCCCACCCCTACACACTGCTTGGCCTCTTGGGTGACCATGCTCTGCTTTTGAGCAAAGGGAAGCCCAGCCCCAGACACTTTTTGCGGACTCTCACATGCCTACTGTGCCAGCCCATTGGGGAGCCAAGACCCACCCCTACATAACGGCTCCTACTGACTCATTCTCCAAGGCTAAGCATGCAGGAATAATCCTTGCATGTATGACCCAAACCCACTCCTATAAGAGCCTCGCAGCACCTCAATTGCACTGCCCGCCATTACCTGCAGAAGTTTGTGCTGCCAGGTCCTCAAGAAACCTTGCCACTGATTGACATGCCACCTCTATGGTCGCCACCAAAGCTGAATTCCCTCCTCCTGCTGCTGCTGGTCCAACACGCAATGGCAGCCCACTCAGAGGCACAAGGCCATGTGTTGCGTCCTTAGGTAACACGGCGGGAGTCACGTGTAAGCTTGCTATGTGCTGCCATGTCGTCATGTTGGCACCACTGCTGCTGCTGGTCCCTGTTGTGGTGGCTGTTGAAGCAGGCTGGTTGTATGTGCAGGAGCAGAGCTGCATCTCCACTGCAACTTCACCCAGAGCAGCTGGCGTGAAGAGCATAACCTGAGCCAAAAACACACGCAGTAAAATGTGATTAGTAGATTAGAGGAAAAGCACTCCATTCTTTGCGGGTCTGCATATATAGCCAGGTTTGCACTCAAACACACCCCAAAAGACAGAAAATGCTGCAATGAACAAAGCGGCTGCTATATGGCAGGTTTGGCACATGCCATACTGTCTGCATGCATTGGTGACAGAAGAGGCCTGAACCTGAGTGCTCAAGAATGATGAGGGCTAGCTCACAGTACATTTCCAGTATCTACATACAGCTGCCACATCAGATTAATGGACAATATGGCCAGCAGGCCCACGTTATGCCCCCAGATAGCACATTTGACCCACCGTGCCTGGTGATGCCAAACAGTTGTATCAGCTTGGCTGACCAGTTCTTACCACATGCTCTGGTGGCCAAGCAACGAGCTCCTCATGCAAGTCCGGTCCCCTCATCACTTGTAAAGGCATTGCCTGCCTCCCACTCGCCCCCAGAGCCTCTTCTGTGCAATGCTGCAATACCTGAGCAGCTGCACCCTTATCACACCCAGACACCTCCACATGCAATGGTTCCACCCTGCCATCACTGCTGCTGCTGCCACTGCCATGCCACACAGCCCATACCTCAGAGAACATACAGCTGCCATTGCCCACACCTTTCCCTTGTTGCTGTGGTAGGAAGTCTCTGATTGGCTCCGTGCATCCAGCAAACCGCGCCTGCAGCAGCTGCGGCTGTGTCTGCCCAGTACTGCAGACGCCCCGCCTGGAGCTGCCTGCAACTCCTCCAACTGCTGTACTAACCGATGCTGTGTTGAGCATGGCATGCTGAGCTCCAGGTGCTTGCGTTAACACTAGGGTGACATACACAGCAGCAGCTTCTGAGAGCTGGAGTTTGAGGTTATAATGGAGCCCTGGCAGGAGAGATGACATTGGAATGCTGCCCTTCAGGAGTAGACGGGTGTTGGCGGCATTCACAACAGCTAGGTGCAATTCTTCTGTGTCAAGCTCTGTCTCCAGGAAGGTTAAACGTAGAAGCTCACCCCTACAAGCACACAGCAGTAGGCCTGCAACTTTTCTCCTGGCTCTGAAAATAGCCTGCCATTACATGTGCACGTATGGATCCAAGAATCCAAGCTCGAACGTTGTGGAACACAAGCTACGGGCCTAGTGACACATTTGGGGTGGGTTGTTTACCATATGAAAAAGGAGATTATTGTTAGGCTGGCTGTAGGACTCATGACAAAGGCCCGGTGCCAGATACCATTGCAGTGGAACTCGCCCAAACATGGCACAAAAGTGCAGTTGTTAACATGCTGCTCCGCTTCATGCACAAAGACATGTGAACCACAGACAGCTTTCACCCATGTGCTGCAACTCTCGATTTTGGCCAGGGGATTGCTTGTAGACGTGGCACATACCCTCTTTTTCCTTCTGTTTCGCACTATTGGTCCTGTCTCTTTCCATTGCTTTAGAAAGATGCCACCAAGTTGCCACCAGAGACACTCACCAGGTTGGATTCTGTGTTGCATATGCCACCCTGGTAATGGCCTGTGCTGGCTGATGATGCACAGCATGTGCAGAGCTTTTTAGGGCCATGAAGGTGCTGGGAGGCATGAGGTGCCCATCTGACCTGCACACCAATTAACACACAAAACATATTTCCATTCAGCCAATTACTCATTTTACATATATGTCATTATACTCCTTTAATCAGACAAATGCCAGTGCTATATTCTAGCCCGCATCCCAGTGCTCCAGTATGTTGCATCTGAAGTCAGGCCCAGACATCCTGTCTTAACAAGCAGGTGTGATTCTACACTACCCCCTGGTCCTATGCTTTCCGTGACTGCCTTCCAGAGTGTCCTATGTGCTCGGCCGTGCCAAACATAGCTACAGACGCACTGTATTGCACTCTTCCTGTGCTTCCCCTACCTACCCAGGAACCAAGGGGAACCCTTGTCCGGCCGACACCACCACGAGCAGCTCACACTCTGCACTCCTCCTTGCCAAAGGGAGCTCCTGTGACCCCCTGGTCCCAGAAGCATTCAGTTTGCCATGGCTGGCACCCAGTATTCCCCGATGGATGCTTGAGGACTGCCCTCCACCCAGAGGCAGGCCTAGGTCCAACAGCATCAGCTCCAGCAGCAGCTCTTGAGGGCCCTTGCCATATGTATAGTTCAGGCTGCCACGCAAGGTGTGCAGTTGTGACACCTGCGGACGTACGTAACAGACCACCAGATCAAGTCACATGCACAGTGCATGCGACAGATGCACATTAAAGGTGAACCATCTGCTTGCTCCCTCTGCTGCATTACGATAAGCCTGGGCGGTAATCTATACTCAAAATGAGGTCACTTTAACCATGATTGCCATGCATTGTAGACTCGTAGCACATTGAGAAAGCAGTGCTACTTGCATCTTATCTCGCAAGCAACAGCTGCCAAACAGCAGTCCTGCATGTGCTTCCTCTGCATGGAGGAAGTGCTTGCACAAGGTTTGCCGGAACCTTGCATTGCCTGATCCTTTCTTGCCCTTTCCCAGGGCTAAACAGGCTCCAGCCCTACTCAAGCAACAGCGACTACGCAACAGTCCTGCATGCCACTCCTCTGCATGGTTCCCGCACCCTTCCTGTACTGAACCTACGTGCATGTTACCTGGCTGATAAGGCTCTGATCCTTGCCAAGCATGCCTGCCATCTGCTCCTGCACACCTGAGGCAGGATTGAGCTGCACTGGCAGGGTGACCCGCTCTCCCCGCAGCAACCTGGCAGCCACTTCACCCTTAAGATCCACAACATTCTGGCCAATGAGTTCATCGGTTTCTCTCCCTGCAAAGATGCACAGATTGGATCACAACTGGAGCAGCAGATCTGACAAGCCTGTGTGCAGCAGCGAGGTTAAGGCAGAACATGATGCTGATGATGCTTCTCAGTGTGTCCTGCAGGTACCGTTGATGGTGGATCCTATGCAGGTGAAACATGAACTGAGATTGGAGGTGAGGTTGCTGTTGTACTAATGGTGTTCTGTTGGCTGAGGGGGCATAGGGACCACGTCCTGTGACATTGTCAGGAGGATCCTGCTAACTGACTCAGCATGCCTGGCTTCTACAGCTGCGGGCTAATTGAGAAGCTTCCATATAATACCTGCTACGATGGGAGCTGGTGGGCCATCTAGCGTTGGAGCTGCATACAAACTGATGTAAAGATGGGCTTCAGGGCACAAGCTGCTTCCAAGTGGGGTTTCCAATCGCAGTACGAAGGACCTGTTCTTGAAGTCTGGTGTGCGTCCCAAGGGGGCTGTTTCTGTACGTGCAACCTGAGCAGAGATGGTTAACGATGTATGAGAAAACTTGCTGATATGATTTTCATGCCTGAAAGCTTGCTTTTTCCGCATCTTGAAGTGGGGTCGTGCAACCAGGCAACAAAACGGTGATATGCAAGACCTGGAGCCGTTGCAAGGACTAACAGTTCATAGTGTTATGAATTGATCTGTATAGCAGCGTAGTGCCAAAATGCTGCGATTGCTGATGACTTTGCCCTACCATATCATGTGTGAGGACAGTGCAAGGGGCCCCATCTTGTAAGGAAACAGGCGGCGTAGGCGAGTGCCCTCTTCCAGATGTACTAAAGCTTAGGTAATACTTGCGTGGCTCCTGTAGCGGCAGGGTAGCGGGAGCTGTATCGGCCTAGAATTCGAGAACGAATGCTCTGACAGGCACGAATGCTTGGCCATGAAGCCGTACCTGCGCACGCAATCCTAAAAACGACACATGGATTTCACTACCATGGCCTAGCATAGCTTGAGCTCCACATGCAACATTTGTTAGCGACCACAGGTCGCACGAGGATGTGGCATACAAAACACCAGCAAAAATCACGCAGGCATGGGACCTTACAGAGCAGGGACGAAAGCGTTGTCCCCAGCTGGGAGAGCTTTCCAGTACAAGGAGAATGGCCAGACGCCATCACAGTGGATCGGCTGGTCGCGATGCCTGAAGTTACTCCGACTTGTACTCCAGTGATTAGTGACAGCTGTGCTGCTGCATTCAAACATGTAGAGCTCTAGCGCCTGGTTTCCGCCTGCATTCTCGACTTGTTGTATGAGACTACAACAGAAAACAGACAAACAAATATGTAAGGTGTGGCAATTGCAAGAGGGCTGCTAGGTCGAACCGACCAAAAACACCATCGGATGGTCCCCAAGACGATGAGTTCCAGACCACCAATCAAGAATGATACGCTAGCATGGACCCGACTAGGAAATTCAACCACTTCGGCAACAAATAGATCGCCAGAATGAGCCGACTTTACATCACATATCCAATTGGCTGACCTTCCAGAAGCAAGTAAGACAGACGCCTGGTAAGACGCCTGGTAAGTGAATCCATCACAGCAGTACTCTACACCTAAAGTGACACATGCATACAACTCTTAACCCTGCATCCAGATGCCCTAGGTATCTGAAGGAATTGGGAAAGCCATATGGACGCCAACATCAGGGTCTAAAGATCATACAATCCTCTCAGGTTTGACTAAAACACACATACTAGGGTTTGCATGCTCACTGCTTTCCAGGCATGGATACCCACAGCCAGGCCCAACAGCTATTTCAGGGCTTCCACATAAAGACCACTCACCCTTCTGTCTGGTTTACAGTCAGGACAAGCAAGGCAATCCAACTCATGCAAGTGAAGAGTCGACACCGTACGCCAACTATCAGGACAAAGTGTCAACTTTGGCTCCTAGAACAGCTGTCAGACAGGCTCTAAGCAGATCCACCATCACGAGTGAATGCATAAATGCCACTGCATGTCCGATCTCATCCACAGCACCCACCCACACACCAAACTTCCTGAGCGTGAACCATGACCAGTACTAGTATGCCGATACAACACAATCGCAGGCACCTGCACAGGGACCATCAACTACACATGCATCTCTTCATTCACCCTCATGTTAGATATATCAAACATGCATGTAGGAACCTGTTAGGAACAGGTCTGCAGCACACTCACTCCCATTCCGTATAGGATAAACATACTTTGTCATCTGCACAACAAACACGCATAGCAGCAGCGCACGACACAGAAACTTCGTCAGCGTCCACACTCACATTTAGCTGAGCCAACAAGGTCATAAGCAGCTCTCCCAAGCCATGTGACAGCACATACGGACCCAGGCCTGCTCATTGCAAGTTAATGGACAGAAAAACTGCCAAAGCTGGACAGTTGTGCTGTGACCTATCTCATACATTTATCAGCAAACACAGCTATACATTTGCTGCTAACAAAGTATGCTACCCGTACTGACCCAAAATCAACAACACATGCCAACCATTTACTAGCGTATCCCACATCCAGTAAGAATGCCAACTGCACACCCAGCACTTGACCCAGCACTTGACCCAGCACAGCGCAACAAAACAACTTCAACTGTGGCTGCCACACCACTGCCAAGTTAGCAGGATATGCATAAGAGAAATCTCAGGCACCCTGACATTTCTGGCACGTGACATTTCAGGCACCCCTGGCATGCATGTCCAGCAAAGTGATATGACACTCCCTTAACGCCCATTAACCCTCATTGCATCCTAGGGCACGTGAACAATTATATAGTCATATTCCCTGCAAGACAGCCACAGTGTCTATGAGGCCCAGTCCCCGGAAATGGTTTTGGACACTGGCACTTTGGCATGAAAGACAGATGGCTTCAGGCCCCTTTTTCCAGATCATAAAACTATAAGAGCACCAGAGAAGCTGGCACTGACTTTGCCCAGGTCAGAAAGAGATGCACAGGAGCTTAACCGTCTCCGTGTTGTCTCCCCACATGGTCATTCTTTAACCTTTCGGATATACTCCTAATCATACGTATGCCTCTACTTCTCCACAGTAACCACGCATGCCGTCAATGCAATCCTGTACCACAGCCATCAAAGAGCTTAGCATGCCCGGGACCAGAACAGGTATCCAGAATACTCCTGGACCCCTTAAACACGCCATCAACCCTGTGTGGCTCGCAATCATCCATACTCCCCTACCCATGTACCCAGCTGCAGCAACCATGCCCTCCTCTTTACTAGTACCATTTGACTCAAAAAACATCTGCAGCACACACCCATATATGCCTTGCGCAAGATGCAGGCTCCTCTGTTAGCCCCCCCATCCTCTTCCAGGCAGCATGCAGCTTCAAAGCACCCATTAGCACTGAGACAGCTGCTAACTCTGCTGCTGCTGCCACTGTCAAGCTCCAGCCTTCACTGCCACTGACCACCTCAAGCTGCTGTCAAGTCCTCACTCACCTCCCACAGCTTTGCCCCCAGCTGCTCATCATGAGACGCCTTCGTAGAAGGGCTCAAGTTGCAGTCTGCATAGTACTCTCCGCCAAGCACCCCATCAGCTGTGGCAAGGAATGTCTGCGTTGCTGCTCCCTGTGGGATGGACTTAAAGCTCCAGCCCAGCGCAACACCAAGCACAGTCTTCACAATGGGGCTCATCTTGATATGCTTGAAGAGCTCTGTTGGGATGACGCCTGGATGGCATGCTACGACAGTCACAGGCACGTTGTGGGTGGACAGCCCCTTGTGCAGCTCCCTAGCATGGAGGACGTTGCACAGCTTGGACTGGCCGTATGCCATGAATTCGGAGTAACCCTCCTTGGCATCGATCTTGTCGAAGCGGATGGGGCCCCCGAGCTTGGGCTTGTAGGGGGCGAAGTGTGCTGCTGATGAGAGGATGACGATGCGGGAGTTGGAGCCGCTGGATTGGGCGCTCGCAATTAAACTGTCCAGCAGCAGGTTTGCCTGGAGGTCAGGAGGGAAGCACATCATTTAGTAATGTCATGACCCAAAATATATGCACTGCATAGTTTATCATCTGGCTGTCCAAATTTCAAGCCTTACAGGCTAAGGAAGTCTAGGTGGTGGATGCATGATAGCCTTGTATAGTTATAAGCACATCATGCAATGCCTCTGGGCAGTTCTTGCAGCCAAAGCCGAAGGTGCTGTCAGAGGAATGTAAGTGAGGGCAAGTGCCAAGTCTACAAACAATCTGCTCAGGGATGTGGCTGGACATACTTCAGCCATGTGATGCCATACAATCTAGAACGTGGCATGCAGGATGAATATACTCCTCTGCAAATATAATATAGAGCTAGTAAGACTTGTTAAGAACCGACTGGTGTCTTGCTTACCAGCAGAAAGTGGCCCAGGTGGTTGGTGGCAAACTGCATCTCGTGCTTGTCTGCTGACAGGGCGTACGGACATGCCATGATGCCGGCGTTGCACATAAGTATGTGTACTGGTTTGCCTGTCCGCTTGTAGGCCGCAGCGAAGGCCCTGACTGAGCTTAGGCTAGCGAGGTCCAGTTCCATGACCTCCACCTTGGCTGTTGGGTACTTCTTGGTAATGTCCTTGGCTGCTTCGGCGCCCTTTGCAGTGTCGCGCACAGCCAGAATAATTTCGCAGCCCTTGCTGGCCAATGCTCCAGCTGACTCCTTGCCCAGGCCTGCGTTGGCGCCAGTGATGATAGCAGTCTTGCCAGCCCCATCCCACTTTGCGACTACGTCAGCAGCTGTGCTCTTAGATCCGAAGCCACTGGGACCCTTCTTGCCCAACAGATGGGCTAGCAGCGGGAGAAGCTGGTTCTCAGAAGTAGGACCCTTGGTTTTGTACATGATGCTCTGCTACCCTTGTTTCTATGGTCCTGATCTGGGTGGGGTGGCTGTACTGTGGACGGAAGTGCCAATGGGAGCGCAATGCACCTAGCGTCGTTAGTGAGAGCACTTGTGGAGCACACTGCGAGGGCGCGCTGTTCCCTGACAACCACAACACTGCCTTATGGAGAGCAAGTGGGCATTAAAGTACCCTCAGATCGACCCAGTCCTGCATCTGCTACTCGTCTCAGCCAGTAGTCATACACGCGGCAAGTGCACCACTTGACTGCAATTGCCAGCCGCGACTCTGCAAAAAACGGGGTGATTGAGCGTCGCATCATCACGATGACTAATGCAGAAGCCCCAAACCCTTCTCATTGCACAGAAACTGTAATATGTAAACGCACTGGAAGCCCTGCTTTGCAACCTCAACGAACGTGCCACCATTGCACCTTACATATTATGATAGCTGCTGTGAGCATATAGGCTCCGGCTTGTCCGGCCGCATGTCGAGCAGGTCGAGGCTGCGCACCAAGTCTTTTGGCCTTGTGGCCAGATTATACGTTGTCATCGCGATTTAGGATGTGGTGCAGAACCATTTAGAAGCGATCAAAGCTATCGTTCTGTGGCAGAGAGCCTCGAGGGTGCTTGTCTATGTTGGTTGGCAGCCCAGTCAAGACCCCGCACGCACAACTAGTAGGCAAACGTTGAGGCCTTGAGACAGTACCAACCAATATTGACCATTCGTCGACAAGCATACTCCAGCAGCCACATCTTAGTGTGATTACAGCGGGAAGAGTGGGCATGCTTACCATGTCGGAGACCAGACCGAGACGGTTTGCTAATGGCGATGTCTATGTTGGGGGTTGGGCGACTGGCTTGGTGAGTGTGAGTGCGTAGAGTGGTTCCAACGTCTCTGGAGCTGCGGCCTGCTGGCACCTCCTCGACTGGGCCTGGCATACAGGTCGGCTGCCCTATATTGAAAACTAGTTGTCATGTTGCAGCCACATGGAGAAGGGAAGTACGTCTGGCAAGATGGCAGCTGGTATGAGGGTGGCTGGAAGGTAAGCTGCAATTGGCTGACATAGATGGATTCTGAACGGCTTTGGTTGGTGCCTGCAACAAATCTTGGGCAGTCAGATGGACGCAGTGGATAGGCCTCCTGGCTTGCATGATGTAAAGAAAAGCTTCAATGATATTTGCTGTGGAAATAGCGGCTTTCTGCACGCAAACATTGAGATCCTTTCCCCATCCATTGGTTGCTTGCCTGCTAATAGGAAGCCAACAGCAGGTGGCTTTGCAAACATTCATAGAGTGTCTGCTGATCCAAAATGTGCGTGCAATAAGTGCAGTCCTAATCCAACTTTTGCTCTGCGCAGGATGGCGCAAAAAATGGTGTCGGCAAGTACAGCTGGCCAAGTGGGGCACTGTATCAAGGTACGCCACATGGTACACCAGGCAGCACCAGCAGCTGGTTGCGCCAAGTCCACCAAAGACATGCTGCAAGTGATAATATGAGAGGCTAGCCTTTGATCGCAGATCGATTACGGAGTCCATTTATTACGTCGGCGGTGTGATCATATCAGATCTCTGTGCACAATGTCCTTCAAGTTGCAACATGCTTGCTGATGGCCAGCCTTCTATAAACGGTGTGGCTGAGCTGTCTGTCAAGTGCACAGTAGGGAGCTCAAGCAAAAGAATGGGCAGATATGCCTGCACTGGATGCTTTATGAGTTGTTATTGCACTTTTTCAGGGGAGTGGTATCAAGGGTGCATGCATGGCATCGGCACATTTGAGTCTCCTGATGGCTCAAAGTACCAGGGCAGCTGGTTCAAGGACCTAAAGCATGGCCTGGGGAAGAAGGTCTATGCCAACGGGGATGTGTATGAAGGCCTCTGGAAGCACAACAAGCCTGACGGCCCTGGACGGTGGGTCTGAGGGTTGGGCGGGGTTGGGCGGGGTTGGGCGGGGTGACTGAGGGGCAGGGGCCTGGGGAAGTCCTGACTGGATAGTAAATGGGTTGGGGGGGTGAGGGGGACAGGTCTGAGGGATAGGCCGTAGTAGCAGGAATGGGGTGAGGCAAGGGCCTTGAGGGGTGGAGGTGGAAGGGAAGGGGGAGGAAGGGGTGGTGGCCTGGCCGGCCAGCGGGACGAGTTGTGGAAAGGGCCAAAGGGGCGGCCGGCTGACCAGAGTCGCTGGCATGCATATGTTGCGTGACTGCTGAGGTGGTTGCTGTGAGAGTAGCTGTCATGGCATGCAGCATCTTTGTATCTTGCACGCAATAGTGTAGAGCTACCATGTAGTCATACAGTAGCCTGCCTGGCTTGAATGTGGAGTGTTACAAAGGGCTTGGGCCCACCTCTCATCCTGATAGCAGCGTTGTCTTTTCCTGCTTCTGACAGTTTCGCGAGCAAGGAGAGGCACACCCAGAAGCAGTGTTGCTCCGAGCATGCAGTTGTGCGACCTACAACTACTCTTGTCCTGACACTGGACAAGGAACTGAATGGCAGGTCCTGCTCCTGTTCTGTCTGCAGGTACATGTGGGTAGACAGTAATGAGTATGATGGGGAATGGCATGCTGGCAAGATGGAGGGGCAGGGCACATTTGTCTGGAAAACAGGAGAGCGCTACGATGGAGAGTGGGTGGTGAGTGCCTAGAATTGGTGGCCCATCAACAGGCTGACCATGTTTGCGTTGGGCATTGCTGTCGAAGGGCCCTTTAGATTGCCTTGTAGATGCCAGCAGCACTCTGGATAGATAGCAGCATGCTGAAACCGATCCTGGTGTCAGGATTGGGCTCTGCTATGGTCACATACCCGCGACACCCTGCATGTACTTGATCAGGTCTCCTCCATCGCATGGCGTGCACATTGTGCACATTCATCTCCTTGAGGGCAAGATACCATTGTTTTGCCACACCTCTATATATCCACCTGAAAACACAATGGCTATGACATGTTCATGTGGCCTACTTTGCAATTGAGCAAATCATGAAGCTTCATTTTGCAGGAGATGCACTCTAGGCATGTTGTACTAATTGTGGCTTTTGCATTTGGACAGGATGGTCATGAAGATGGCCTGGGTGTGTTCACATTTAAAGATGGCTCCACATATGACGGCTTCTGGAAGCGGGGGAAGAAGCATGGCATTGGTGTGCTGCGTCCTGCACCTGCCATAGAGCCACGGCAGAACCGCAGCAGCGGTGGCACAGGGCCTCCGCCTCCTCCCAGCCACAACATTAGCCCTGATGCCCCTGCTGCCGCAGCGGCTGCTGCTGGAGCCGATGCTGCCATAGCTTCTGCTGGGGGGAAAGCTAACCAACCAGCCGGGGTAGCAGCAGCACCACCATCAGGAGCTTCTTCCGGTGATGTGGGGACAAGTGTCAGTAGTGAGAGAAGCACTAGCGATCCCGGGTCGGGTGTGGGCAATGGGGTGGGGTTGGCGGCCCATGGGTCGGCAGCGGTGGCTCCAAAGGTTCCACAGATGGGTGCATCGGTACTGGATTTGGCAGCCATGGCTGAAGGTGCCGGGCAGCAGCAGCAATTACAGCAGCAGCAGCAGCAGTTGCAGGCGCAGCCTTTGGACAAGATCAAGGAGCGGATAGTGGTCATCAAGGTGAACCAGGGGAAACCGATTTCTGTTGCAGCCTGCTTGCTGAGATGGCGCTCCACTCTTCGTTTGATGAGCAGAGCGGACAGGTAGCAGCAGGTCTGGTTTTTGCGTTTGGTTCGGCATGGGACTGGCAGCGCTTGGCTTCGGGGGTCTAACAGTTTATATGAATAAAGCTGATTTGCTTATGGGTTTCACTCTTAAGTGTGCGCTTTTTACGCCATGGCATTGGGTGCTTATGATGCTGTGCACTTTGGTGTGTGCCATATTGGCATATTTGCAGCCTGTTCTGGCTTTGGGACAAGTGGGGTGCACGTAAGCTACTAGATCCCTTATGCTGGAGTTCTGTAACATTACCTGGCTTAGTGTCAATTCATATGAAAGCATGTTATAGGAAGGACTTTCATATCCGCTTGCTGAGATGCTGAAGCCATATGGACGCATTTTATGGTGATGATTAGACAGGCTCAACATGTGTTCCCAATGCCCTGCTCTTCGCAGGAGTATGATAATGGCAAGCTCATCCGGCAGAGTGTTTTGGACGCTTCAGAGCTGGACGCCATCTTTGGCAAGAAGCTGCTGGCTGCTCCCCACCAGACTGCACGCCATAGAGGGAGCACCAAGATAGCACCAAAGCAGGTCACCCGTATGGGGGAGGTGCTGTACAAGGGTCACCCTTCCTTTGACTTGATGTTGCAGCTGCAGCTAGGGATCAGGTGAGAAGCATGTGGGAGGGAGCTGTTTGGTGTTGCTGGGGGGTGGGGGGATGGATATGTTTAATCTATGTGTGCAGGGTGTGGGTGTTGCAAGTTGGTAGTCAATAATGGGGGTAGGGGACTATGGGTGGTGAATGCAGACATACATGCTGGATGCAACACTTCATGACTGTTCGCGTTCGAGTCGTGGGAATACGTGAGGTCACGTTGTCTGTGCTCCGAGAATAATCTGGAGTTTAGTGCGGTGTGACAAAGGATCTATCAAGGCACTGATGACGGTTGGCACCCCGCAAGTTTTGCCATGAGTTCACCACATCGCAGTGTATTTAAGCACAATCTGAGTGAATGCTGATGTTACTTATTGACTATAACCTTGTTGGCTGGCTGCAGGTGGACAGTAACCCAGGTGGAGTCTGAGCACATGGTAGCGGACCTGGCAGACTCACACTTTGGTCGCAAGGTCAAGTTGCCATTTCCAAGAGATGGCACCGTCCGCACACCTGTGCACCCCAGCAGTGACTTCATCTGGAAGGACTATGCACCTGATGTGTTTAGGTGAGCCATGCATCTTGCCCAGCGGTTCCTTACCTGAGCAGTGTTAGGCCTCACGAATGCAGGCCGGCTAAAGGCCCTTGTCAGATTTATGGAATCTGTCCAGCATCTGCTGGGTCCGGCTTTAGCTACTTCCCTTTAAGTGTAACAAAAGGGCAGGTGCAAAGTTACTGATCGTTAGCCTAGCAGTGTGTCTGAGCAAGGGTGTGGCCGTGTAAGGAGCCGCCTCTGCAACACTGCCATTTCCGCGAGGATGATGCAAGTAAGCGAAACAACTGAAGCAAAAGAGCAAAGCGAAGGAGCAAGTGCTTTGCTGAAGCGCATGCAAGGCTCTTGGGAGAATTGAGGTGGACAAATCTACGCAGGTACAGTTGCATGCCCTGGACTGAACGCCTTTTGAGACCATGGTGCTTGACTAATCCCTGTTTTCAATGAATCATATGGTTCCTCTGTTCGCCAGGCTCATACACAGTACCTTCCAGGTGGATACCCCCTCACAGGGGAGCAATTGGCAGCACATCTAGAATCCCCTCAAGTTATGCAAGAAAGACTGCCCACATGCCCTCTCTGCTTCTTTAACCATTTACCGTCTGACGGACATTTTTGTCCGCGAGCTGGGAACCGCAATTTTGGCCTGCCTGCCCGCCGGCGCAAGTTACGAAAGTCGCTCAAGTGACGAGGAACAGTATTTGCAGTGTACCGTAGAGGCGGGTTGGCGTTCTTGGAAGCGTTTCGTTCATAAAACTCAGTCGATGTAATCATACATTGCCAGAACGACTTTGCCATATGCTTGGAGTTAGCAAGTTTTTCAGCTGGGGGATACATCGGGGTGTCCATAGAAGGTATTTGGAGAGTTCGAGAGCTTGCACCGACTGAAGATATATGCCATCGCGCTACAGTGACTCTCTGCCCCAGCGTTAACCCGCTTACATTCACAGCTTGCATGGTCAGCTGCGGCAACAGATAGGGGTCAGAAAGGCAGGAATGTGGACCTCTGGTATGGTGCTTTGGGGTGCATCTGCCATAGCTATCCAGATATATTATCAATATGGAATGGCATGGGCCTGAATCTGATCAGTTTACTGGATTCTAAAGGGTTAAACTGCAAATGCCTCTTCGCCATCTTCCTGCTTTCTTTTCTGTGGTCTTATGTTGCAATGATACCATTATTCATGTAGGCACTTGCGCAGCATCTTCCAGGTAGATGCTGCCTCATACCTGGAGCAGCTGTGCCGGGACCAGGCCCTGCGGCTGCTGTCATCGCCAGGCAAGTCAGGCTCAGTGTTTTTTCTGAGCTTGGATGACAAGTTCCTGGTGAAGACCATTAGGAAGTCTGAGTTCAAGTTGCTGAGGCGGCTGTTAGCCAGGTGGGTGGCTGAGCAAGCCTAGCGATCATGTGGCCACAACTAGGCAAGCATTTGCACCATGTTTCAGTGTGATTGATTTGTCATCCTCGTTAATGCATATTGTGGTTGCATGCGATCTCAGTGTTGTAAGACACGGGCCATGGTACAATGCTGCATGCAGGTCTTTGAGGTGTTGATGTGGTGGAATTGTCATGCTTTGTGGATGGAGGTTGTAGCAGTGATGAAATGTTGAGCATGGAGTTGCATCTGGATGGTAGACTACTCAAGCTGTCCAAATACAAACGTCAGTTTGGAGTAAAGCACAAGAAAGTTTGCCAGCCTTGCATGGGAGGGGCCGACCCTCACAAAATGCATGGCCAACATACAGGCCAAAAGACAAATTGAGACTGTGTGTTCGATTTTATCCCCTGCAGGTACCACAATCACATGGCTAACTACCCCAACAGCCTCTTGGTCCGCTTCTTTGGCCTGCACAGGATCTCAACGCCGGAGAACGGCCGCAATGTGGGTGTGCAAACGGATCTTGTTGTACCAATATAGCAGCATTTGAGATTTGGCTGCTTGGATGATTTGAATGGTGCCTGGCTGCCCACTTTGCATCTACTCCATGCCTGATGCCCGGTGCCGGCTCCCGTTTGGATTTTGCACATTCCTGAGAGGTTCATTCTGCAGAAATGTCCCTATGTGGATGGTGTGGGGTTTCTTGTTATCAGGATCCAGATGCTGAGTATCCTTGGTGACCTTACCGCATAGCTGGTACTGCGCATTGACTGCTCGCTCTTATGATGGAATGCCTGTGGGGCCGTGCTGTGATGCCGTCTCTAAGCACACCATTGCAGCTCAACACAAAGCATGCTGGCCTTCATGTAAGCCTGCAATGACATCACATGGCTTGCCTTTAGAAACTACTGTCTGATTAGACTTCCCTTCCTGCAGGTCCGCTTTGTTGTCATGAGCAACATCTTCAGGACTGACCTGCAGATCCACCAAAAGTATGACCTCAAGGGCTCCACTCTAGGGCGCACAGCTGGAGAGCAGGTCAGCATGGTGAGTACTCTTTTGGAAACAGGGCACCGCATGATACGCTGAATGAGTTGCACGCTGATGGCTTAGAAGAGTTTTTGTGATGTCGTATTCATAGACATTTCCGAGGCCCTCCGGAGTTGTTAGTGAAGTTTACTGGAGGTTGCAGGGGGTCCTTCAGAAAGTCTGCCCGAGGGTGTCTCAAATAAGGTAGGATCACTGTGCAGAGCTGGATCAATGCTGCTGAAAAAACGATGATGCTAACAGTATTAGAAAGTAATCAAGAACAATGGACCACATAATCTTGCCCTTACCCCGAGCTGCAGTGCATCTGCTTGATGCCGCCCCACTCTCCCAGAAAAGGTTTGTCTGCTAGATGTGGATGGCTGCACTTTAACATCAGGATGCTGTGTGTGTGGTTTTGTCACTATTCGACATGAGATGTCTGAAGCAACTGTTGTACGAGGGCGCATGCACAACACTCCATTCATATCTGGTAGTGCTTACAGACCACTATCACCGCTTGCCACTTTGGAGCATGCCTTACTGTTGTGCTGCTTCTTGCTGCCCCATTGCAGGATGACCCTAATGTGGTGCTGAAGGACCTTGACCTAAATGTGTGCTTCAAGCTAGAAGAAGGCTGGCACAGTGTGTTGATGAGACAGATCACTGCTGATTGCATGCTGCTGGCGGACTGTGGCATCATGGACTACTCCATGCTGCTGGGGGTGCACTTCAGAGGCAGGGAGGCAGGCTCTTTGGATGAAAGAGGGGGGCCAAGCAACTTTGGGGAGCATACGGGAGAGATGGGTGAGTTACGTGGATGAGGATGATGAAAGTTTCAGTGGTTCATTTGGAGCTATGGGGGCCTGTCTGTTAGGAATGGATGTGCAGGAGCACAAACTGGATGCCTGAGGCTTTAGTCTGACTGCTGGGAAGGACCCAGGAGTATATTATATGAATGCCATGGCAGAATGTGCCATAGGCCCCGCACCTCAAGCCCTTTTAGAAATAGCAAGGTGGAAGAGAATATGGGTTGTCTTGGGGATGCAGGGAGCTCACTTCTGTTGTGTGTTATTTCTAGGCTTGCTGGCTGCCAGTCGACTGCTACGGTGTCAGGTCAAGACAACATTTCTAGTATAAGCCCTGCCTGTTTTTAGCGCGTGGGTGTGATGACGCCCCCACCACCAGCACATGCTCCCATTAAATGACTTCCACTCTGAATAAATGAGTTCCACTCTGTCACGCTGGTGTATGCAACCATTGGCACCTATCATTGAGCGAGCAAGCTGGTCATATTGATAGTTAATGCACGTTTGTTGTATGGAAATGTCTGATGAAACCTGATCTGCTTGCTCGTTTCCTGCTTCTATTGCCGCTGCTGATGCTCGTGCCGGTGTTGGCCCTGCTGCTGCTGATGCTGCTATTAACAGTGTGGATGTTTCTGCTGCTGTTGTAGAGATGGCGAGCATGCTGGCTGAGCTGCAGCAGGTGGTGGCTTCCAGGAAGCTTTCTCCAGAGGCCAGTGCAGACCTGTTAGCCCTGGCACGGCTCAACATACTGGGCACACGACGCCGGGGGTCGGCAAAAGCAGAGTAAGTCGCCAAGAGGACTGTTCTTTTGCAAAGATGCTGCAATGGGTCTCTGCATGGCATTGCTAGCTTGTAACTCTCATGTTCTCGTCCCTATAAATATAAGTAGAAAGCATGGGCAAAGGAAAAGGCACTCGTTTCACGGTTGAGACGTCTATCCAAAAGCATGGGACTGCAGAGAATGACCCAGTGGTGCTGCTTGAGTTTGCTGGAGAGGTGTTTCAAGATTTTGTCTATGTTAGTTCCAGAAATCCAAGAGCTTGGCACTGTAGGCATTTGCAAGTTCCTTGGCATAACTGGTTTTTCCCCCCGGGGCGAGCCTGAGGAATGATATTGTCTCATGGCATGCCACTAAAACACCATTCTTCCTGTCCCACCCATGTGAGTTGTGTAAACACAGTACCTTGCATAGAAGCCTGCTTATAACTGTAATTAACAAAGATGTTGTGGGGCCTTCTTTGCACAGGCGGTTGTCGTGAGCGTGGTACCATGCTTTAGCTACTCAAACATGCTCGCTGTTGGCAACCCAAAATCGTTTGCAATGCTACTTGTGATCCTGTGTCCTGAATCCCAGACCCCGACCTGCTCTCCTGCTGTTCTGTGGCACAGGCGTTCCCCCACAGCAGTGCTTGCCATGCGTCCCAAGCGCAGTGCCACCTTACGGCCCATGTCCATGTCATCTGGTGGCTGTGATGACCTGGCACACAGCCTAGGCCTCAGCAGGGTGCAGCTGGGCATCAGCATGGCGGCTGTAGCACTGCCACAGGTGCGTGCAAAAGGGCTGCTGCTGCACAGGCGCGCTACCGTGTACCTATAAGTATCCTTCGTATGCTAATGCACCCGCACAATGATCTGCAATTGTTCTTTGGTCAGTGCTATCAGTCAGTAGGGCTCACTGCAGCCAGTGCAATGCTTGTGTAGTTGTCTTACGTGATGCACCTGGATGCACAGCAGATTGTTGACTGCGGGGTCTGCTCTAGCGTTGCAGCTCTTTCAGGGCTGTCCTCCTTTTTTTCTGTTGCAGCACAATGGAAAACCAGCCCTGTCATTCCAATAGACATGGCGTCTTCCGTGTAATAATTCAACATCAGGTGGCCAATCATGACTCCTGTCCTATCAATTGTACTTGCAAGACACCCTGGCACTGCTGTTTCATGACAATCTTCTGAGTATATGCCTCTTGGTTTCCTTCGCTTTCTGTTCTCCAGCACCATGGGGGCCCAGCTCCTGTGATCGCAGAAGATGTCGTGCTTTACTTTGGGATTATTGACATCTTGACCAACTACGACTTCCGGAAGCGCATGGAAAGCAACCTGAAGGCTGTTATGAGCGGCAAGGCTGCCATCAGTGCAGTGAACCCCCGTTATTATGCCAAGAGGTTCCAGGACTTTATGAAGAAGATCTTCTTGTAAGAAGAGGGCTACAGAGGGGGGCCAAGGTAATGAGTGGGGAAGGCGAGTGCAGGCACCCTTGACACCCTTGGCACTACAATCAGACTGGGACAGAGTGTTGTTGTGCTGCTCCTGCATACCAGGGCACCAACTCAAGGGAGAGACTGCGATGGTGCACCCTTTGTTTGCCTACACCTTTTTATCAACTTCAGGTCAGCATCTAATCTCAGGTCCAGGTTGGCCCATACCTTGTTGCTATCAAACTGACTCCCACAATGCACACCTTGTTAACACCAAGGACACTGAGGGAGCCCCTTCAAGCACCAGCTGTGAGCCGTTCCAGTATACCTCATGAAGGTCTATGAGAAGGTTCACAGTTGGTGCTTGAAGGGGCTCGCTGAGTGTCATAAGTCTTAGAAGGAGAAGGGTCTGCACTGTAGCAAGCAGTGTGCGATATCAAGAACCTGAGCTTGGATGCTGACCTGAGAAGTGGCGCTCACTTGTTGGAGAGGGTCCACGTCTGCTTGTTCCCAGCTGGTGCTGGGGAGCGCTTTGGGTTCAAGGGCCATTCCTGCGAGGAGGTCATTGCTATGTTATGCTCCAGAATGCCGGCAAAAGGAGGACAGAGCACAAGGCTGGCAATGTCTTCAGCCGCACAGACAGCTCATCACCTGCTTCTTGACCCAAGTCACCGTGGGTCCCTTGGGCAAGCAGTAGGTGAGCTGTCCGTAATGCTGTAGTGTGCATTGCCTTGAGTGGGTTATGGCATTAGGCGCTCAGGCAGCATATTCGCAGCACTAAGGTCGAGAAGAGACGGTCATATTCGATTACGATTACGATTACATCATGGCCCCTCAAAGGGGGCGCCCGTACGGAGCCAACCTAGGCTCCATGGGCAGAAATACTGGAACCTGGTCCATCAGAAGTGAATGTCTCAGCAATATCACCTCTTGGTCCAGAAGAAAAGGTATCGAAAATACGACCTTGCCATTCATCCCCGAATAATGACAAATCAAAGTAAGGATTATAGTCCTCACATTCCTCCGACCTCCGAAATTCCATGCATTCATAAACAAACTTTGCAACTTGGAAACTTGGCTCTTGGTCCATGAACAATCTCACATTGTCTGAATTATGCTTCATTGTACTAGAAGCTTCCTGGCAACCTCCAAACTGTGCAAACAAAACGGTATTATACTTCTCACGAATTCTATCATATGCTGGGCATTCAAAAAGAAAGTGTACCTCGTCCTCAACCACTGTGCAAGAACATTTTGAACATACACGATGCTGCCTTGGCAGTTTGGGACGAGCCCACCTCCCAGTTTCAATAGCAAGATGGTGTGCACCAGTACGAAACCGCATTAACTGTTTCACATAAGTAAACGGGATACCTGATGTGTGCCTGATATACCTTGGCATACCCTGAGGATAGCCAGCCTCTAACTCCTCCTGAGGGATGTCTCCCGTCATAAACCACGAATGATATGTGGAAAGCTTGATCAAATTTGAGCTGACAGATTGCCTGGGGTTTGCATATGCGGCCACCTTGTCCCATGGCTCTTGCAACATGGTATCCCAAGTACCCCACACTTTAAGCCATGGAATAGCTGCAAGTTTATCATTGTCCGGCTCAGCTAGGCCATTTGTTGCCAGAAACTCTGCAATGGTCCCATCTGCGTCTCTACCCTGAGAAAGAGAGCGTACTGTATGCATAAACCGTCCAGCCCAGCTCTTAGGAGCAGAACCAACCCCCTCGCCTGCGTAAGATGCCAAAGATTCACGCACAGCCATGCCCAATAGGCTATCAGAGGGCACTTTGCCAAGCCTACACCATAGATCAATAGAGGCTCGTAACCAACCCTTTGCCACTGGATTCATGCACATCTCCTTATGCACCACAGTTGTTGGCACAGACTTCCTCAACTTCCCCAGCTGCCTTAAAAATATGCTTTGAATCTTTTGAAGCTCATTGTCCCATAGCTTGTCCAGCGTATCACAAGAGAACAGCAGATCCGGTCCCCATACCTCACTACAATACTCCATGATTGGCACAACCAGGCAAGAGAACATCCGTAACTTGATAGAAATATCAGTGATCCCTGCTAGCTTAAATCTTGGGAACAGAGCCCACATTGCTTTACGAGCCGCCGTGGCCAGAGATTCAATAGCGCATGACATACCTTTTGTCTCATGCAGAATAATGCCCAGGTAACGGAACTCAACGGAGCGTTGGACAGTCTCCCCGTTGTATAGCCATTGGAGGAGGGTGCTAGAAGTAAATCTACTTTAGCGACATATATGCAGCATTACAATGACGATGTTAATTATTTCAAGCCGCAGCCATATATGTGCACAGGCCCTCTGAGCAAAGGCATGGAACTCATTATGCAGCTGCGTGCAGGTATTCTTCCTCTCAACGCTATGACAGCAAAATTCGGTAGGCAGAGCGCTAGCAGGCAAAGTGCACGTAGGGAGTGCTGCAAGTCCTGTGATCTTGGCCCTGAATTGGGAGGTGAAGTTGAATCTCCTGAACACTTCTTGTTTGACTGTCCTGTTTACCAGGCACAAAGGCAAAAGCTGTGGGAGAAGCTGACTTCTGACCCTGATGTTGCTGCAAAATGTCAGATATTGGATGGCAAATCTGATGAGGAGAAGCTGCATAGCATGCTTAATGAAGAGTTTTGGGGTGTAGACGTCGATGAGGAGTCTGGCTTAGTATATGGCCCTTTCAAGCATGCATTTAAGTGTATAGCTAAATATGTTGCAGCTGCTTGGAAGATTAGGAATGCTTATGCTCACCCTTCTGATGTGGCGTGAGGTCCAACCAATGGGGTTTGTTACCAACTATTGCTTGCACCCGGGCTTACAAGCCCTCCTTGCTTTCTTAAGTAGGAGGGAGGCTCTTACCCCCATTGGGGCAGCGGAGGTTTTGGGTGATTTTGACCTAGCTGCTGGACCTCATGTTTAGGCATATATTGTCATACATGTCGAAGTTTACCCGTATTCTGTTCCACCTCGCTGTTCTTTGTGACAGCTTGAGGTGCGGGGCCTATGGCACTTATTGCTATGGCATATCATGAAATGTAATAATATAGCCATTGGTCAGGCACCTCTGGGGTATTGGCCTTGCGAAACACCACAATTTCTGTTTTGCGGACATTTACCTCCATACCTTTAGCTGAGCAAAACTGGTGTAAAACATCCAGCATCTGTTGCAACTCCATAGGATTGTGTGTCAACAAGACCATGTCATCAGCATACAACAACATTTGAACTAACTTTCGGCCCATTTGCACTCCCACATTGGGTAGCCTCTGGCGTAACCATGACTCAAACTCGTCTATGAAAAGACCAAAAAGGAGTGGAGACAGGGGGTCGCCCTGCTTCACTCCACATGTGCTGGGAATAGCATCGCCCACTGTGCCATGCAGCTTGGGTACCAGCGGAACAGACCAGTACATTTGTATGATGGCTTGCAACATACGACCATGAACCCCTAGTTCAGCCAACCTTTGTATCAAGTAGTCTCTGCGTACTCTATCGAATGCCTTCCGGAAATCCACAAAGCAGCAATAGAGAACCTTTCTGCTCTTCTGCGTAGATTCAATGAGATGCCGAAGCACAAACACATGGTCAACAGTACTCTTCCCGGCCCTAAAACCTGCTTGTCCCTCTGCTCTCCAACCATTCTTTTCTGCACAAACAGACAACCGCGTGTCCAAGATGACAGCATACAACTTGCCTAGAACCGATCCAACAGCAATGGCTCTATAATTGTCCAGGTTGGCTGCATTCCATGCCCAGTCTGTAACCATGGCTGACTGAAGGTCTGGATGGTCGTTTCTGTTGCTTGCAGATGTTTTAATGTTAGTGGAGCACTTGTGGTGTGTGCAGATGAATGATGTAAAGCACGGAAAGGTACATCTATGCTGCACTGTGATCTCATTACCTCCTATCACAGGGCTTTGGACCGTATCATAGACATCATGGGTAGATGGCGGAAGCGGTGCATGTTTTGAAGGTGTGTGTGTACGTCTGAACTTCACAAAACGCTGTGTTTGTTAAGGTTTGGATTGTAGTGCTGATGGAATGGGCATCTTCACATGGCTTTGGCTTAGCGCCAGCCATTTGTAATATCCTCAGATTCTGCTGAGCATTCTCAAAATGCTGTGATGCTATGTGATACGTGATTGGTTTATGGGCGGCAAAGGCGTCCGTCATTCTTTTGCTTCATCTGTCGTGCTAGCGTGCTTTTCTGAGCAATTGGTGTTGGACATTCTGCCTGCGGTACTGCCCTATGTGATGTTTTCATGCTTGCCAGTGGCAACTCCTTGGGAAGGATGACAATGATACAGATTACATTGCCGAAAGTATGACTGGTCAGCTCACCCGCCAGACCTTTCCCAGGAAGGTCACATCATAATACAAGCACTAGAAAGTGTACCAAGAGTAGCTGCTTGTTCATCCGTGGTAGTCAGAAGTCTTCTTTTGAAACCAAACTCCCGCTGCAGCTGCATGGATGAGGGTCCTGAAGTTCCTGGTACTGTTGTTGTTGGCATTACCCTGGATGCAGTATGCGTGTTGTTCAAAGCTGACCACTTACTAGCGCATTAGCGGTCCTGAGCTGCCTGTCAAGTATGTCATGTTGATGGCATGCAGCAGACGCTGCCCTTGTGCTGAGAGCTACGGTTGGCTGTTTGGTGACGTATGGACGAAGTGGTATGGGGCCTGACATGGATGGCTGCTGCTGCTGCTGCTGTTCCCTTAGATCTCTATTTGACAAGCACGTGTGCTGGGCCTGCATCTAGGCATTGCCTCCTAAGACATATGGACCTATTTAGGTGTAATACAAGATGACTTAACATGTTTCCTAGCTGGGCTTTCATAGGGGAGCTGCCATTAGCTTGTTTGGTGTCTGGTTGAAGAAGTTGTGTGTGTGTTTGCCTGCGAAGGACCTGAGGTGCATTCGACACATTGATTAAGTGTCATTCCTCAGGCCGGCAACATGGGCGAACCCACACTTTGACCCGATCATACCGCGTACGGCATGACCCTCCAAAAACCCCGCCCGCATCGGTTGTGAGCTCAATGCTCCAGGTTGTGTTGGATGTTGCAGGTATACACAGTCGCCTTGGGTTGATGTGGTCAGTTGATGTTTCTGATCCAGGCAGGTGCAATATCATGTTTCTGGGCGTGCAGGTATTGCAGGCCCATGATCTTGTGCCGTACACACTGTGAGTGCTGTGTTTACCTTTTCATGTGAGCTGGCGACGGCAGACTTTTTGGTCTGTGGTTGGAGTCATCTGGCGGTGCTGCATAGTCCAAGGGCTGTGTAGTGGTCTCTCTAACATGTATAAGTGGCTGTTAGTTCCACTGTATGGTATCCATCATGCAGCAGGTTGCAGAGGCTGGTGAGGGGTAAACCAGATGGATACAATCAACTAAAGTCCTCCTGCATTGGTTTCAATCACCATTCGACATGTTGCTCATAGCAAGCAAGGGATGGAGCATTTCTAGAGGGCTTCCTCTGACAGCAGCAGGTGATGGTTGTGCCCCTAGATCATTTCAATTGTGCCATGCATAGTTTTTCTTGATTGCCCAATGAGTCTTACTGTATGCTGGAATGACCCCAACAGACACAAGAAGAGCATTGGGTGAGCAAGAAGGGTATTGTATGCTATGACTCCCCTGGTCGGTCGGGCCATCCAAACCCTCATCATTGAGGCAGGCGGCGGTAGGTGAGGTGTTTGATATCAATATTTGATATTAATATCTCACATGAATGGTGAATGAATGGTGCGTGATGTTATGAGTGTACCATCTTTCTGTTTCAACCTGATTCTCATGCAAAAACGAATGGTGAATGAAGAGATGAGACTGGGAAGTCAAACAAACAAACAATAAGGATCGCTAGGAGGGATTTGAACAGTCGCTAGTCGCTAGGAGGGATTTGAACACACAAAGGATCTGGGGGCCTGGTCAGGGCATGCTATATAGGGGATGATGTACACCTACTGCTGCTGTTGCCAAAAGGCATGCCCTGAGCTCAGAATGAATTCACCAGGGTTGAGTGATAACCCATTGCAGCCACGTGCAAGCCAAGCCATAGTCATTGGCTCCAAGGATGCCCTCTTGGGCTAGTAGGTAATCTACTTATCAGGTACCATCAAGTCTAGCCCGCAATCTTGCATTTGTGTCATCAAGGGCTATCACTGTTTGGAATGGTCGTTACTCCAAAAAGAAAGCCCAGAGCCAAAATCGAAGCGAGGCTCAACGGGGCCTAGACACGTAAATAGTGGGGGCCCCAAATTGGAAACTTGAATTAGTGGCGCAACGCCAGGGTTGATGCTTCTTGGGTGCCGCTGGAACAACAATAGTCAAGTGGCCTACCAAACAATGGTCCTCAGCTTCAGATTGCCTTAGCACTAACCATGCACACCCTCAACACACATGGACTGAGTGCTTTGCACAGGAAGCTGACAACTGCACCACTCAACATCGGAGAACACTTATAGTATGTGCAGTGATCTACCTAAAATTTGATTGGAAGCCTTGTGATTACACAAAACTGTAACGTACCCTGGACCTTGTAACTGATCAGTCAAAGTGGGATTGCATGGAGGCTTTGACCATGACCTCGGCCTCTTCCAAAGCCACTTCTTCCTCTGTCCTGAGCACCTGGCTGTCGTTAACACTAGCTGCTACTGCCTTAGCCTCAACTGCTGCTGGTGTCAGCATGGCGAGGTCCGGGGCTTCATCCAGGGTCTGCAGAATCTGCAGCAGCAGGTACATAATTCCAGTTGCTACAAACATCTCAAATATACAGACAAACAAACGGATTACAACAGATTACAAAGTGGCCCCACAAAGGGGGCGCCCGTAACGGAGCCAAACTAGGCTCCATGGGCATCATACACCATGCCAGACTCATCAATATAATCAAACGGAAATCATCTTTGATGTTCCGGTCCCAGATACGAAGTTGAAACGATTCATTGAGGCATAGGCCCCGCCGCGCCTCAAGCTGTCACAAGAACAGCCAGGTGGAACAGGATGCGGTTTGTCTTCAGCATGTATGACAACATATGCCTAGATAGACGATGACGTCCAGCAGCTAAGTCAAAAGCACCCAAAACCTCCACTGCCCCAATTGGGGTAAGAGCCTCCCTCCTACTTAGATAAACAAGGAGGGCTTGTAAGCCCAGGCGCAAGCAATAATTGGTAAGAAATCCCATTGGTTCGACCTCATGCCACATCAGAAGGGTGAGCATAAGCAGTCCTAACCTTCCAAGCAGCTAAAGCATATTTAGCTATGCACGTAAATGCATGATGACGTCGTTGCCAAATTGATCAAACTGTTCTCCATCAAGATAACAAGATGACTACCACAGCCCAAGTCTCGGCCACTTGGTGACCAACTACATCTTTTGAAGGGTACAGTGCATATGCTGACTTTCCTAAGGCACATCATGCAACATTATAAACTACAGCCAACTTCTGTCAAAGGTGCTATAGCATTCATGTATCAAGGGCAACCTCATCACTCACCACTTTCTCTTCCTCTGCATGCTCCATCTTCCCTGCCAGTGCCAACGTTGATCTGGTCCAGCTGATGACAGCCAACCCAAAGATGCCAGTACATAAGGGCAAGGTCCCAGCCAGGGAGCCACAGGTCAACAAGGCACCCTGCAATCAGGAATAAACTAAATAATTAAGAAGAACACTGAAATACAACTAATAGATAAGTGATACTGAATTTTGGAGATGAAAGTAGTCAGGGGGGCCATGTGTAAGGTAATGGCCTGGTACACCGTGCGTGCTAGCCACATGTCAATGTACCGTACAGAACCAGCGAAGCCCCCTTTCCCCGTCCATGTTGCCCTGCCTGTTGTGCTCCCCTCCTCCCCTTCCCCACCTGCATGAATCAGCTTGCTCCATTTTCCCATCTGTTGACCCCCTCCCCCCTGTCCCCTTCTACCATTCTCCCCCTCCGTCGCCATTTCAAAAAGTGCCCCCCCTGCTTCCCAAAAAGTGCCCCCCCCCCCCTTCTCCCAAGTGGACCCCTGCTTCCCAAAAGCGGACCCCTGCTTCCCAAAAGTGGACCCCTGCTTTCCAAAAGTGCCCTGGCCGCTTCCCAAAAGAGAACCCCTGCTTCCCAAAAGTGGACCCCTGCTTCTCAAAACTGAACCCCTGCTTCCCAAAAGTTCCCCCCTGCTTCCCAAAAGTGCCCCGGCCGCTTCCCAAAAGTGGACCCCTGCTCCCAAAAGGGGGGCCCCTGCTTCCAAAAAGTGCCCCGGCCGCTTCCAAAAATGGACCCCTGTTTTTCAAAAGCCCGCCCCCCCCCCCCCTGCTTCCCAATAGTCCCCCGCTTGCTTCCCAAAAGTGCCCCGGTCGCTTCCCAAAAACGGACTCCTGCTTATTAAAAGTCCCCCCCCCTGCTTCCAAAGAGTCCCCCCCTGCTTCCCAAAAGTGCTCGGCCGCTTCCCAAATGTGGACCCGCGCTTCCCGGAAATGCCCCCAGCTTCTGCCACCCTTCCCTCCCTCCGGCCCTACCTCCATGCTCGCTCCCCTCCCCTCTCCCTTCCTCCCCCCCCCCGCTCCCCCTCCTCCCCCTCCTCTCCTCCCCTCCTCCTCCGCCGCCCCTCCCCCTCGCCCCCCCCCCCCTTCCCCCTCCCCCCCTTCTCCCCTCCCCCCCTTCTCCCCTCCCCCTCTTCCCCTCCTCCCACCTGCATGATCCAGCTCGCTTCCCCCTCCTCCCTCCTCCTCCTCCTCCCCCCCCCCCACCTGCATGATCCAACTCGCTTCCCCCTCCTCCCTCCTCCTCCTCCTCCCCCCCCCCCACCTGCATGATCCAGCTCGCTCCACTCTTCCCCAGTTGTTGCCCCACCAGGTCCACTGCCGCCTTCCCTGTCTCCTTCTCCCTCTTATCCATCAGAATGAACACCATCTCCTTACTGGGGTCAAACAAACTGTACTTGCTGGCACGACCAAACACCTACATAACAGCAACACATCAGCACATCAACACATCAGCCGAAGCACCAGAACTTCATGAAGGTCGAAAAGGCCGCAACGCGTCGTGTAAACATGTAATACTATGTTCTTGGCTTGTTAGTTTTGTGACTGAAACAGCTCTCGCCCTCAGGCAAACAACAAGCCATTTCCTTTTTCGTTTACACCAGCAGCAGCACACTCCCGCCCCTCAACCCCACCACCCAGCAAACAGCATGCTTCTACTCCCCACAACCCCGTCCCGGCCCACCCTGCTTCACCTGAGCCCTAGACCTCTGGGCCCCGTGGTCCCCTTGTACCGGTATTACTATTATAAAATATGTATAGAAGTCTCCACCCTGCCGGGCTTTTGTTCAAGCCCTGGTACTGGATGAGCAGAAGTGGAGCCCAGTCCCAGATGATTTGCTGATACTGGCCCGTTGGCAGTCCAAAACCCCAGGGCTTGCATGGCAGTGGTATATACATTTATTAAACCATATACCAGCTAGAAGAGAGTATACGTTTTGTACTCTTATATAAGATACAAGATATTACTTGACCTAACCACACCCTGTGTCATAGGCCTGCTGCTGGTCCCAATGGGTCAAAAGTGGGTCCTTAAAACCAAAAGCCTCCTTGCGCCAGTGACAAGGGTTGCCCATGTCTTTCTCTCACCTCCATCCCTCCCACAAGAACAGGCTGTTCCGCCTCCCCCCATTCACCCCCCCCCCTTTCAAGCCCCTGCCCCCAGCCCTTCCCCCGGCCACACCTGTGTCATGAGTCCTGCTGCTGGTCCCACAGCCAGGAGTGCTGCTGCTACAGGTTCTGCTGATCCCACATGTATAGTACCTTCAGTGACCAGTGCACTGATGAGGTACAGCAGACCACCTACACCAGCTACTATGGGAGTGGCTAGAGCGGCACCTCGCCAACCTGCATACTGCAACAACAGCAACAACAATAGCAGCAGCAGCAGTATTCAGCAGCAGCAGCAGCAGCAGCATTCAGCAGCAGCAGCATTCAGCAGCAGCAGCATTCAGCAGCAGCAGCAGCACTCAGCAGCAGCATTCAGCAGCAGCAGCAGCACTCAGCAGCAGCGCAGCATCGTTTAGCAGCAGCAGCAGCATTAGTTGTACATTAGGGTAGAGAGTACTGATCTGTAGTGCAGTAGCAGTAGCAAGCACGTCGCCAACCTGCGTACTGCAACAACAACAGCAGCAAAAATGCAAGAACTTCATGAGAAGTACCCCCCCGATGCCTTCCAGCATGGGGGTACTTCCCCCAGGCACAGATTAATCACCAGTACTACTGTCAAATATTATTACATTTCATGACATGCCATAGCAAAAAGTGCCATAGGCCCCCCACCTCCAGCCGTTCTAAAACAACAGCGAGGCGGAACTGTCAAACAGCAGTGGATAGTAGTACAGTAGTACTGTCACTGCTATTGGAGAGTAGTACTGGTGGGTAATGCAGCAGCAGCAATATCCAGCACCAGGCCATCCTGCATACGGCAGCAAAACAAAGAATTGCAGCAGCTAAGCAGCAGCACCAACAACAGCAGCAGTATTGTTATTGCATCTTGTGAGAAGATATATCAAAAGTGCCAGAGTCCCAGCTCCTCAAGCTGTTACAAATCCGGTGTGGTGGAACAAGATACCGGTTGTCTTCGGTAAGCAGCCAGGGATATTGATGGCATGTGCCTAGACAGTAGCAGCAGTAGCAGTTGTATATCCATGAAGATGGCACCAGTGTGTAGTGCAATAGCTGCAGGAGCAGTATAAGCAGTAGCAAGCACCATGCCAACGTGCATACTGCAGCAACAGTAAAATCAGCAGCAGCAGCAGCTCAGACAGCAGCTGTGAAATCTGGGATGACGTACTGGTGTGTGTAGCGTGATAGCAGCCACCCTAAACCCTAAACCCTGAAACCTTAAACTTCAAACCCCAGCAGCAGCATGAGCCGTCCATTTTAAACCTCCCAAATCCCCAACCCACTCCCAGTCGTATCCCCTCTCAACCACAACCCTCTGCCCCGGGATTGTACGGTTCAAAGCCAACCTTGAGCATTTAGGTTGGCTTAACATCATGATTTACTTCTACAATCCTTCACCCCACTTTCCCAGAGGTTGCCTACAGATAATCAAAGCAGGAGAGTGTGCAGAGGTGACAAGCATGTGTCTGTCATGCAGTGCTGGAACAGACAAAAGCAGGATGCAGCGGACAAAGCAAGTTACAAGCCCCACCCAAACCTCATCCTCCCCCCTCCCTCACCTTTAACACCGTATAAAAGCTGAGCATCAAGCCATTGTAAATGAAGCTCAGATAAATCTTAAACCCTTCCCTTACCTTCAAGATCAATTTGGAACTGGGCATCAACCCCATCGTAATGAAGCCCGTGATAAACCCTGAACCGTAAATCTTGATAAGCCTGAACCCTGAAGCCTGATCCCTCCCACCATATTAGAACTGAGCATAAGATAGTCATGAAGCCCTAAACCCTAATAAGCGCTATACCCTAAGCCCTAATCCCTCACCTTAAACACCATCTTAGAGCTGAGCATTAACCCCATTGTCATGAAGCTTGTAACAAACGCTAACCCCCAAAACATAACAAGCCCTAAACCTCAGCCTCTAATCATTCCCTTACCTTAAACACCATCTTAGAACTGAGCATGAGCCCCATCGTAATGAAGCCCGTCCATGTAGCCACCTGCCCCATCAGATTAGTAAACTCTGCTGCTGTAGGGTACTGGCTCCGCATCTGACCCTTCCATAATATATTGAATAATTTATTAGTCAGGCCGTAGCTCATCACCACCACTGTCAAGTCACGGATGCGATCAGAGTTCCTGGGCAGGCAGCAAGCAATGTAACGAAAGCAACCAAGTCTTTATATTTTAATATACAATATACCGGTACTCCAAAGAACAATACATAGAATACAAACACAACCGAAGCAGCTAATATGAAACGGCCAAACACACCAGGGTCAAACATATGTATGCGATAGGCACCCAGAGTTCGATCTATTATTCTGATGTGAGTTAGGTACTGGGTTTCTCTGTGCTAATGGACCTCCTCATGCAGTGTTTGCAAGAAGGGCTTTGCTTTTGCACCAGTGACGGCCCAGTCAAAGCGTATGCCTCCCTTCCCATGTATTGCATCGTCTACAACCAGCAAACCGTCTGGGGCTGGGCCCCTGCTTTGCTCAGAAGCAGCGCATTGTTGATAAGAGGCCAGGCAGGGTGGGGAAATGAATTCTAGTGAAGTGCCAAGCACTAGACTTTTTGGTCCGTGTGTCCTTCTGCTATGCCTTTCTATCCCTCCTATCTTTACTACTATGCCACATTCCCATCCTTTTTGCCCATCCATAACCCAGCGTGCTTCATGAACCCCTTTTGGGCTAGCTACGCCTCTCCTGACCCCCTTTCCCCAGCTTTCAACAGAACAGCCTTAACACCTCAACGGCAAATGTTTCATGCAGCAGAACCCCCAGCAGTACATGCGGATCACCCCCCTCCCCCCCCCTTTTCCCCTTTTCCTCCTTGTGAGACACCGCCACCCTTCGGGGGCTGCATTCAAGTGCGACAATTCGGTCTGGCTAGCGCCTCTGGTACCGTTAGTATGCTTTAAATCTTCCAATTACTCGTTAGCCTTCCACAGCGCCACGGCAGTGTCCCAAGAAACCCCAGCAATCTCATCAAGAGGCTAAAAGGCTAAACCCAATGCCCTGAGCCCCAGCCTTAATGTATATAAGCATAATGCCCTGGACCCTATCGCCCCCCCCCCCCGGTCTCTCTATGCTCTCCACTCACTTGAGTATGGCCCACACGTCAGGCTTGGGTTTGCTCGTTGCCTCCCCACCCCCTGCCTTCCACTTCTGCTTGCTCTTCTTACTGGGTCTGATCTTCTCTAATGCTGGGATGATGGCCGAGTCCATATATGCTTTACAGCAGCCCATGCTGATGGCCAGGATACACACAGAAGCCAGAAGCAACTACAGCAGCAGCAGCAGCAGCAAAAGAGGAACAACTAAAGGGGATAATGAAAGACGGGTTCCTGGGCCTTATGTATGGGGCGGAGACAGGAACACCTTAAGCAGGCATACTAGGAAGGGGTTTCCTGATCCTTATGGGATGTATCGCCGGCATGCATGCAAATGATATAAGCAATCTTAGTGAACCTGAGGCTGATCTAATAATTAATAACTGCACTTGGCTTTGAGTATAGCTGGTATATACACACAGCAGCCAGCAGCAGAGTTGCCTTGTCAAGTCTTTTGTAAAAGCCCTGAACCCTACTATCCATAGACCCCAGCAGTCCGCCACAGTTAACCCTTTTTCACATCTACAGACCGAGAACCCTCCAGGTGTTTAACTAAACCCTAGGGCCTGCTGCGGACCAGAAGCCCTAAACCCCAATACCTGTAGACCCCAGCATTCGACCACATTTAACCCCTACTTCACATCTTCAGACCCTGCACCCTCTAGGTTTCTGTACTAAACCCTAGGGCCTGCTGTAGCCCCCAAGGATTATACCCTATTACCTGCAGCCCCCATGTCTCCTGTCCAGCCGCCACCACCTGTGTGATATGTTTAGTGAATGCTCCAGCAGCTACCAGTCCTACATTAGCCAGTATGCCCAACCTAGGGTACACATCCTTGGCCTCTGATACAGTGCATAAGTCATCTGCTAAGGACCTGCGGACGAGGACAAAGAATTGCCTGATTACAGCTCACCATAAATGATTGATCTGAAGATATGAGATAACAAAAATGAACTTTCAACCCCTTGCTGGCACAATGCTATCTGACAAGCTTGTTTGTCCCCGTATAAAAGCTGCTTTGAGCTTTTCCATCAGCACATTTTCACTCTTCCCCATGTTTCAACAGGACTGATGTAAGAAAATTAGAGCTGCGAAAGGTAGAATATTGGTAATGCTTGGAGGATATGACTGAGTAGCGGCAGCGTGGTCGAGTTACAGCTGATAGCGTGAGTGAGGGGATGGGTGGAGCAATGTTGTGCAAAGTTTGGCATCCATTAACTGGGTGCAGTTAAGGGAAGGGGGAAAGATAACAAAAGCTGCCGGCAACAACTTGTCTGGATCATAGCTCCCAAAGACATGTGGCTCAAGAATGTTTGTCATGGCCGTGGCCATAGCAGCTGCCCTCTCACCAGAACAGTACACTGATGGCGACTGCTCCCCAAAGCTCTGATACAACATAGAACAGTGCATAACTCCAGTTCGTGAACACCTGTAGCAGCAGCAGCAGTGGCGCATCAGGCCTTTGAGCACCCCGGCACAAAGGGACCAGGTACACTATGACAGATAACAGCAAAGAAGGGATTTGGCCAGTGCTGACCACCAATGCTGACAGATAACAGCATGAGATATATGACCCAAAACTGTGGTTGGCGGCAGCCCCAGATACTCCTTGAAAATGGAGCTGCTTTGTAATCCCTGCTAATCCCCCATAGGTATCACAGATCTTAAGCAGTCTGCAGAGGGGTTATAGCTCACTACCATGACAATGATATGATCACATCGATTACGTTACTCACTAGCCTGATATGAGCAGTGTGACTCATATTATTCATTTAACCTTCATATTGAGGTAGGATCAATGGTTGGGACGTGTGGCCAGGAATATGCTCACATGATGCACTTACAGAACTATGACATTCTGCAGCGAGTTCACTAAACCCAAGTGACCTACAGTTCATTGAACCCCAAGTGACCTACAGCTTATCAACTCCCAAGGACAGGCTCTGCAGCAACTGCTTAGTTTCAAGGCTGTTGGAGGGCGTTTCAAAGACGGTGACAAACCTGAATAATAGATTACCATTTGAAAGTGATGGTCCTTTGCTTGCATATAGGCTGCCATGCTTGCTAGCATCAAATCTCATACTATGCCATAGCGAAAGTGGAATAGCTCCCGCACCTCGAGCTGTTACAAAGATAACAATGTGGAAACATAGTCTAAGAGGCTGTCGCTTTGCACACATACCTTGACAAAGCATGCTAAGCTGTCCGGCAGTTGAGCAGTCAAACTCGCAAAACGCTCAGTGGGATGCAGCCACCCCACATTGGGCAAAATGAGTGCTGCAAAAGCTGCGTAGAACAGTATCAAAGGGGCCAGTGTAAAGTGGTACACATGCTCCGCCTTCACTGCTTGGACCTACAGGCAAGAAAAGAGCATATGGAGTCAAAACAAAGGCAGCTTGGTGCATAGCACTTAGCAGTAACAGGCGCATGGTGAGCTAGGGGTTCTCTCCTACTGTTTGGGGCAATTCATGGGCATTTTCAAGAATCATTATGCATTGGCAGCTTCCGAATCTGCAAGGGGAGTGCCCTGAATGCTGATCCCAAAGAAGGAAATCCTTAGAGAAATTAGCATAGCAGTGCTGATTTCAGACTGAGCTTCCAGAGCCATTATTCTAAACAAACAAAGAAACAAAAGAAAGGTGTGGCCACCGCAAGAGGGCTAACAATAAGGCTGTTCACACGAGGGAACCGGATAACACCCCAAACCCGCTTAAAGGTGGGGTAATCCGGCTTGATTCCACGCTTCGCTTGTGGTCTAGGAGTGATACCAGCCCCTGCTCCAATTCGATGCCCCATTGCTGGGACATTACCATCACAGTATACAAGAGTGTTTTCGCGACAATCTGGTTTGCGCCAACCGCCAAGTCAAGCCAATCCACCCCAGACTACCTCTAGAGGTGGATTGGGAATCCCGCTTGGAATCCCCCTTAGGATCGAGCTTGGGAAACAGGATTGACTCAAGCCAAGCGGGATTTGTACTGCCCAAGCCACATTTGCAAATCCGGATACGCCCCGTGTGAACAGCCTTAATAGGATAGGTTGCAGGGTGAGATCAGCGGGGTGGATATCAGGCATTAAAGACTGCTGTACATATGGAGACATTCTGAGGGCACCCGCGCAATGCCAGAGGTAATGAAACCTTAAACAAGGAGGGAGCCCTCTAGGGGTTCATTACCTCTGGCCATCCTCCTATCTGTGCAACCTCCAGCACACGACACTATTGTCTGCTGCTGATGCCCCAGATAGAGTGGCATATGGCCTTACAGCTCCCATGCACTTGATGTAAGAAACCACTATCAGAAGGAAATGGCTATGGCTACGTCCCTCCAGCTTCTACCTAGAGGTAACCTTTACACACTATAGGATATGGCTTACAGCTCCCATGCTTACCACTTTGCCATAGAAAAAGAAGAATGCAATAGTAGCTGGCAGCACTCCCACAGCGGAGATGAAGGGCAGGGCCTCAGCACCACAGGAGGTCACGATGAGACCATCCTTCATAGACTGCAGCAGACATGGACAACAGTTATAGGGTATTAGGGTTAGGGTGAGGGTTGTAGGGCAGCGCCACCTACAGTTAAGCCCAGATGGTCTGTACTGTGCGGCCCTCAAAATCTCAATCCCAGCACATCCCCATCCTTCCCTGATCGCCGCCATATCAACATTGCTCATAGATGGGATGAGACACCTCCTTCATGCTGTGTAACAGTGAATGCAGAACCTCTGAGATAGCAGTCACTTACCTGTACAATGGTGTGATTCATGGTGCTCGCCAAAAAAATGGCACCCAGACCAATGACTTTCTTCCATTGCAGGTGTTCATGACTGATAGGAGCAGCTCCAGAGCTTCCCGCGGCAGATGCTGCGATGCTAATACGGGATCTGGGAGCTGGACGCCATGGTTTCGGGACAGCGTGCTGTGCTTGCCCTCTAGTTGCAGGCTGACATCTACCTACAGCGAGGAGTGTGTGACTGCCCCATTGGCACGGTGCATGTTTGTGAGAGAGGTTACTGTTGCCAGAGAGGCAGCGTACGTGTTTCTGGTTGAGTATCCCTCAGGCGTGTCCGCCAGGCAAGACCCCATCTCGGACACCTGGGTCCATGGTGAACATTGAAGTATCCCGCACAAGGTGCATTGCTCGGGTGCAAGAGGCAAACCATAGGTTGCAGTTAAGCAGTCACCATGCCCAGAGCCTCTAAGTCAGATGTCAGCTAGGCATGATCAGTTGCGAAAAGATGAACTATACTGCTCGGCCTGGGGATCCACTGCCCATCACTCGACCTAGGCGACTGAAAATCCCAGCTGCAGACCCAGACATTCGTGTGGTGCCAGACATCAAAGCCTGCCATAAAGATACTCCGGAATAGCGCTCAAGGCATGCCGGAACCCGGGGGTGACTCTTGTAACCGACACACCCACCTCCACGACCCCCTCCCACTGAACTTCAAAAGCTTTGGCCAGAACAGACAGCTGTGGTTCAGAAAAGTACCGAATATGCTCTACGGGCTCGTATTGAAGCCAACATAACCATTTCCCTTTGTACCTCTAACATTGACCACACCACCAACGATCTGTGACCACTCGGTTGCTAGTAATATAACGTGCCTGCCCCTCAATCAGGAGCAAGCATACTCCCTTTAGTGCAGCAAAAGTGTCACCAAATCTGTCCACCGCACGGACCTCCTGTCATGCAAGACTACGTCCAGAAGAAAAAGAGCAAAAATGCGTAGGCAACTGTACCAACTCTACAACTGACATTCACGAGTGCCTAACCCATTGCCCAGCGTCGCTCGCCAGCAGCCTTCATGACGGACCACGCACGTTTTCCAAACGTTCAGGGCTGTCCAAGAGATATGGAAAGCCCTGACCAGTACCGCAGCAACCTGGATCCTACTCCCGCCCTCTTCCTCTACCTGCAAGCCAAGCAGAAAGCAGGATTATGTTGAACATTTGCCCAGACAACCTTATACTGTCACCAAACATGCAGTCAAGCAAAGCTATGGCACTACTGTACTCAGAAGAACCCAATTCAGTGCAAACGTGTAATCATTCTTGCGCCCTCAACAGCAACATCCTCCCTCAATTGCAGGGCATGCCCCCAAAAGAGCAGCAGCAACTGTTTTCCTCCTGCCCAACTCCTGTCCTAGAAAAAAAACCCACAACACTATACCCTAGCGCACTGCCAGATGCAACAACCTAACACAAATGCTTTACAAATACCGTGACCACTGCATATCACATCAATCGTCCGCAGCATGCAGTCCCCCAGACTACCCCCACATCTTGCTGTATGGAAATTGCTCCCAACCAGCATACCAGCCCGACACTCTGTCCACAAGCCCGCTATGTCAACCGGTGCTTCCACTGATAACTGATAGCTGAACCTACTTCATGTGTTTTTCAAAACGTCTGCAGTTCATGCATAGCTGCTCTTAGAAGTGTCATAACAGCTTAAGAAACAGTTTCTTGTAATACCCAACAACAAACCCTGCACCTTGAACCCTCCTTCCACGTGACGGCGCACCCACGTCCTTTTTCCTCCCTCTGCATTCCCCACTTACCAGGCCCACGTCCTCTGCCTTCTCCTCTGCCGCGCCCTCCCTCCCCTCTGCCGCCCCCGTCTCGGCCACCTACAGCCCAGCCTCTGCCGCCGCCACCTCCTCTACCACCCCGCTGTGACCATTCTGTTGGGAAGACAAATTAAACATATAAAGTTAGTGACACACCAATAGTGACACGAAAGGCACAAAAAAGATTGACAGGAGAATGGCACCTGTAAAGGATGCCAAAGTACAGGGTGGTAAGTGGTGGTCAATCCTGCCAAGCCCAAACAGGACGCACCCTGTTCGGGCTTGCGGGCTGCGTTTGGTGGCAGCTTTCCCCTCTGTTTCCCTCCCAGGGGGCTATCTACTGACATTCCCACTATTAAAGCCACTGGTGCCAACATGAGATGCCCCTCATTTACCAGGGTAGGAATGCACACTTCAATCTCGGGAAGCAGACATTACACAAGTTTAGAGTAATAAATAATCCATCGTGGGGGAATGGTGTGGCAAGGTGGTGGTGATGTGAGCGGTTTAGGTGACTGGTGGGTGGTGGTAGGGTTCAGTGTTATATGTATGAGAAAGATCACTGCACAGCTTTCAAGCCGTGCTGCCCGGGGGAAGGGGGTTCCTAGGGTTCCTAGATATTCGGTGATTTGCCTCATCCAGTGAAACACGGCTGCATAACTGCATATAGCTACCGTACTGCCGAAGCGCAGAGGAAGCAATACATGCAGTACAGGACTAGTTAAACACAGCACATGGGACTTACCTCTTTTATGTGTTGCCTCTTCCTTGACCATTTCAGCCACCTGTGCAGCCATGGAAGGGAGGGGGGAAACAGCAATGCATAAGACAAAGGCAACAAGGTTTGCAACTTTGGGTACCGATACTCCCTTGGTTCAAATGAAGCAGGTAAGCAAGCAGCAGGGAGGCGTGAATGTAACCCATGTTGAGAGCGTTGCGGCACAATCAAGCAATGGTAGCAGACACCCATGCAATATGAGGGGGGGTCATTCGTTCAGGTTCCAGCGCTGGACTGTGCTGCTGGTGGTGGACTGTGCTGCTGCAGAAGGGCTGCTGCAGAAGGGCTGCTGCAAACCCCTGTGCTGCGGGATACTGACCTCATCTGGTACTCGTATATATTTCAATGTGTTGCCTCTGATATATACTTCGGGCATCCGAAAGAAGCGAGTGCCATCCTGCATGCGAGTGCACGAGTGGGAGGGGCAAGGGCGTGTTAGCTGCTGGAGGTCGGAACCTGAGTCGGTGGAAGGCAACCTCTGTACCTTCAATGTGCAGATTACTTCTACGAGATGAATGTTCATCCATGAGTCGCAGTTTACTAGATGTCCATTGTATGTATCTCCACTCTTCAGTTCTACCAGCTGCAGGAAGTGGCTGGGTAAGCTCGGAGTGAGGGCTTAACATGAGGTCTACATCAAGGGTGCGTCACCCTACTGACCACAGGCTTCCTTTTTGCCGCGTTCAAAAGCGCTAGAGGCAGCATTGCTCTACCAGGCTGCTGATAGCTGTCCTGATGGCTCCAGGCGGGTCTTTCAAGCAGTCTAAAAATCGGATTGGGACGCAGGCCACGCGTGTACTCAACAAAAATATGTGTGTCTCCGGCTCTCAGCACTAGCGTTCAGTTGTATACAGGCTGTCGCAACAAAAAAAGGATCGTTCGCATGCGTGTGAGCACGAACTTTACATGTAGCAAAGAGCTTCCAGTAACGTAACAATACTCGACTGTCGACTACAGCAGTGGCTCTCTTTGCGGAATAAAAGCAATATTGCACGGGCTTTAAAATAACGTTGCATTGCCCGGCCGGTGCCTCTTGGAGTGCCACGAGTAACCACTCATTTGATTGGCATCAGTAGCCCAGTAGGTTGCTGGAGATGGCCCAAGGACTTCTACTTCAGCCATGACCCACAGGAGAGCGTGTACAGAGCGCATGCCAGCGGATTTGGGGACTCTCCATCCACGGTTCCAACCATATCACCCAACCTCAAGTCCCCACTGACAGGCAAGATGCAGACAAAGACTCTCAACCTCTCAAAGAAGTGCACCTTCAGCTCTTCAAAGTGCCAGACACAGCAAGCAGTATGGCCGCGTGTGAGCATTACCCGTCAGCGAGCAGTCAGACCACTCGCTCAGCTTGACACTACTACTTCAGCAAATCCTGCCCGGCAAGCCATTTCTGGCCTCGTCTCCACCATCTACAAAGCCACAGCATCTTTCCAGACCGTAGACGCCACACTACCTCCCCTGTGGCAGGCGCTTCTGAAGCTCGACTTAGCAGGAGTGCAGTCAGCGATACGTGCAGGCCAGGACCTCAACCAGCGGAGCAGCAGCAACGACACCCCCATGCTGCACATAGCAAGAGAAGGGCACTACAAGTATCCGCCCGGAGAGATCCCAAGCCTGTTGATCCAGTCTGGGGCAGATCTTGAAGCAAAGGACAACAATGACAGGACAGCTCTCCAGGTCAGTGCAGAACCCAAAGAACATGCCTGGTACCAATTGCACTGCATAATTGCCACTTTATATAGCTTAGGAGCTAAGAAGCGATTGAGCACCAGCTCGTAGACGACCTTTAGGAAAAGGCATGATCTGACTATATGCAGGGTGACTTGCATCTGACTCATCTCTGGCTACCTGTACCTGCTCACCCAGAGTACACTTAAGCACCCAGACGAGTATGTCAACAGTGGCTAAGTCCAACTGTTATAGCGCTTCCCCAAGACGGCATGCCACCCAAGCATGCTAGTAGTGCTAGGTTAGAATGCTTATGCTCACCCTTCTGATGTGGAGTGAGGTCCAACCAATGGGGTTTGTTACCAAATCAGCGGGGGTACGCGGGCCTGTGATCAGCACTAGAAAGATTTCTCCACTGCGTTCCTATGAAAAGGGGCCTGTTATCAGCGTGGCATGTGCCTGCACTTAGCATACTGCTTTCCCTATCGCACCTGCCCAAAAGTGCCCTACATGGAAGGGAAGCTTCACTTTTTCCTCCACCGACCCTCCTTTTCTAGCCCCCTGCATCCTGCCTAAGAGGTATGATACAGCTAATCAAAACAGGGGAGGGTGCGGGCAAGGAAAGCAGAGGACCCCCCCGGCCAGCCCCCCTCATTATGTATGCAGTTTTCATGCACTCCTGTTGACACTCCAATGTCAAGGCCTAGCATAAAGACAGCGCTTGTCCTGTTTGATGTATCTAAGATGAATGGTGAATGAAAAGATGAGAGCTGTCCTGTTTGGTGCTGCAGGTGAGCCTGTTATCAGGTTGGCAGAACATTGCTGAGCTGCTGCTGAAGAATGGCGCCAAGACTGATGGAGTGGCTGCCATCAAGGGGCAGGTCACCTGTCCAGATTGCAAGAGGATCATTGCAGAGTACAACCTTTGAGGAGCAGCAACTGATCAAGAAGGAGCGACGTGAAGGCAGGAGAGTGGTCTGAACTTGCCAAAAAGAGCGCACATGGTCAATGTCACAATTGTGTACTCCTTGAGGGCAGCAGAACATGATTGGGCCAGCCCTGTGTCTACTCAGAAGCACTATCTGAGGAGGAAGAATGATTGGAACGACGGACTGGTATGCCTTAAACATGCTGCTCATGTCCAGCAGTCATGCAGCAGCTGCAGCCTGCAGAAGGGGAGGCTGTATACCACGCAGCATGCATGAATTGATAGGTGTGGGAGGTAGATAGCGCCGGTGCTTGGAAGTGATTGTAGGGTAGGCGCCCCAGCTCTGTACACTGCTGTCGACGGTCCGATGGAAGCTTTGTACAAAGCTGCCACTTTTGGGAGGGATCAGGACAGGGGAACCAAATGGCGAGGACCAGGGTCGGCTCTGCATGCAAATAAAGGTTCTCCTGAATGCAGGGTCCTGGGTGCTGTCCTGATTTCATGTTTGTTTGCTATGTGCTGATGTTAAGTGGGGTTCGATGCCCTGGGCCTGATATGTGATCCCCCCATCCCTGTTTGGTTGATGCTGTTGAGACATCTGACCAGAACAGCAAGTAGCAGGCAAAGGACTGCTTGCATCAGGGAGGGAGCTTGGGGCTGAAAGCTTTCTATGTTCACTGTGCAGATATATATGTGCATATCATCGAGTGGTGTGTCATCAGCCCGAGTGACGTGATATCATGGCAGCCATCACACTATGATATACGGTCTGCATGTCTGCGAGAGAGGATTCCCAATGTAAGAATGCAGATGGTTCAGATGCAGTTGGTTCAGATGTTGCTCTGCTGATGACATGGTCTTGTTGCCACACAATCCTATGGAGTTGCAGCAGATGCTGGATGTTTACATCGGTGTTGTGTAGCAAGTGGCATGGAAATGTCTGCAAAGCACAAATCGTGGTGTTTCTCAAGGCAACCACCCCAAAGGTGCCTGGCCCATGGTTTTTATGGTGGGGAGACTGGTGTTCTGGGCCGCGTGGGTGCTTCCTCATATTGCAAATGATGGCACATGCCGCGATGATGTCTTAATGCTTGGACATGTCCTGGTGTGTCATCGGATGTCCTCGAACGAGGGTCACCAGCTGGCAGTGAAGCAGTACGAGTGAGTGCTCTCCCAAATGACAAATGCGTTTCTTTTACTAGTCTGACCAGAACAGTCCCATTAAAGTGCTCAGTTGTCGTTATCGTCAGTCTCCTTGCGGTGTTTCCGTTCTGTGTCTTTGCCATCAGCCCAACACGTGTTCCAAGAACACTACAAATTGCACTGGACAGTTGATCAGTTCTGGCTAACAGGGTAAAACATGGAAAACGCACATACCCACACCACAGAGCGCAACAAAGAAATATCCCAGGTATGGTTTCACAACTACCACTGCCACATGCCTACACCCAGCAGCTATGTAATGATATCCTTTCCCAGTTTGCTCCGCTGACGAATGGTACCAGGAAGTTGTGCTGAAGCTTTAGCAGCCGAACAGCCCGGTAAACCGGTTGCACGTGCTAGGAATGGCACTCCCTCCCAGAGGTTATAGCTAGCAGAACACCTGCGCAAGTAGCTCCAATCTTATTAGGTATTAGAGTGACTGATACCTGTTTAGAACCCTTGCTCCCTCCTACTCTGCACATATGAAGCACCTGAAATGTAGCCAGCTTCTCCCATGTGCCCAACCCAACCATTTATCCTTGACGCAGGCAAATGTACTCCAAGTACTCTCCTTCGTTGCCCAGCAGCTGAAGCACAGCTGGGACATCTGCAACAGCCTGCAGGTCTGCAAATCTTGGAAAGCTTGCCTGGCTGAGTGCCCATCTTCGCTGGCTGTTTTCATTGGCCCAACCAGCATTGAAGGCTTGGAGCAGCTAGCTTCTTTCACTTCTTGGTTGCAGCAGTATGGCAGCCTTCTTCACAGCTTGCACATTGGCGGGGGGCTGGAACCATCACCAGCTCCAGTTGCTGTGGCAGAGAGTCTGATGGTCCAGGCACTGCAGCTGGCAGCTGCGGAGGGCAGGCCGTTGCTGCTACAGGAGCTTTGCAAGTCCTCCCTGCAAAGTAGCCGCTTCCTGCCCAGCCTTCCAGCTGCAAGTCTCACCTCCCTAGATCTCCGCGATCTGTGTCCATGTCAGGCAACAACCCGAGCTCTTGCTTCGGGCCTTGGCTGCCTGACCAACCTCCGTAGCCTGACACTGGCCGGCCCATGGGGTGTGGCGAGCCTCGGAACCTTCCCTGCCAGTTGCATTCTTGGTTTGCAGCAGCTGACCAGCCTCATAGAGCTAAAAGTGTTCAGCATGGCCTATGGGAGGCCTTTGGGAGGCATATGGGAGGCCGGAACAGAGCAGCACTTCCCAGGGCAGCTGGAGAGCCTCATCTTAAGAGGTTCTGATGCTGGCTCTTTGGACATTCGCCACCTAACCTGCCTTCAGACCTTGGACTTCCGTTCACTTAAGGCGCTGAGCCTGCAGCACGTGCCTCCGCAGCTCTCCAGCATCGCACTGTATACGCCTGCAGAGTGTCAGCTGCTCCTCTCCCGTCTCACTTGCCTGCGCTCACTCTCCTTGGAGGCAAGGGAGGGCATTGGCAGAAGTACCTCTCTCCCTAGTAGCTTGACCGTACTCAGCCTTGCTAACACCCCCCTTCCCCCCTTTGGTGTCCATGAGCTCCTAGCACATGTTGTGCAGCTGGAGTACTCTACTGACAGACCTGTGCCAAGCGGGGCATTTGAGGACCTTGGCACGGCTCCAGCTCTCAAGGATCTGTCCCTGTCTTTCTCGACTGTTGCAGCAGCAGCAGCAGTGACGGTGCAGTGGAGGCAGCTTCCGCAGCTGAGGAGCTTAGTCCTAACACGCAAAGATCCTGAGGAGATGGAGGAGGGGGAGGAAGAGGAAAATGGTTTTGAGGCGGCCATGCCACTTATCATCCAAGCGGCAGGGCTTGCCAGGAGCCTCACTAGGCTAGAGCTTGACATGCATGAGGGAGCTTATGCCTGTGGGGAGCACTTTGCTCACTTAACCAACCTGCAAGTGCTTCGGCTGACAGATTTAAGCACATCCAGAGGCGACATGCTGCAGTTAAAAGCTCTTACACAGCTTACCGAGCTGAGCTTGTTTAATGTAGATGTGGATGATGCTAGCTTGGTGTGCTTGCTGTACAGCTTCATGGAGCTGAGGGTGTTGCATTTGGAGGAGTGTGAGGGGTTGACTGATGCTGTAGTGCCTGTGGTAGCACACCAGCTGAAGGGTCTAAGGGAGCTCACACTAAGCTTGGAGTCAGTCAATGATGAGAGCATCCCGTTGCTGGTAGAGCTGACACAGTTGAGCACCTTGAATGTGCTTGGTTCAGGGGTGACATTAGGCTCGAGGGTCAGAGCGGCTCTGGGAAGCTGCAGACTCTTCTGTTTGGGTTGAAGGGCTTGCATTCTGCTGTCTTGGTAACATAAGCTCAACATATGTGGTTTCATTTTTTGATTCTTTGGTGTGAACAGATGACAGATTACAAGTTGGCCCCACACCGGGGGCGCCCGTAACGGAGCTGCTTTTGTAGCATTGTTACCAGGTGGACAGCATGGCAGACAGGTACCTTGGCCCTAATCTGAGTCTCATAAGATCAACCGAATGCTCTGGATTGATGATGCAGCGATCATAACCGACATACTCTGCACGCTGTGATATACATTCAGACATACGTATGTATACATTCAGCGCCGTGGCTAGCTGGCTGTTTGCTGCAGGTGCAAGAGGGGGTAGCAGTGCCTTTGGAAAGTGTAGCAAACGTATGTCGCATAAGCGTACTACATCCCAGAGGCACTGCTACCTCCTCTTGCATTGAAGTGCAACACCTGTAGCAAACAGCCAGCTAGCCCGAGAGAGTGCTGTGAGTTCATAATTCATCTCAACTGAACTCCCGTTCACTAAAAACTGAAGGTGTGGCTCCACACAAAGCAGCGAAATGATGAAGCACACCCGGGTCAAACCCCATTTTCCTACTCAACGGAACAAGCAACCCCACGCGCATACCAGATAGAGCCACTTGTTCCACACATACAACGTTCAATGCAGACGGTTCACAACCACAATCACACTTCGTTTCGAACAGCAAGTCTGCCACGACAGGTGGTGCCTCAACTTTATTGATCCACAAACTGTTCTCCTTCACTCAATCCCCGTCCCCCATCCTCACAATTATCTGCTGTGTAGACACTAAGAAGCTGGTTAGAGTAATCAATTACCAATTACCAAATGACCCGTCAAAGCGGGGCGCCGGTGGGGACAGCGCCCCCACAAGGAGCCAACTGAGAGTGATCACCCACGGCTGTGCCCAGCCAAACAGCACAGCTGTGAATTTCTAATTGTACAATTAATCCAATACCACAGCTGGTATCAGTCCAGATCTGATATGCTGCCTGGTGGCCATTCCACCGGGTCCAACCGCCCTCCCATTTCCATCCTCCACGCAACATCCACCAAAGGTTCTATCTCCCTAAGGTCGTGAGACACCACCAGCAGCGTGCACTCCTTCTTGATAGCTGACAGCAGCTGCACGACCTCGGCCCTGGCCTTCCAATCTAGGCCCGCTAGTGGTTCGTCCAGCAGCAGCAGGGATGGCTGCCGCACTAGCTGTATGGCTAGCGCAAGCCGCCGCTGCTGGCCGCCTGATAGTGCTGTGGGGGGGATGTGAAGGGGGATGTCCGTCAAACCAACCGCCTGCATCACCTGCATAAAACAGAACAAACTATCATTAACGTCCGGGTCCGAGACGTGAAATTGAAACGATATCAGACGGCCCTGCGGTATAGCAAGCCGCCAGCCCGTCTTGCGGAGTTGCGGCATAGCATGCAATAAGAAAGCGGTTGCACTCAACTAAGGAAAAAAGTGTGGTTTTCCACGTTTACTTAGAGAGAACACTGCACAACCCTTCGGGGCGTGCAGCACCCGAGGCATGATTCCAACCAGTTTCCAATGAGTGAGGGCTTGTTCATGGGTGAGAGATTGAAAGAGAGCGCAGAACAGAGAGCTAAGATATGTTCTACATTTAGGATAACAGCTACACAATCATTGCATTAGGCTAAGACCCCTCAGTTGGACAACACTTGCATTTCTCATATCCGCATAGAGAGGAAAAATGATACGGTGACCATGCTTGAGCAAAAATGCAGCCCTATGCATTGAGCTTTCTGGAGTGGCAGACAGGATCACTCCTTGCGGAGTCATGAAGAGCGCACTAATATTAAAGATGCCCACGCCCTATGCCCCACAGCAGATCCTGTCCCTTATGTTACATTTGTCAAAACACAGATGCGCTGGGTCTGCAAAGTATGTCTGTCTTCTGCAAGTGTCCCAGGTTGCAATAGTTGCACGTGTACATTATGGCATTGAGAAGAATTGCCAGGTAAGAGCTGATAAGCAGTGGCCAACCTCTGGTCTTGACCGCTGCCCCTATTGCCAACTATAACACCGATCTGTCAGACCGACAGTTCACAGCAGCTTCCATGAAATGACTCCAACCACTGTTAGTAGTAGGGACTACAGAGGCATGATTACTTCCCAATACTGCATTAAGTGCAACCGGATTCTTGCAAGATCTGGGACAACAACCCCAGTACACTGGCCCACGAGGAATCGGACAGCTCCTAAAACTCTCAGAACTAACCGCCATCGCTCTGATAATCCCGCAGCCATGCCTCCTCCTAAAACAGATTGTCTTGAAAAGCACTACTCCTTACAATTTTCAACACTCCCCCACCCTTTAACCACAGCTTGCACTCACCCGCTCAAGTTTGGTTGCCAGTGCCTGCCGCTCCCCCCAAAACTCAAAGCTCCTTGGCCACGTGAAGGTCAGCTCCTGAATCAAGTCACCCCCAAGGAAATGCCGCTCCGGAAACTGAAACACAAGGCCAACCTGCCAGCAACAAACAGGTGTCGAAAAGATGTAAGGGATGAATGCTCTAGGTAGCAAGAGGAGGGCTCGCACAAGAGCTGCTGGACAACTGCACTGCGCTGCAAAGCCCAACCTGCAAGCAATGTACAAGTGTCGACAATGGAGTACAAAGGGAGATGCACCAGGTAGACAAAGGACCATTGTAAGAGCTGCCGGACAGATTTCAGGCTATCTAGCCCAGCACTATGGTATAAGCCCCTCTCTGTATGCCTCGGCCAAACCTGCAAAAGGGCATCGTTGTCCCATGGAAGTCCGATCTTTCATAAATTCAATCATCGTGTACACATAATATCTTGCTATGATCCTGATATGGGGCTTTCAGATCACAACCAGTTGATCATTCCACTGCATCCTTTGAGACCTCTTTACAAAAACGCCCTGCACTGCAAAGAGCAATACTGCTGGCACACTGAGGGGAAATGCAAAAGCCAGGAGCGCGTGTTAGATATGGAGGCAAGACCGCGCCATAAGGATGCTCTCCACATGGCTGAGCTACACAGGGGCAGATGGAGGCTGCCCAGTGACAGCTGACTTTGGTACTGATGCATTACTACATGGTTCATAGCTGAGGAAAAGCACCGAACACTATTTACCACCGGTTGTGTGGCTTCGTGATTGTGATCAGGAGCCTTGTGTTTATGGCCTAGGTTTGTTTGGCCATTCGCATAGCTGGTCTTGCGTTTTGCTTGCTTGCTTGATTGATTGACTGACCACTGGTCTGGACACAAAGCCTTGCTGCACCCACCTGCTTCATCCTTTCCTCTATATGACAAGCTGGTGGGAGATTAGGTACTGGGCAGAACCCCAAACTCCCAGCTGGAACTGCTACTGCTGTTCCTGCATCTCCTGCTGCTGCTGCTGGTGGTGCTGGCGGCCCAGAGGCTGCTCCTGCCCCTAAAGCTGCTGCTGTTGTTGCCAATGTGTTTCTGGATATGTACACACTGCCGCCTGTCTGATCGCTCAAGCCTGCCAGCAGCTGCAGCAGCGTGGTTTTGCCCGAGCCAGAGCGGCCTATGATAAGCCCTAGTTGGTTGGCTTGTAAGTGGAGGTTTACTCCAGATAGCAGAGGCTTCTCTGCTCCTGGTGGATGGAAAGCTAAATCTTGGAGGAGGATGTTGGCACCTGGTTGTGAGCTGATCTGCTGGTTTTGAGCTTCCATGGCTTGCTGCATCATGGTTATGAAAAGACCGGCAAGGCCTGTGGCATCATTTGCAACACTGCCAGGCTGCTGCGACGCTGCTGCTGCTGCGGGACGGTGCATGTTGTGACAGGAGGAGTGTTGGAAGCAACATCTACTGGACTGGAATGACGGGAAGGGGGCATGCCGGTATTGCAGCCCAGGGGGGCCAAGCCTGCTGGAGGTAGGTCTCGCTGATAGCCCCGAAGATGCATGGCCTTCCAGACGGCTAAGTAGAGCCGGCATGCTGCTCTTTTGGAGTTGCTGTACGTGTGGTTAGAAGTCGAAATCGTCGTCTGCGTTCTTGTCTGCTTCTGGCTGCTGGCCAAGAAGCTGCGCGCACCATGCGAAGGGTTCAGCCTCAGAAGCAACGGCTTGAATGCACAGCTGAATGACACCACACGATCACCTTTGCCATTACTTCTAGTGTCTCTTCCTGAGCACGCTTAGTAGCCTTCAGATACTCCAAATTCTTGGCGTACACGGCTTTAGGGTCCTTGGCCGCCTGCTGTTCCAGCTGTTTTGCTAGCTCTCTGCGGCGCTTGATTCGTCTTTTCTTAACCCCTTTAGACTCCTTTAGAGCAGGTTCCTCACGATCTGTGTGCAGACTGCTCAACTGCTTGCGCACAAGCCTGGCGGACATGGCTAGAGTCTACATGCAACGGGCTTGCGGAATGAACTACGGGGCGACAAGACAGCGTACGATGAAGCTATCCTCGGTATGCATTGGCCCTATGTAACGGCCACCAATCAATGCAGAAGTAAAAATATTATCGTCACTCCCCATACACCCGAGTGACCTGCGTACTTTATCAAGCCTGGCAAGCCTGATAGCACACAAAGAAAGGGTAACCTGCACTTTTATTCAGTCTGTCAAACCGACTAGATCCATGGACCTGCGTTCTGCGGCCATCTTGACTGCGTCAACACAACATGCCTTGCCTTTTGACTCCGCAGAACGCTATGTCAGCTGAGCATTCTTCTGCAAGGACGGTCGCAGTGCTATGAAGAAGGCCGTAAATCTCTCGGAGGTGGGCAGACAGCTTCTAGGCCCGCCAGAGGGCTATAGCCGGAAGAAGCAGCTCCAGGTCAAGCACTGGCTGACCACGGTCCCTTCAGCTCATGACGCTGGCGCACCTAATCTGCAACCGGAGGTACGCGATGCAGCATTTTGCTGCGATCCTACTTTACTGCATTGCAATCCCCCCAGAGCACGATCCCCATGCAACGGTCCTGCTAAACTAGTCTACCTGTGGGTGCACAGCTAACATTTTGACCTTGCAACATCATGCCGGCAGCCTTCAGTGTACCCTGATGCATCTCTCGAAGATGTATACAAGCAGCTAAGGGACAGCTCTGACAACTTACCTGCACTGCTCCAAGCTGGTGGTCACAGCAGCAAAGAGCAGCAGCATGCAGCAGGTGTGCATCAAAAATCAATCAAAACGCAAGACCAGCTATACCAATGATCAAACAAACCCAGGCCATCAGCACCAAAATCATAGCACAAGAGTCAATAATATATACACAAGCCGCAGATATGCTGTACACTGTTGTATTGTCAAATTGTATGACCTCACTTGGCATGTCCCTATCCCCTATGATTCTGTGCCTGTGCATAGGGATTGACCCCCAATGTTGGAGCCACATGAACGGGATAGCATCGTGCTGCCATGCTGTAAATGGTGCTCCAAAATGGTCCTCCAGTGGAGAGGCTGTACGTGCATCTTACCTCTAACATGTACGTTCTACCTCCTCAGGAGGACCAACCACAGCATCTCCACTTCAAGAGGCCCCACCCCTGCCAGAGCCAGAACATGCTACAACATCAACACCAGAAACAGCAGCAGCAGCAGCCGTTGTACAGGAAACCCCTCCTGGATCAGTCACCCACCAGAATCGCAACAAAACACCTACTCCCAGATCAACCAGGTCAAGCACCAGCCAAGGCCCCCAGTGCCTGAATGATACTGCTACAGGACAAAGTGATCATGGGCAGCAGCAGCACCAGCAGCTACAGCAAAACAAGCTGCACATCCATAAGGAAGGGCAGCTGGGTACTCTTGGCAGCGCATCACCCCACTCTGAGGCCTTGGCACAGCACAGGCTCAGCACAGCAATGCTGAGCAATGTCAGCTTGTCAGGTGGTGATATGCAGGCTGCTGCACAGCAAGCTGCAGGGGCCCTCCTGGCTAAAGCAGAGGTGGCGCTGCCTGTGGGGGCAAAAGAGGAACAGAAGCTCCTGCAGGCTCTGGTCATGGCTCTGGAGGAGCACATGGTAAGCAGGAAGTTTGTAGCTGTGCCAGTGGATGGCCCCATATTGATCAATTTATGAAGATCCAGAATAGTGGAAATTGCTAGAACATTGCTTCTGCACCGAGAAACACATGTTGCTTAGCCTCTTTCGTGTGCTGTATACTCTACTTGTAGGCATCCAAGAAAGCATGATGTTCTGTGCTAGCTTCGGCACGTGGTGGAGGGGCATATGGATGCACTAGGGGCCGCCTGTGTAGGACACTTATATGGCTTGCATGGCATGGCTTGGCCCACTACTGGCACTTCTGCTGCAATGTGCTGCCAGGTATATAAAGAAGCAGTCCGGGCTGAGCTAGCAGATGCACGTGCTGCTGGTGAATCTGCTGAGGTAGGAGTGGCAACGCAAGTGGCGGCCTTGCAAGCTGAGGCAGCTGCCATGAGTCAGCGTGCAGCAGCTGCTGAAGCACAGGTGGCAGAGGTGACAGCTGAGGGGCTCAGGATCAAGCAGGAGATGCAGCTGAGGCTATCAGAGGTGAGGGGTGGGGGTGACGAGCACCTGAGGTGGTTCAGCTGAGGGGGCTTGGACAAGGAGCTCCCTTGTTCCCATGGTATACAAGGCGTGTAGGGGTGACAGCACAGCTTCGAGGGTGACCCATCACTCTGCCCACGGGGTGGACAGGAACGTATATGTAACAGCACGGGAAATATTCGTGGGGGAGGGGCAGGAGGGACGGTAGGGCTGTCGGTAAGAGGGTGGTGGGGAGGGGGTCCATGTATGTGTCTGCATAGGGAAGCTCGATCAGGCCTTGTTTGGGCAGTAGCATTGGACTGATGGCGGAGGTGGAGGCTGAAGGGCTTAAGCTTGACTAGCAGCTGGAGCTGAGGCTGTCAAAGGTCTGGGAGGGGTGAGGGAAAAGGCATACAGAGGACACGGGAAGGTTGTACAGTAGGTGGAGGAATAAAAAGGGTGGGGGGCTTTGGGGAGGATGCAATGGGTGGTCATGCTGGGGAGAGGGAGCAAGGATGGGAAAAAGGACGGAGAGAGTATCAGGACCACCAACTGCTGGCCATGGGTTGGAAGGGACAGCCTCTTGCATTTGCATTGATGCAGAACACTGCTTTGGCAAACACCATTGAAATGATATCAGCCCACTGCAGAACTCATGCCTTTCCACACAGCCTGGCGGACGCTAGTGCCGTGGCCTGGGAATATGTAGAACAGTAGGACAAGGACTGCATCAAAGCTCAACCACAAGGCTGGTTCCCCTTACGCGCATTGCAGACTTGCACCAAATCTGCTCATCTGTTCCATGGTGGGTTGACTCCGGGGTTCCTGTTAAGCAAGATGAAGTCGGACTATGTCTCTTGCTTGTGCTTGTGATCTCTGTTGGGCATGGCCTGTGCATGTGGTTTGCAGGTTGATGACCAGCAGGAGGACTACAAACAACAGGTTGCACAGCTGCAGGAACAAGTGGTACAGGCAACATCAGCCCTGGAGCAGCAGGCAATGGAGCACAGCCAGGTTGGTACAAAACATGCATGGGTGCATTATCAGGTGCTGTGTGTTGATCAGACGGTCTGACAGGTATAAAGTGTACCATGTCTGCGTTGGCAGCAAATGGTGGCGTTTGCCAGCAAAACATTCAGAGCACTTTGGCCATGCAAAGGCTGGAGATGGCATATGGCAGTACAGCTTCTGACTCCCTTGCATAATGACATCTAATGGCATCTGAGCTACATGGAAGCAACTGATAGCATTACCAGCAAGATAGGTCTTCTAGTAAACTGGACTCATGAGTTAGCATGTAAGTGCCAGGGCAGCCAAGTTATTGTGTATGGCACAAGCATAGACTTAGGGTTCATACTGTCAGCTTATCAGGCAATTGTCAGTGCTTAAACATGAGGAGGGGTGTCTGCTGACAACATCTTTATGACAACACAGACACAGGGTGCTTCTAGAGGCAGGAAAGAAACCCAGAATAAAGTCTAGCGCCTTAAACCTCTTCTCCCAGGGCCTCAAACCCTAGAACCCAAAACAATGACCAGTGAGCCAATTGGTAAAAGAGACAGGCATGTACATTGCAATTGTATACCGATCTGTAACAGTTTGCTGTACCTCCCTCTCAGGCAGTGGCCAAGGTCCAACAGCAGCTGATACAGAGCCAGCAGCAGGTGCACTGCCTGGAGGGAGAGCTGTGTCGCTGCCGCACCAGTGCTGCTGCAGAGGCAAGCAAGCTACAGATCAGCCTGGTGGGGGTCAAGAACAAGCTGGCGGCTGCACAGGAACAACTGGGCCAAGCAGTTGCAGAGCGGGAGGCTTGTCTGAAGGTAAGGTGGATTACGCGTATCTACTGTGCAATATTCTGAAATACAGCATGAAAGTCTGTCTAGAGTGCTTTGGAAACATTGACATGCACGTCAACTGACGTGCAGTACAGGAAGTGATAACATATGATAGAAGGATCTTCCCAATGAGGATCAGCTAGAACGTGGTACTAGGCATTGTGGTCCCTGGGCACATTCCTCAGTTTCAGTATCTCCAGAGGTTGCTAAAGACTTTTCCATGATTCAGTACTTTATGAAAGAATACCTCAATGCGATGCAGCCAATCTGATCGTAGATGGGAGGTCTGGAGTTGGCATTAGGAGCCTTGGCGGCACAGTTTGAGATGCCCTGGTTTAGAACCTGCATTGACGGGCATCGATGCCAGCTGCTGATACCTGACTTGGAGCTTTGCTGCTCCTCAACAATCCCTTTACAGCTGCCACAGGTCCTGCTTGATTTCATCTTTGGTGCCTTTGACAGGACTTCCAATGATGTCTGCACCCCGCCGCATGTATATGCTATGGGTCTGATGATGTCTGATTACATGTTTGTGATCTCTCATACCTTGTATGTTTGTTTATGTTTATGTTGTGTAGCGGCTGGAGGCCGAAACTGCAGCCAGGACAGCAGCTGAACAGTCAGAGGCAAGGGCCTTAGAAGCAGCAGCTCAGCAGGCGCAACTCCTGGCCAGCTTGGCTGACGCAGAAGAGGCTACTGCTGCCTGTGAACAGCGCATTGCAGCTGCTGCCAAAAGAGGGGCAGCAGGTAGAGCTACAAACCCCTTTGAAGCAGCAGCAGGGGCAAGGGATGCCCGTAGTGGTATGCATTCTAGACGTTCTAGAAGCAGGGATGGTAGAGGGAGGTCCAGGCCTGGTAGCAGCTGCAGCAGCAGGTCGGAAGGCGGGCAGGGGGATGTGCTTAGGAAGTCAGCAGGGGTACCTGTGGGTCGAGCAGGGTCCGGTAGTAATGCTGATGGAGCCGAAGGAAGCGTGCAGAGGCAATATGGGTGTGGGGAAACGGCAGCTGCTGATGTGATTCCGATGTTGGATGTGGCTGGGAGGAGGGGGCGGTGTCACAAGGAGGTGGGGAGGCAACTGGCGAAGGGAAAGCAGCGGCTAGGGGAGGTGCTGAGGCATCAGAGGAGGGTGCAGGCGGCAGCACTGCTGGAGGAGAGTAAGCAGGTGGGCGGGGAAGGTGTTTGGGGCAAGTGGGCAGTTGAAAGTCGTGCTGAGAGCGAGCCCAAGAGGCAAGACAGTTTGATAGTCAGCATGGCTGGTGGGTGCAGGAGCTTTGCATTGGAGCCAGGGCCTTTTACAAGCCCCACCTTCCGTTCTGTGGAGGGGTACTGTCACAGCATTGCTTGTGCGTCCCCCGCCATGCACCTCACAATGTAGTTGTGGGAGAGAGCACAGCCACATTTTTGTAAGATGTATAGCTTTTAGGGGTGCATAGTAAGGTCTGTTGCATTTCTTGACTGCTCACCCATGACCTGACTGAGTTTTATATACTTTATTTTTGGGCCTACTCAAACAATGCTTTCTATGCAGCGATTTGATTGCTGATGCAACAGTATCTCGTCTCCCAAGCTACTAATTGCTTAAATAGGGAGGGTAGGTATATAGTCACACTGGCGCCTTTGACGTGACATTTGAGATGTCATGTTGTCCTGCCAACTCTATGTTTCTGGCAGGTTCAGGAATCCCTCTCAGGTGCACCGCCTGGTCTTGCAGCACTGGGGCTTGCTTTCAGGGCCTATGTGGTGGCACAATCAGCTGCATCTACAACAGCTGCAGCACGACTAATAGAACAGCTGGCCGACAGCTACCGTATGTATGCAGACCCAACACTGCTGCAGCAACAGCGGTCAGGGCTTCATGGTACAGTAGGTGCACATGGACCAGCTGAAAAGGCCACCACCAGCAGCAGCACCGGTAATAGCAGCAGCAAGGGCAGGTGTGTCATAGATCCCTACTTGCAGCTGGAGTTGACAACCAAGGGGGCAGGGTTCTGCAGCAGGCATCAACTGCTAGCTGAAGGCAAGCGCGCTTCTGCAGAAGCCAGACCTACCAGCAGCAATGGGGGTAGTGATGGGCAGGGTAGCAGAGGCTCTTGTAACTTGGTCACTGTGGCTTCTGCTGTGCTATGCTTTGGCAGCAGGGGGTTGCTGGCGGCAGGCAGCATAGGGAGGGAAGAGGTAGAGGCCGGGATGAGAAGCGGGTGCTTGTTTCTCCTTGTGTGCCCTCCTGCTTTGACGCTGGCAATGTTGCTGGAGGAGCGAGTAGAGGCAGTAGCAGCTGGACATGCAGATGGCAGGGACACAGATGCGGACTGCTCTGGTGGGACTGGGAATAGAAGCATTACCAATGATGCTGTGCAGCTTTCTCCAGAGGTGCGTGGGACTGCACCACATATGGAAAGTTATGGAGTTGTATGGAGACATTAGGGTTTAGCAGACCGTTGCATAGTCTTAGCAGTGCGCAGGCTGAGGTATGCTCAGCTGATTAGTTGTCATGGTATGGGTGGGGTGCGTACACGGGGTGTCCTTTGCATGTCAGTGCTCGAATATGTACTGCAGGTGATGTGACGTTTTGTATTGGCTGAAGCAACGGTGCCAGCCACCTTCTGAGCACTCCTGACTTTGTGAAGACCTGTCTGTTTGAGGGCGTCTGCCGTCCTAGGAAAGGAGTTCATATGTTAAAGTGTGTTGGCATGATTGCAGGCACCTCCATATTTGCAGTATACAATGGGTGCTAGCAACACATTGTAGTTGTACTCCTTGGTGTGCAGTATTGCATGTTCTCCCAGCCAACGTGGCGAAGACATCCTACATGTCAACATCTGATTTGCAACTTGTGCTGTTGCTGATTATGGTGTCCGTCCATGACCTGCTCCTTCTTAGGTCCTGGCCTATGTAGAAGAAGCGTTTGCACGTAGGATCATCTGGGATGGTCGGGACAGCAGCATCTGCCAAGCTGCCCAGGCGGTGTCTGGACAGCTGGGTCTCACAGACAAGCAGCTGGCCCTGCTGCCTGCAGAGTCCCTCAAGAAGCTGGCAGTGCACAAGCACCCTGGGACTATGCCTGATTTGGTCCATCTCAACTCCCCTGCTTTGCAACAGCTGAAGCTAGATCTTGCAGCTATGACAGAGGCAGCAGAGAGCTTGGCTGCCTTTGTAACACTCCCAACAGCAGCAGGAGGAGGAGGAGCAACAGGAGTAGCAGGAGGAGAAGCAGGAACAACAGCAATAGCAGCAGCAGGAGGAGGAGCAGGAGCGAGAGCAGTTGCAGCAATAACAGGGCCAGTGCTACCAGGAGCAGCAGCAGTAGGAGGAGCAGCAGCGGAACCAGTGGGATCCCGGTCTCATGGGAAGAGCCCCCCCAGCACTAGCAGCAGCACTCACAGGTGGGAGGAGTATGACAGTGTAGTGAATATGGTGTGCAGAATGCTCAAGGGAAACACCACCTTGCGGTCGTTAGTATTTAAGGGTCTGAAGGCAGAAGCAGCAGAGCAGTTGGCAGCAGCTGTATGCGATGTCGGCTGTGGGCTGCAAACGCTGCAGCTGGGGGCTTGGTTGTTGCCTGTAGGCCCCCTGCTTGGTAAGCAAGGCTGTAGCGGACTGTTGACTGAATTGGATGTCACTAGCAGTTGCCGTGTAACTAGTTCTACTACTACTGCTGCTGCTGCTGCTGTGCATGCTCACGGAGCTGCTGGTAGTGGCAGTTTTGGTGTGCTTGGTGGTGCTGGCCCTCTTGCACACAGAGGCATCAGTAGAGGGACTGGAGCGGGTGGGCAGGAAGAGTGGAGAGGTGGAGGAGGAGGAAAGGGCCAGGGGGTGCTAGGGGTAGAAGAGGCTCTGCTACTGAGGGGCGTGCTGAGGCATTGCTCGGGTTTGCGTCGGCTGGTGCTGGGCGGTACTGAACACCTGCCGAGGGACGTTGCACAAGGGCTAGTGGATGTGGTGATGCAGCTGCCAAAGCTGCAAAGCTTTAATGGCATGCCTGTGACAGCACCAGTGGGTACTACAATGCAAGGCAAAGCAACAGGGGGGGCAGCAGCAGGGGAGCCAGCTGGAGCCATTGATCGGGCCGAGGGTTTAACACCAGCAACAGCTGCGCGGTCAGCTGGGGAATTAGAAGGGTCAGGGGTGGAGCCGTTGGTGGTGGATGCGTCCTCCTGGGTGCTTGGCCCTGTTGGGGCTGCTTTGCTGGGGAGGAGCTTAGAGCACATGGGGAGCAGGGCAGTTTCGCTACGGGTGCTGGATTTGTCAGGTGCGTCTGGTGCAGCCAAGGAACTCAGGCAAACGACCTGCTGCTGAGGGTCTTTTTTTATGACTCACAATGTGATAGTGATAAGTGATAGTGATTACAGCAAACAGAGGGGACTCGGCCAATACTGACCACCAATGTTCCCTCAAAATGTGAAGTGGCTCACCCTGTAGACACAGTCAGCCAGCCACTTCTTATCCCTTACTTTTGATTGTGACAGTGTAATACGCAGTTACTGAGATGGGTGCTGAGATGCTTGTGTTCTATTGTATGGAATGGTAAGTACTGTGTTGATAGTGCTCGAGGTAGCAGCTATAGTTGGACGCCAAAGCCATTCTTCTTTCGATCGTGAATTCTTACATCAAGTGCAATGGTAAGTGCAACAGGGTTAGCAGCATTGCAAATCTCCTATCGGTACATCAGATGGAGAGCCAGAATCAGCATGCTGCACTGCTTTGGCTTGCAGGCAAACAGGGAGGCCCTGATATCCTACCCTTTGTTCTGACAGTGTTCAGCTGCTAAAGCATTGCTTGATGTGTGTGGTGTTGCCTTAGGCTGCCTCCTAGGCCCTTCAGGAGCTCAGCACCTTGCTGCAGCCCTGCTTCATTCCATCAGAACGACCACCAGCAACAGCAGCAGCAACCACAAACCCGGCACCATCAGCAGCAGCAGCACTATCACCAGTGGCATCAGTAGCAGCAGCAGGTGCAGCCCCCCACTGCAGCTGGAGGCATTGGCTCTTGCAGGGAATGGTTTGGGAGCTGCAGGGGTGGAGGCTCTGCTGCACAGCTTATGCACTAGGGGTTGCTTGAAAGGACTTAGGTCACTGGATCTGTCCTACAACACACTGGGTGATGGAGGAACAAAGGTGGGTGGGTGGATGGAAGAACAAAGGTGGGTGGATGGAAGAACAACTAGCTGCAATGGAAGGGGTTGCAGGCTCTATGTAGAGTGCAGTGCGACAATTTAGGACATTCCACCTTTTGAAGGAAAACCAGTGGTCACTTGCCTTGGTTTGTTTCTGTACAGATGTAGGACGCAACAGCTGGCTTGGTTGAGGGGTGCCAGCAGGTTTACATGGGGCTAGTTTGCAGATGACTTGGAAGCCCTCTAATTGGTGCATTCTTTCTTGGACATCTATCTGGTGATGGTAGATTACCGGTACAGACAGCCTGCAAACAATATGCTGTACGGCACTATTCATACCTGCGATGGATGTGTCACCCGCAAATATTTCATGCACAGAACGGTTTTATGGGAGAAGAGTTGCTCTAGGATCTACAGCATATGCTGCCGCTCAAAGTGACATAAAGCACTACACTTCCCTGTGGGACTATCTACCGTTGACAGCATTGCTGTCTACCAATAGGCTGATTGGAATGGCTTGCCATATGTATCTGGAGCAAGAAATGTGTCCTACAGTATGACAGTGCTCAAAGCACCAGTTCATATGGCAGCGTACTGCGGACTGCTGCGGCTCGGTGTGGCCAAGGTTAATTCATGTATTGCACTCCATGCTTTGCTTGCTTGCTGAAACAAGCCCAACATGTGTTGGTTGTAGGCATTGGCACGTTGCTGTTCTGGGTTGCCACAGCTCCAGCAGCTGTCATTAGCCAACAATGCCATTGGGGCTGAGGGGATGAGGTCGTTGGCTGCAGCAGCAGGCCCACACTGGGGGCAGTTGCAACAACTCCACCTTCAAGCCAACCAGCTAGGTGAGATTAAGCCTAGCTCTTGGTGTGACAACTAGTCTCATCCTACTGCTATAATCCCCTGCATCATGCATTCATAGGGTGAAAAAGAAGATTCACAGGATTTAAGGATTGACCTAGCATGTAAGTGCTTGCCTGAAGGGCAGATTGGGCGCAATCAATGAAGCTCCTAGCTCGCTGCACCAGAGCTATGGCCGTCTACACTATCATATCATTTGAAATTTAGATGTTTTTATCTTGCTGCATCCTTTGCATAGAGTGGATTCCTTTTGGGTGGAGCTAGATTCATAGCACCCTACTCTTAAATGGGCTGTTTTTGTAATCTGTAAGCGAAATGTGCCACCTCGTTTTCTTTGTGAAAGCTTGATTGCTATGCCCTATGGCAGTTTTGCTGTGGCATATCGTGAGCTACAATTATATGGTAGGCCACTGCACAGGTTCGCGTTGTGCAGCACCAGCCACTTGAGTCCAAGCAGGTTGTTAGCGTGTTGAAAGGGTGGGACCATTACTGTGAGCTAAGACGACGAGGGTCGCAGACAGGCAGACATGCAGAGAACGAAAGAGATGTGTTGCATGCATTTCTGCAGCTGCCCTAGCTAGCGCCCCCCCCCCCCCCCCCTGGAGCTGCTACACCTGCTTTTACTCTATCGTCTATGGTCTATGGCTCTTGCTGTGGCATGTTGTAAAAACCCAACAAACAAGTTGTGTTCTACATGCATATGTGTAGGTGACGCAGGCGTAGCTGCCCTAGCTAGCGCCCTCCCCTCATGGTCCTTCCTGCAGCAGCTACACCTGCATGAGAACTACAGCATTGGGACAGAGGGGATGCGGAGCCTTGCTGCTGCCATGGCCAGCTTGCCTGCCCTGCAGGACCTGAACCTCAGTAAGAACCAGTTGGGCCAGGAGGGGGCAAGGCAACTAGCTGTGGGGCTGGAAGCTGCTGCTGAAGCAGCAGTCAAGGCAGCAGCAGAAGTAGAAGCAAAAGCAGCAGCAGCAGCTAGTGGCAAACGAGCAGCTGCCACTTCATGTGACATGGATCCTGGCATGAATTTGGGTGGTCATTTTGGCGCTGATGCAATAGTGGGACTGAAGGGACCTCAGGCAAGATACGGCAGCAGCAGCAGTGTGGCGGCAATTGTAAAAGCAGACTTTGGGCTGCAAGTGCTGGAACTTGGGAGCTGCAAGTTGCGGGCAGAAGGGGTGGCACATATTGCTGCAGCTTTGGCTAAGATCAATCAGGCAGCTGTAGCAGCAGTGGCAGAGGGGAAGGCTGGTGGATCTGGGCACAGTGGGGAGAGCAGTGCGCTGGCAGGAACAGCATGTATGGTACAAAAAGTGAAGTACCTTGGATTGGGCAAGAACAGCATTGGGGACAGAGGTGTGAAGGTGAGTTTCAAGGGTTCAAGGGAGGGCTGGTGGCAAGGGATCCAGGGACGGCGGTGGCAGCCTTTGTGAGACTCAGGGACACCATAAGAACTTTGACAAAGCTGCTGGAGACTGATTTAGGTCCATGTGGGTGGCGCTGCCCCCAATCCCGGCCCACTGCTGTGATAGGGCCATTTGGTAATCTAGCAATCTGGTATAACAGCTCATGAGTCAGGCTGGTGATGGGATGCACGCGATGGCGCACTGGGCATGCGTAGTTGTAAAGAGAGACCACTGCACAGCTTTCCGTGCTGTGCAGCACCCGAGCATGACTAAGACCAGTTTCTAGTGGGTTGAGGGTGAGAGATTGAAAGATATAGCGACACAGAGCTGCCCAAATCAAAGCCATCCTTACATAAGTCGAGACCATGGGTTGAACCTGACAACTATCTTACCTTGCTAACTCTTGACAGCCCTTCCACTGATGCGGGTTGTGAATGGCCATTGCATGGGTGATTGGTAGAGAGAGCACTGCACAGCCCCCTGCATGCGTGGTTGAGATAGGTCAGCACAGCTGTGGAACCGCGCATTTCCCATGGCATGATTTAAACCAGTTTATAGTGTGTGAAAAGCAGGAAAAGCCGAGGACAAAGATTGGCTGAGAGCTGAGATGTGGCTCGGGCCATGCAGAGGACTGCCAACATTGTACTCTCGCATTTTGCAAACAAAGATCAGTACCAGTGCTCTGCAGGGAATTTACTAACTGGATGATTACAAATTAGCAAATGGCCATATTGAAGCCGGGCGCCAGTAGTGGCGGCAGCCCTACCAACAAAGATGGATGGCAAGGGTACTGGGGTAGCTGATGATACGGTTTCCACACCTTGAAATGTTTGTTTGTTACGGTCGTAGGTTTAGAGACCAAAGAAGTAGAGCAGCGCCATGCTACTGCATGAGCTTTCTTTGCATGTGTTAGCTAACCAATGAGTGTTTGGCACTAGGCGGCTATGATAAAACCTTGCCCTCTGTGTTCTTGTATGAGTATGTAGGTATGAACAGATTGTGACATTTCCTTGTAAATCACAGGAATCGAACTTTGCTCAGCTCAGCTGGACTCGGCTCCACCCCGTTCATCTCTCAATGCAAACTTGGCTAGGACAGAAAGTAGCGTTACAACTAGGAACCAACTATGTGTTCTTGCCCAGGCTCTGCTCCCAGCCCTTGACCCTCGGAGCTCTCAGCTGCAGCATGTGGACTTGCGCAGCAATGCCATTGGCCTACCTGGCTGCTTGCTGCTCAGCACCTTGATGCAGGAGCAGGACAACATCAGCCTGCGGGTGCTAGAGCTATCAGGCAATGACCAGGAGGCCTCAACACTACAGGTAGGGACAACTGTCTAATATGAATTGAAACACTGAAGTTCTGCTTGCAAGTCTGTGTGTGGCTGCACGGCTTTCTCTGGGATGTTGCCATGTGTGCTGGGTTGTGTAAGCTCCTTCCTGTGTAATTTTCTTGCTCTATCGTCTCTTGCAGTGCAACCCACTTGCGCCAAGCCAGAGCAGGGTGTTGCGAGTGACAAAGTGAGAAAAGCAGCAGCAGCAGCTGGCAGGTGCACAAGATGCATGCCTTTGCATGCTGCTGCACATTTGAAAAATTTGGGAAAGTGCTGCCTGTTTACTTTGAGTGCTAAGACCATGAATGGTTGCATCATGTCCTTTGGGTGTGTGTTTGCTAGGTCCCTGACCTACGTGAATTACGCTTTGACAACAGTTTTGTCATGGTGTGAAAATGCAGCGGCATGTTCTGTCATAGTGTGAAAAAGTCGAGGCATCTCGAACATGCAAACCTTGTGCAGACGTACAAGAGACAGAGCACACTAAGCACTTAGCACATGCCCATAAGCGCTTGGGCATCAGCAACCCCTCAGTGACCACACTCACAAGTTGCACAGCTGACACCCAGTAAGACCTTGTAAAGGAGAGGCCTCACAATCAGCTTGTCACAGGCACTAGAAGATCTTGCGGCGGCAGAGCGGGTTGGATTGGGGGGCTCAGGCAGAATGCAGAAGCAGCAACCGTATGGCCACACAAGCAGAGCATCAACCACAACCACCAACCCAAGGAGCAGCTCAGGAAGTGAGGCAGCACAGCAGAGGTCAAGCAGGAGCAGCAAGGGGAGGCACATAGAGACACAGGTAGATAACACGGGCCTTGCCAAAGGGGGTACTCTGCTAAGCAGGTCAAGCACGTCTCTGCTCGGGGTACCGATGGTCATACAAAGCTCAGCAGCAGGCACAGCAATAGGAAAGTCGAGGCCAGGCAGTGCTGCTTCTCAGGGCAGCCGGGCATCTATTAGTGGGAGGTCAGCATCACTAGCGGTAATAGCAGCAGAAACAGCCTCGGCAGCAAGCAGCAATGTGCGTGGGTTTGGGGTTTCCCAGCGGCAACGACCACATGGCAAGGGGGCAGAGCAGCGGGGGAAAGTGAAGCAGAGGTTGGGAAAGGAGGGGCTAGAAGGGCTTCACAGCAGCAGAGAATGGCAGATAACAGCGAGCACTGATGAAGGCAGGAGAGGTACACTAACGAGTTCAGGTGATGTGTGCAGTACTGCAGAAGGTTTAGGTCGTGTGGTTTCCAAGGCTGCTTCAGCTGCTGCTTTGAATCAGGCGACAGCAGATGATAGGCCTCTATGCATTGGCAATGCAGGTCCAGGAAGAGTTGGTGCAAGCTTGGATGAGGATTGGGAGACTGTGCTACACCGGTATAGGACAGCAATGTAGAAAAGCACGGCAATATGACAATACAAGGAGTTATTGCGGCCTGCATGTTGCTGATGCTGCGCCCCAACCTGCTGACTGCTTAGAGCTCCATGACTGTTGATTGAGCCTGTGAAGACAGTTTCAGCATCTTCTCAGTCCCCTGTTTCCCTCTCGCCCAGTGCGGCATAGGCTGGGGCTGGCAGTCTGATCCGAGGATGCTGCATGCTAGAACTTGCTGTATTTGTGGTGCTGCCGGGTTGTGGTTTCCGGGAAAGTTGCCTGCAGGATACAGACAGCACAAGGCTCTGATCAGGAAGGATAGATGGCTGAGATGGCTCTAGACGGATAGAGATGCTTCACAAGATAATGCAACTAGGAATGCTTGTCATGTGCATAACAGTAGCAGGTCCCATGGTATATGCAAGCTTGCCTTGAGGCGTCAGTCTCAGCATAGTTGTCAACCAGACGGAAGACGCAAATTACCCATTAAACTGAAATCATCACACGCCTCATTAACTGAAATCGGCACATAAAGACATTTGAGCCGAAGGTAGGCCGAGTCTCTATTGTACAATAGCAAGCAGGTATGCAGGTGGTTGCCATGGCCTCAGATTTAAAAAGCTCGTTTGGATAAAAATCAACAGCTTGTATTCAGCGTTGGATTTCCGTTTGTCTCATCCTTGGCCATAGTACAACCTCCCAGATGTGCCCATGCAGAACCAACCAAAGCCTAACATAAATACCATTCCGAGCCCAATATCAGCATTTTCAATGCTCTTACCTCATCGTTTGCGTCGTCGGACACCGCCAGAACAGAACAGTTGAGCCGTTTACTGCTCCCAGCAGAATAGAGGTTGATCTGGTACTCAATAAAGCACCCGCACTTGCATCTCTCTGCAGCCAGGTGCAAGCAGTAGTGAATGCCCGGTCAGTGAGCCCATATATATGTCGCCTGAAGCCTTAAGGGGCATGTGTGCGCCGCCGAAGCAGCTGAATGGGTGTGGTGTGCCGCTCCGTTGTTGCGACACCAGCGGCACTTCTGGAACCTCAGCGACATGCTCAGTCCATGGGCCACATGGGCTGCCAGGGGCTTAGATACAGTGTCGCGCAACCCTCATACCGCCAGGTGTGCATTTGTGTGCATATTTGCCCGTGGCTGCAGTTGCATTTGTGTGCATATTTGCCCTTGACAGCTTGCCAATATGGCTTTGCGGCTGCTGTCCACGACTCTGCTTCGTAGATCTGGTCAGATCAACCATGCAGCTGCTGCCGTATGCACAGCATTACAGTCTGCGGCGCCACTTCAACCAGCAGTCGCTTCTACCTCGATCTCACAGTTCTTCCATAGCAGCGCAGTGCTATCAGACCTTGCCGCTACCTTGAAGGCTGAGATCAAGCACGAGAAGAGCAACTATGCACCCAACGAAGTAGTAGCCAAGGGCCCACCTGCGCCATTCACGCTCACTAGCGCCCCAGGGGATACCACTGTCTCTTTGAAGAGAGACTTCAAGGGCGAGCAGATCTCTATCGATTCCAGCGTCAATCTACAAGATGCTCTGGCTTTAGGGGATGACGTGGAGGAAGGCGAGGGCGAGGACGAGTACGAAACCAACGACGTGCAGTTCAACGTAACAGTATCGAAAGCGGGCAACTCCCTGGTGTTTGAATGCATTAGTGATGGAACCTATTGGGACATCCGACATGTATCCATGGAGCCAGCAAGCGGCCTGCCATCAGAGACGTCCTACTCAGGCCCCCGCTATGAGGAATTGGATACTCAGTTGATGGAGAACTTCAGGACTTATCTGGAGGAGAGGGGTATCAGCGAGGAAGTAGGCGAGTACCTGCGCCACCTCATATACGACAAAGAGCAGCAGGAGTACATGGGCTGGCTAGAGAAGGTTGAGAAGTTTGTGACATCAAGTTAGCTGGGCTTGTAAGGTGCCGACTATGTGTCAGATCATGTTTTTTGGGAAGCAATTGCTGAGTTCAGTTGCCAGCAGCAGCAATGAGCAGCAGCAGCAACAGCAGCAGCACTACCAGCAGCTGCTGTGCTGCTGTGCTGCTGCCAGAGGGTCAGAAGGAGAGGCAGCAGTGCCTGCACGGCAGCAACAGCTGCAGCAGCAGCGGTACCAGCAGCAGCATCACTACCGGTAATGTGAGTGAGACAAAGCCTAAGCCGCTGTTGGTATGAGAGCTGTCTGCGTATGCTTTCAAAGAGGCTGTTGACTGCTGCAGTAGCTCCGTCTGTATAGCTGTGGTATGGTTTAGAAGCAGCTGCCTCTTGTCTTTGCTGTGGCTAGCTGGGGCATGTTTCCATGTTCTGCATTCTAGAATAAACATCTGATGTTTGCAGTGATAAGAGACGAATTGTGGTTAATGGAGCTTGCATACTCAAGATGGTTGCATCTAAACCGTCAATTGTAACCCTTGGGGTGGCTTTGGGCCTTGCACGGTAACTCTGCGGAATTCTGCCAAGCTAGCTGTTGAAGAGAATTTGATGCCAGTTCATGCTTGTTATGTACGGTTGTGCCAACCTGGCATGGAGTGGCTTAATGGCTTGCTGGACCGAGGGTTCGCTTAATGGCTTGCCGGATGAGAGTCATCTGCTGAGGAGAGATCAAAAATGGCAGCTAAATGCAGCATCACCATTACGAGTACCGTACCATCATGATGACGTGATGACACGATCACCAATTACCAATTACCAAATGGCCCCGTCAAAGCGGGGCGCCGGTGGGGGCAGCGCCACCCACAAGGAGCCAACTTAGGCTCCAATGGCATACTCAAGTTCCTGTCCAAAACTGACACAATGGCTGTCACCAGCCCACCCTAGATCCCTTGCTAGCCAATGTATGTCCGGCCAGCCCATTTCGACTTGCCATGTGCTGACCAGTTGACCCAGTCAACAGCAAGCCAAGCAGTTTAATGCCTTGCTCAGGATTACGTCTGCTGTCCACATACATATTGAGGGACGGCGTCTAAATCAAAACGTTATAGCGACACGATAAAGAAGCAGCTCGTGTGATAGGCATTGGCCTGCAGCAGCTCGGGAGTGTGTTGCATGGCCGCAACTAGTTAGCTACCTGCCACATGGCTACTTGAGTCTGCTTCACCCGCGCCCGGTGTTAGTGATACTGTTTTCCTTCCACGTAAAGGGCCGCCACTTAGTTATGGATGCTTTCCCCCAAAACGCATTGATGAAGTCTTGCATTCGAAGGTATGTGAAGTCCCCGTGCACGAGACATTGGAGCACCTCCGTCCAGCATTGGCGGTACGTCACTTTGCGGATATTACAAGCCGATCGCAATACATCCGTTGTCTGCTTTTGTACGCCTATACGGTGCTGTAATTGGATTCGGTAATAAATATGGCAGTCATCACGAGCGAGCAAGGCGCCGGTTCTCAGTGAGCTTTCTGCATCAATCTACGTGCTTGGACGTGATCACATGCTTCGGGTTCAAAGACTTATATTGTGTCCAGCCGATGTTTGCTGGTTCTTTCTGTGTTAGGTGCTCTGCCAGACTGCCACCCCCGCTGTAGTCAACCGTGTGCCCATCGATGTGACTACTTTGCCAATCAAAACTACCACACACTCTGCATATGGCTGATAGCCATGCTGGTTCACATGCCAATTATATATCACTGGTGGCTCAGGAAGCAACGGTCTTGTAAAGTAGTTCAGGTGCACTGCTTTACAGCCAGGACCTAGCGGCTGTGCTACAACTCCGACGACGTCACTTACACTTATGGCGAAGCGTTGGCAGCACGGATCAGCACTGATTCAGCCATGCCCATGAGCCACCTCAAAGTTTTACTCATACCCTTGCACATCCCACTACATGCCTGCGCCAGCATAGCAAGTTCTGAACAGCAGCACATGCCACCAAGAAGAGTACCCGTTTGGAGCTCCGCCTGACCAAAGACGAAAAGAAAGCACACAAAATTACAATTAAGGAGTGTCAGCACACAATTAAGGAGTGGTCAGCACTGCAGGGTCCGTCTCAATGTTGTCGCATCCTCCCCAATCGAGCACATCCACACACCTAGGGCATTACTCCATCAAATCCCATGTAAGTATGTAAGTATGCATCTCAATACCATTCCAGAACCCCCGACCACATTGTTTCCCATGAATTCACAATGTGCTTCCAACTTGGCTCCCATGAACATTACATGTCTCTGGTAGGCAACAATTAACAGGAAACCTTCAACCCCCGTAAAGCCAGAAGCACCAGCAATACACACCACGTACGTACACAGACACAAGGCCCCACAGCCACAAAGACATTCACAGGCAAACTGGTAGTCAGAGTGTGCATAGAGCAGCAACCGCCAGTACATATCGGCACGCAACTGTACAAACCTGGCACTGCGAGAAGCATGCATTGCATGGCTCCAACAGATGCACGCTTGAGCAAACTCTGACCGCATGTTATGGACACCTGCAGTTCCAGACAGCCACAAAGCATGCAAGAGAACTTGAGTGATTGAGTTGACACAGAGATGCCTTTCCAGGCTCCCGGCCCCCTGAACCATCATCCTTATGTGTCAGTGCAAATTTTGTCTGTTTCCATGCCATCACCGCATCCATGGCCAGCAGCAGCATGCTTATACAAGGACACGTGTCATTCATGTCCACCGCCTAACCGAAATCAAGACAAAGTTAATCAGGTACCCCATGCCCCTTTAATCCTGGCCCAAGGATTGAGAACAAAAACATTCACCCCTTTGTCCTGCATGTTCTGCTTGTATTCTACCACACCACCCTCCTGCATCCCTCACATGCTTGTGGATCTGCAGGTGGAATGTACATGTCAATCTGCTTGTCAATCAGCACCAAACCACGGCAATCTGAATGGGATCTCCCAACCTTATTGCGCACTGAACCGATCTACAGCAGCAGCACCTGGTGCCCATCGGGACCACAGGCTGCACCGCCCTTGATAAGTGCATTCCAAAAGATAAGACCCCCTGCTCATGCCAGCACAACGCTGGACCACTCATGCAAAGCTGCTGAACATCCAACCATTAAGTGTCTGTCATGCATGCCAAGCTGTAAACAGACACTCTCGTGCCTTTGATGCCACACAGAAGCTACCCCCACTGCCTGACCCTCGCCAAACCAGCTGGGCAAAACCCTATACGCAACTCTTGCGATATCACCGTGTCTGCTGCTGGAACTGAACCCCCTATGTCTTCACACCCTTCTTGCAGCCTTGCGGCAGCCACCTCTACTCAGCCAATGCACTTCAGCCACCTGACACCCAAACCCCTTTGCTCAATGCGCGGCAGCCACCCGAGGCCCAAAACCCTTTGCTCAATGCACTTCAGCCACCTGACACCTAAACCCCTTGGCTCAATGCACTGCAGCCACCTGAGACTCAAAACCCTTTACTCCATGCCCTGCAGCCACCTGAGACCTAAACCCCTTTACTCCATGCCCTGCGGCCACCTGAGACTCAAAACCCTTTACTCCATGCCCTGCAGCCGACCTGAGACCTAAACCCCTTTCCTCCATGCCCTGCAGCCACCTGAGACTCAAAACCCTTTCCTCCATGCCCTGCAGCCACCTGAGACCCAAAACCTTTTACTCCATGGGGGCCTGCAGGCACCTGAGACTCAAAACCCTTTACTCCATGCCCTGCAGCCACCTGAAACTCAAAACCCTTTACTCCATGCCCTGCAGCCACCTGAGACCTAAACCCCTTTACTCCATGCTCTGCAGCCACCTGAGACTCAAAACCCTTGACTCCATGCCCTGCAGCCACCTGAGACTCAAAACCCTTTACTCCATGCCCTGCAGCCACCTGAGACCCAAAATCCTTTACTCCATGCCCTGCAGCCGACCTGAGACCTAAACCCCTTGGCTCCATGCCCTGCAGCCACCTGAGACTCAAAACCCTTTACTCCATGCCCTGCAGCCACCTGAGACCTAAACCCCTTTACTCCATGCCCTGCAGCCACCTGAAACTCAAAACCCTTTACTCCATGCCCTGCAGCCACCTGAAACTCAAAACCTTTTACTCCATGCCCTGCAGCCACCTGAGACTCAAAACCCTTTACTCCATGCCCTGCAGCCACCTGAGACCTAAACCCCTTTACTCCATGCCCTGCAGCCACCTGAGACCTAAACCCCTTTACTCCATGCCCTGCAGCCACCTGAAACTCAAAACCCTTTACTCCATGCCCTGCAGCCACCTGAAACTCAAAACCTTTTACTCCATGCCCTGCAGCCACCTGAGACTCAAAACCCTTTACTCCATGCCCTGCAGCCACCTGAGACCTAAACCCCTTTACTCCATGCCCTGCAGCCACCTGAGACTCAAAACCCTTTACTCCATGCCCTGAAGCCGACCTGAGACCTAAACCCCTTTACTCCATGCCCTGCAGCCACCTGAGACTCAAAACCCTTTACTCCATGCCCTGCAGCCACCTGAGACCCAAAACTGTAGCAAGCATAGGTTAACAACGCTCAAAGCGCGTGCCTACATTGGCACGGCTTCACCACAAGCACACATCATCCCAGACTACCTCAAGCATCAAGGACTCTGGCTTGTAGCTTGTTTGGGTGAATGCACTGGGCTCTCCCCCCTCCAAAAGAGACAGAGGCCGAGATGCCATGCAATAGGATCTCAACACCAACAAAGGCAAGGCGGTAGCACACGCTACATGCTAAACAATTCAGGTCACTACAGCCTGGGCCCAGCACAACAGGACAAAAAGAACCTGCAGGAGGGACCAGTGCACATGCTAAACCCTAGAATCACACCACCTATGGAGCATGGGGGGGATAAAGACCAACCAAGGCTGCATGGAAAAACTGCATAATCATGGGGACATGGAACAAAGGAGTATTAGCTGGACTCCTGGATGCACAAAGCAGAGCCAAAAGATGTCTAAGATGTCTAAGACGGCTAGCAGGAATCACCATACTAGTCCACAATAGTCACATGTATATAGGGAAGCTGCTCAGTAGAAACACAAAACCCATAGGGAAAAATATAAAACAACTGACAGCTATGACCAGAGGCCAGCAGGACACAGCGTCTGCACAATGAACACACACTGCCACAGGCACTATGAAGCTATAGAATGTGTCAGCAAGTGGCAACCTGTACGTCTGTCTGAACCCGCCAAATGCACTCCACCAACGTGCCAAGGCTAGCGTAGGGCTATTATGCCACAATGCAGGGGCACACAAGCACAGCGGAAGGCAAGAGACAGGCGGTAGAAGCTAACTGCCGGCTCCGCAACCACCTAGTGACCCTGCTCATCCACGACGCAGCCTAGGCACAACAGGCTCACTACATATGTAGCAAGCATAGGTTGCCACAAGCTGACTGGTCCAGAATCAATGCATATGCAAACATACCAGCCACCACATGCACAGTCTCTAGACGGAATACTTATCAAAGAAGCGAGCTAACTTGCTCACATGCCGTGTAAATTCACGCGCAGGCTTGAACTCAGTCTCACCAGTGCGAAGCACAGCAATAGCACCATCCTTCTGGAAGCCCACAACACGAAAAGGCCCATTGGCACACTCCTCCAGAGTAGGCGCATTTTCAATTATTTCTAACACCAGATCACCAACCTGCAACTGATTGTGAGCAAGGCGGCCCTCAACCAGGCAGCGGTTCTTAGACCAGGCAGCTGCATTACGTGCAAACTGGCGCTTGATCAAACCCAATACATTCTTATCAAACTCTGCCATCAGCTGCTGCATGTGCTGAACATGTGCATGAGCAGTGACAGGATCTACATCAGGGAACACGCTGACTCCAACAGCGGCTGCCTGCAACACAAAAGGTGAGCTGAGAGGCAGAGCCAGACGTGGCTTGCGCCCATACAGCATCTCATGCGGGCTCATACCCAAAGCTGCATGAAGCCGAGCCATATACCTACCCAAACCACCACCACCACCCCTCCCAGGTCCCCCAGTACCACCCCCACCTGTTGCTTTCGCCTGCTGCTGGAGGTGAGCCAGTGCTGCATTCTGCTGCTGGAGGGTCTGCTCTAGTGAGGCAGTTTTCTGTGCATCCTGCCGGTGCCGCTTGAGGTGGTAACGATCATGCTGAGTGCAGTCGGTGGTGAAGGTAGACCAGGCGTAAGCCTGCTCGGATGTGCTACCAGCAGCCGGCTGCTGAGCCCCACTGGGTGTCAAGTCGCAAAGGATGGGCAGCGTGGACTGCACCGTGGTGTTGAAGTACATGGTTACAACCTCGAGGATTGCTGTCTTACCATGCGGCGGCTGAGAGTTGTGCTTCTTGAACACATTCCGGATCTGTTCAGCGCGCTCTTCACACGAAACCTTAGGGTAGTCATGGAGAGTATCCTTGAGCTCGGACCGGGCTAAATGGGGGTTAGATGGGAGGAGCTCCGTAAGACCGCAGAACAGCTCCTCCACTGACTGAGGGTGCATGATGCGCCGATCATGTGCGCCCTTATCCCTGATTTGCCCGGAGAGCTTGCTGCTAACTGCTGCGGCTAGCTCTGCTGATGTAAGGTGGCAACCCTCGGGCTGCTGGTTTGTAACACTGAAACCCTTGATCTGAATCTGATGCGCAGTTGATATCTGCCACGTCTCCAGAATCTGCTTATCCAGGTGCAGGTGGGTTAAGCTGTTTGTTAATTCTTTAAATTTGTCTGTCCACAGCTTATAGGTGTCCGGGGGCCGTGCTGAAGGCTCCCGAGCATCTGTTTGCGCTGGGTGTACTGCTGCTGCTGCCACTGCTCCTGCTGGCTCCGAGTCCAATGCTGGGCGCTGCTGCGAGAACGGTGTCTGCTGCTGGCGTTGCATGAACTCCTGGGGCTGCTCGACTGCTGCTCCGGGTAACTGCACTGGCTGTAACGGGACATGACCCTGCTGACTCCACCAAACGGAGGGATATGGGGTCGTAGTATCACTTCATCGTTGCAACATCGCAGCAGCAGGTATCTACGTACTAGCATCAAGCCAAAGCACCTTCACCAACGTGCCAAGGCTAGCGTAGGGCTATTATGCCACAATGCAGGGGCACACAAGCACAGCGGAAGGCAAGAGACAGGCGGTAGAAGCTAACTGCCGGCTCCGCAACCACCTAGTGACCCTGCTCATCCACGACGCAGCCTAGGCACAACAGGCTCACTACAAAACCCTTTACTTCATGCCCTGCAGCCACCTGAGACCCAAAACCCTTTACTCCATGCCCTGCAGCCACCTGAGACTCAAAACCCTTTACTCCATGCCCTGCAGCCGACCTGAGACCCAAACCCCTTGGCTCAATGCCCTGCAACCAAATGACACCCAAAACCCTTTGCTCAATGCCCTGCAGCTGCCGGAGGAGCAAAACCCTGTGTGTAAGCCTCAATTGCGGAACATGTAAGGCTCATACTTCAGGTTGCATGCTACTGGTCGCAGTGATACCTCCGTCCGCATGCAGGTCTTCAGGAACACCTTCTCCTCCTCTGTCAGCACACCCTCCTTGCCATAGGGGGTGTCTGGCCTGTCCAGCTCAGCTGCCCTGTTGCCCCACCGGGCATTGAACTCCTGCCTGCTGATCTTCCCCAGCTCCTCCAAACGGCGCAGGTACTCAAAGGGGTACTTGTTAAACCGCAGCTGCAGGAAGACGCCAGCAATGGCAAAGGTGTCAAAGCGGAGGTCCTGCCCTGCCATCAGAAGGTCTCCCTCAGGAGCCCTGAAGTAGCCTGAACCCATCTGGAAGCTCAAACCAAAGTCCAAAGGCGTGTGGAGTATCTTGCAGACCCCAACATCCCCAGTCTTCACTTGCAGCTCCTCCACTGTTGCTGTTGGTGGCCCAGTCAGCAGGATGTTATCCGGCTTGAAGTCCCGGTGGATGGCATGCGCAGCTCCGTGGAAGCCTCCCAAAGCAGCTACCGTCTTCTTGACAAAGATACGTGCAATGTCCGGGGGCATGCCATTGGGGTAGTTCATGGCTGTGAAGCTGGCTAGGCTACCCCAAGCGGCATACTCCATTAGCAGTGCAGGCTGCGTCCACTGAAAAAGATCCACCTCACCATGTTCATAAAAACAGATGGTGTGGTCATTCACCTCGCCTCCAGAAACCTTAGCTAGGGTGTTGGCTTCGTCAGCATAGCTGAGCCTCATGTCAAGGTCATAGCAATCCTCGACCTTGGAAAGGCCTGGGACCCCTGCAATAAGCTGGAGCTGATGGGGTATTGCTACCTTCAGGGCCATGAGCTGTGGCCCACTGCTGCTGCTACTATTGCTGCTTGCTTGTGCGTCTCCCCCTCCTCCTGCTACCCCTGCTCCTGGCAGCGCTTCTTCCCCTCCTCCTGCAGCCGCTACCCCTGCTCCTGCTGCTCCTGGCAGTCCAGCACACACTTTAGAGGCCTCCACCAGGAAGATAATCCCCCAACATCCCTTCCCCAGCAACCCCACTACAACTAGCTTCCACCTGCTGCCGGTTGGGACCCTTTCCCACACATCAGAAGCAACTTTCTCCAAGCCAGTCAGATACAGAACCATCCCTGTTTCTAAAGTGTACTGCTCAATGCCCACAGGTACAGCTGAAATTGTAGGAACACCATCAGCATCATCAGCATCTGCAGTAGCTGCCGGAACAGTGGCAGCAGCATCAGCAGGCAGCGATGCCTGACCAGCACGGACTGCTGCTGCTGCTGCTGTGGCTCCTTCTGCTGGTTGGTTGAACGGCTCCTGCACTGCTGAAGGCTGCTGGAACAGGCACTGCCCAGCTGCTGCAGCCGCTAGTGGCACTCCTGTGGCTGTTTGGTGATGGGAGGGCTGGGGGCTGCTTAGCAGACAAGCAGCGCCTGTTCCTGCTGCTGCTGCTGACCTTTGGGCTGCCTCTGGAGCTGGGGTGCGCTGCTGCTGGAGCTTCTGTGGGAGAGGGAGGTCCTGTGAAGACACTTCTTCTGCTGCTGCTGCTGGGGCCTGCACTCTGCCAGCTGGCGCCAGAGCTTGTCGACTTGAGCTGGAGAGATGGCGTGGCAGGCTGGAGCTTGGGCGGCCTACTGATACAGCTAACACTGATTGGTTCGGATGCACCCCAAGCACATTCACATGATCCACGCTGATTGCAGCTGTGCATGTTCTCTCAGAAGCACTCGCTGCTGGTCCTGCTGCCATGGATGAAGAAGGCCCTCGCAGGGCAAGCTGCTCTGCTGCTTGTGATGCCACGTCAAGTACCATGAGCGCAGCCGGTGCCTTGCCAAGGCCTCCCATGGACACTGCTTGAGAGGGCGATGCTGAAGCTGCTGTTGCATTCGCTGACTCTGCCTTGGCTGCAGCTTCTGCTGTTGGGACAGTAGCAGTTGGTGGCACACCAGTAAGAGGGACGCCACAGCTGATGGGTGTTGATGCTGCTCCTTGCTTGGCACTGTTGCTGGCTTGGCTTAGACCTCTGGGAGCGATACGCACAGGCCTGGGAGGAGCTGAAGGATGCAATGTACTGGATGGGACCTCCCCAGGGACTGCCAGAGCGCTGGTGGTGCTGCTGCTGTGTGATTTCAAGGCTGGGGGTTGTGCTATCACGTTCACACCCAGTGCACTGCCATGGCTGATGCCCCCAGTGACTCTATCAACAGCTTGCAGTGGGGGGTCTTCTTGTAGAGAAGGCTGCAGACGACCTTGAAGGGGATTGCTTGCTGCACCTGGAGACTCCAGACGGGGGAGGGCAGCTAGGTTGGGGTTGAGGCGCTGCCTGGTAGCCTTGGTCTTTGACGGGGTATTGTCAGCCTGCAAGCACCACCAGCAGCAGGGAGGTGGAGAGTTGCAGCATATGTAGCTCTGCTTGTTTGCCAAGCAATGGTCGCCATACTGCTAGTAACGAGAGGGCTGCCACTAAACAGTAGCCCAAGTAGTGTACTCGTAAGACTATGAGCTCATGGATGAGTTGCATGTGCTTGTTCATGGGCGTAACATGACATGCATAGACAGCATTTTCAAGCTGTAGACTTGAACACTGGTCGCATCATGCTTCTGCTGAAAAAGTCCTTCTTATGGGCCTGGACTTCAGTACATATAAGGTAACTATATCACATCGTGGATAGCCCCATGGAGCTGCCCGCACAGCTGCACATACATCATTGCGAGAGCTGGTATGCGAACCTCTCTTACCTTGTCAGCGACGCTCCTCTTGCCCAGCTGTGTGCTGCCATCACTGAATGTTGCTGTCCCTTTAGAGGAACATGGGCCCCTGTTGGACGCAGGACGTTTGCGCTTTTGATTTGGAGTCATACTCTCGCCCAATTTCAACCAGTCTCCACACCAGCCGGTGCACTGCAGGGCATAGAGAGTCGTGCAGTCCGTCTGCTATGCACGGGGACCTGAAGAAGGTGACCACCAAGCAGAGGGATTCTGTGTTCCAAAGCACAAGAACCCCTAGCAAATGATAAACTGTCGTGTCTCTGTGTATGCCTTGCGTCCTCTCCTTATGTCCTGCTCGACGCCTTTCTCAGACTTCGTGTCTGACAATCGACGGTTCAAACCGCTGGAAGAGCTCCGGAGGTCCTATGTTCTGTCAGTCAATCACAAATCCTTTTATTCACATCAGAGCAGTGTATGAAGTCCACCAGAGTCGTTCAGCTGTTAACACCGCTCCCGGCTTCCAGCCCTCTAGTTTCAGCTGTGGTCCCGCTTGTGTCAAGCAGTAGCAGCTACAGCGGGCAGCTATGATTCAGGAGCTTCGTCACTTCTATACTCACATCAAGTCTTTGCTAGCAACAACTGAAATACTTTCAGCAGGCGCCATGCAGCAGCAGCTTTTTCAAAGCCAGAGAAGTATCCGGAATTCAGACATGCGCTCTTCGACTTCGGCCCCAAACCGCACTTAATGAATGAGGCAGCCAGTCAAAGATGAAAGAAGGCGGGATGAAACTTTCAGCAGAGGATTTATGCGCCTGGAACCAGGTCGATTCTACAGAAAAGACCGCCGGTTATGCTGTATACGATTACGATTACATCATGGCCCCTCAAAGGGGGCGCCCGTACGGAGCCAACCTAGGCTCCATGGGCAGAAATACTGGAACCTGGTCCATCAGAAGTGAATGTCTCAGCAATATCACCTCTTGGTCCAGAAGAAAAGGTATCGAAAATACGACCTTGCCATTCATCCCCGAATAATGACAAATCAAAGTAAGGATTATAGTCCTCACATTCCTCCGACCTCCGAAATTCCATGCATTCATAAACAAAGCAAAAAATTACATTCATTCATAAAGCTGTATACATCGACCAGCTTCACCACCTTCAGTAGGTTCTGGCACAGCCGACTTAATCTTCAATCCAAAGCACCCCTGTTTGCCCAGGTTCTGTTTTCAACTCCCATGAACCTCCTGGCTCTTTCTGCATCATGACATAAGCGGCATGCTTCACTTCAAACACCTCACTCCCAGGTTGCATCATGGTCACAGCTTCCCGCACACACTGCAAAGAGCACATGATGTGCCTTGAGGGGGGGTAACAGCGACCTTGCAAACATATGGCACGCATCACATCTTGCTTCTGGCAGATGGGTAGCAGCTGAGAAAGTGTGGTGCAGATCCAGAATGTAGTCATGATGCTGCATGGTCTAGTGAATGATGCTGCACCCAGTAAGGGGCCTATAGCACTTTTTGCTATGGCCTATCATGAAATGTAATAACAATAAGGGGGTGCATCAGTCCATGGCTACATAACCCTCTGTGCATGAAGTTTTAATACATACATGCCATAACAACATTAGACAGCCATGGCACATAGCTGTCAAGGCAGCAATGCTCAGGAACAACACTTGATGGCCACAGCACGCTTCAATTCTTCGGACTGCCACAGTATTTAGCAAAGCAATACATCTGCCCAACGGCTGGCACAACCTCCAGCTGTGCTACCTGGGGGTTAGCAGCCCGTCTGACCGGTCGTAAACAAACTTGAAACAAAGTATGCCATGAGTGAATGACACACCTAAAAGAGGCTGAGGCCCTCCGCAAGCCTAAGACCGCTTGTTCCTAAGTACAAAGCAAACGTAGCAAAGACAGAGCAGCTCTTTTAAGATGGCAATGACTATTAGAAGACGCACACCAATGTGAGAACCTGTGAGAACCTGCATGCAGTTTAAGCCATTGATGGAGTGACTCTGTGCTATTCTGCTACTAACCTGCTGAGTAGTTCATCCATGTGGCCGGTGTACTGCCAGCGTGCCTGTACTGAGCAGCTAGCTGGGTGCATTGTTACTACAATTCATGATATGCCAGCATGCCAGAGCAAAAAATGCCTTATTGGGTCTATACTATTCTTACCTCTCCATGTGTGACCACCAGAACAGTTTTGCCAGGATATGAATCCATGATGTTCTGCAGCAACAACATAACCATCTGCTTAGCAATGAAAGGGGCACCTGAAGAGGACTGCACTAGTACCGCTTACAGACGTCCCAAGGTAACTCAACTCGGCAAACCAAGATCCTATGTAGCCTGAACCATAACTTGCAGGTTGCTGCCATGATTTGATTATATGGGATCTATGGCAATGCTGGAGAGTGCCGGTACGACCCCTAGCAACACCTAAGACTGCCACTCCTGTTCACTCAACAATGCCCCATCATGCATAGCACTCACAGCCACAATCACAAATCCAGAAGAACTTACCCAACAGCAGCACCAGACTATGAGGGTCATGAACCCAGAGGTATTGCTCATTTGAAGCTAACCAACCATTGACCCCAGCATGTAATGCCTTCCTAACGACTGCTAGTGCTGGCCAATTGCGAGCCAGGCTGGATAGCTAGGAGGCAATAACTCATTACTACATGTGCTCATACCTGCAAAGCGCCTCTGTACCGCAACAGTCCATCCTCCAGTGTCTCTGGGTAGCTAGGGGGTGATGTGGGCCTCACTTCTGGAAAGCTGCTCAAGGGGTCTACCGGCTTCTCTGCAATAAGAGACAACAGCACGCATGATCATAAATAATTCCACAGCAGAAGATGCTCCTGCCAATATGTAGTAACAGCACCTGCAGCAAGGTGTCTGAGTTCTGACGGGAGAACCAGTGCTAACGGAGAGTATGGTCTCTTACATCCCAGAAAGAACCCTTGAGAGCTCCACAACATTCGGCCAACAGCCATGCTTTTTGTCTACAACATATGTCACTTGTTCTACCATATACCATATTATTTGTTAAGGCCCTGCCCCACCCCACCCCACCTGCATCTACAAACTTCTCTAGTGCTTCTGGTAGTGTGAGGCCCCCCCACATCCAGCTACTGACTGGCCGCCCCTTCATCTGCTCCTTCATGTCTGCACGCCCAGCAAAGAGCACCCTGGGTTCACACACCTACATTGGGGAAGGCACACACCGGCAGACAAAAAAAGGCTTCACCTGCCACTGCTGCCAGTCATGTGGCCAACGGTCGGACCCAAACATCATTGCCTAAGCATTGCAAACCGTAAGATATGACGGGACTTGAATGTGTATAGTTATGCCAACATGTCATCGCAAGGGCAGTTTTAGTAGGTCTGGAGTTTCTTGAGGGTAGTTATCGACAAAAGAAAAGTGCTCCGAGCTTACGGTGTTGTGTATGGGGTAGCATGAAGACATACAGCACAATCTCACAGCTCCAAAAATGAAACTTGAGGCATGAGAAATGTTGTTACTTCCTGTCTTATAGACCACATGCAGCACGTCCTGCAAGCTGGGTAGCTACTACGAATGCTAAACCTAAAACCTTAAATCCAGGCCGTGTAAGCACCCAAAGGAACCTCAGCACAGCATGGCCATGCATACGGTCCTTCTAAACACCATGCAGACGGTAGGCACAAGCCAGCTACACAAAAGTTTAGGGGTGTTGTTTGCCCTTGCATGCAAAGCTTCAGAAAGGGGTTGGGGTAGAAAAAGGTGCAAGTATTGATGCTTGGCCTGCCCTATGCAGCCACCCTGCACTGATCTGCCACATCTACAACCTACACCTCGATCGTACAATCAAAATGCATCCCTGCTTCCTCTCCTGCAAGCAAGTCCATGGCACCTGTGGTTCACACCCATACCGCTCACCTCTGACAAGCGCCAATCTGCCAACCACTTCCCCTGCTCCAGACCCAATACTGATACCACTTGGGCACTCGTTTGCAAGCAGCGTTTGAACGGTGAGGTGACGACCAGGTCTATGTTTTTGAAGGCCTCGCAGCCCCCAGCCTCGTGTGCCTGCCAACCAATCAAATAACCAAGCAATCAGTCAAAAGCAGAACAAGCTATGTCAGGAGGTCGCTTAGGACCATGCAGCGCATGACGAGCCTGCCAGGAGAGTCAGAGAGTGAGGGGTGTGCCATGCTATGTTGGAGATTAAGTCTACAGCCAAGAAGCTGATATGGAACCAGGTTGTCCTGCTGTGAGGAAGGCATGGCATGGAACATGTCTGTCACTTGTGGCAACTGCATGAGCCCTCCTTCGCTGGGACTGTTCCGGTACTGCCTGGTCCCAAACCACAACAGGAGGTGCCAGCACTTAGCAAAGCTGGCAGGATTAATCCATCGCGATCAATGGCTTGTGAGGCATGTCAAACTGGCAAAGTCCTGGCAGGAGGGCTGGCAGCTCTGAAATCGCCTAACGAGCACATGGTGAGGATAAAAAGCTGGCAAAGGCACTGGGACACTCTTATTGCGCTTTGTATACCTAATGTGGATGGCAGATGAAGAAACAAGACTAGAGTCTATGCCAAGGGCCCGCATCTCCTACCATGCTCACCTGCTCCCTGCCTAGCTTTGAGAGGGGTGGGTCCCATGGCCTGGATGCTGTGAGGTGCCAGTTAGGGTCCTCTTCATCCCTCCGGTGCCCATGGCGCATTACAATGAGAGTACATATAGCTGTTTTGGCCTTGTCCTGGGTGACCTCATGAGCACTGGGGGCCAAGAGGCTCAAGCCTTGTGACTCTTCATATCCTGTCTGATCATCAGGCAAGGGGCTAGGTCCTAAGAGCCTTTCACTTTCTGCTATGTGCCGATGTCGCCTGTTATCCCCACAGAAAGCACGGATAAGCTGCACCCAGCAGTCACAAAGCATAGGACCAAGTCTGACCAGGGCGACCACGCTCGCGGCCAAGAGGCCGATCCTGCCTAGTCTATCAATCTTGGCCTATCCCCAACGACGCAGAGGCGGTCCTGTGCTGGGGAGAGCCGAGGAAGCAAGACCAAGTTGGGTGTGGGAGCTTTCGGAACTACGGGTAAGTTGACATCATACAAACGACTATGGTCACTATGGCGACGCCAGACGCTGCTTCGTTTGGGGTGATGCTCGGGAAGGCTACATGGCTCGTAGATTCCGCGGCAGGACGCGTGGAGATCCGTTTGAAGGGGTAGTGACGATGCTGGTTACAACTGCCCGTTCCCAGTTCCAGTCTGCACTCTGCAGCTCTTGATAGACCCTTAACTTGACATTGCTTTGCAGAATGAGTTCTAGTTGGGCCACTGCAAATGCATGGGTTGAAAACACGGAGGAAGCTAGCTCCCCCTCACCGCATGCCACGCCGGGGCTACAGGGCCTTCATGACGTCTCTGCGCGCAATGCATGATGCTTGGATGCTATAAGCGCTCTGCATCCAATGCTGTGTACACAAGATCAAGCAAGAGGAGAAGGTGTCTGTGCAGTGCTCCAGCAGCGGTAGCATCTTCTACTTCCCAGTCCCTGCGGGAAGACATACGAAACTCATTGAGAGTGCACACTTGGTGGCTGCCAGGACGTAAGGTGAACACACCATACTCTTCCCGCTGGACCTGCTGCAACACCAAATTGATCGTGATTTCCGGTGCTGTAAACATAGGTACAGCAGGACCTCCTCCAAGCATACACCAGCCTCCTCCCAAAGCATGAGCTCCAATATGTTGATGCCGCGGAGGACCCTGCAGTCTCTAGGCAACGGCTCCTCTCCAAGGCCTTAGTAAGATGGGTGTTGTCTCAATACATCCCAGATGCACATCCTTCTCAGGTGAGCGGAATATCAAGACAGAACCTACAGCCCCTTATAATTGCTAGTTCAGATACAACAAGTGGTACAGGCAGGTTATCCCTAGTGTGTGAGTCGCGTCTACAAGATTACACTCCATTCACTCGGTGCATCCGACCTCACGTACATCTAGCAAACAATTCTCTTTAAGGACGTTATTGGACCGGTGAAGATAGACACGCTTACTCAGATGCGATAGGACACTTTGTTGGCTGAGAATACATGACAGGAGGTCCCACCAGGCATAGGAGGGCAGAGGACAGCTGGCAGATTTAATTGCTCAAGCCAGCACCAGACAGCTACCTGAAGCTTTGTCTTCTCACCTCCAGGGTCCTGCAGACTGGATCATGGCCTAGGATTCCCACATGATCCTATTAGCACTTGCATGGTCCAAATGAAATGAACGACTCATTGTGCTACTGGATGATGAAGAAGTAGCAGAAGAAGGACAAGGTCTAGGTTTGGGGTGGTGGTTGCAACCTGCATTTTTTGCTGCACCCTGCTTTTCTCGCTTTCAGCACTGCATGACAGACCCTGCTATTCTCGTTTGCACTCTCCCCTGCTTTGTTTACTTGTACCAACCTCCAGAAGAAATAAAAGGTAGGAGTATTGAGTAACCAAGCATGGAGGTTTACAGATGTGTATGAGCTGTCTTGCTCTCTCCTGTTGTTTATCATCACTGCTTCCCCACCCATGTGCAATGGAAGTGGAGCAAGTTTGGGCTTTACTTTTGTGTTAGAGGGGTCCACTTCTGTCAGTTGTATGGCTTCATGATTGTAATCAGGAGCCGCTGTAGCTTTCCAGGGTTTACTGAGCCATTGGCGTAGTTGATCCTTGCTTTTTTCATCTTCTCATTGAAACCTCATCCTAGCAAGCAGGGACAAAACTTACCAACCTTGCTAGGCCAGCAGAATGTCCATCCGCTTGCACAAGACCTAACACTTCACAAGTGGCTGCCGTTGCTCTTGTATGTGCAGCTTGAATTCACTAAGAACGATCATGGCAAACCAAGCCTAGTGCCAAGATGTGCCTACAGTGAAGGCCTTCATTTCAACATCTCGCACAACCCCACCATCCTAGGTAAGTGTTCCGAAGCCACCACTCTGTCCTCTTTGCTTCGTTTTGAAGTTGGCGCATCCATAGCCAAGGTGGTGAGCTAACTTGCTGCACTGGTCAGCTGTTGTGGGCTGGGAGTGCAGAGAGGCATGCATACCCTACAATGGGTCATTTCACCAATTGTCGTTGTGCTTTTTCTGCTGCACATGGCTGCACAGGCAGCATGGCGTGCATGTCGGCCATAGCGATGCCTTCCATGTCTCTCCATGCCCTGCCCATGCCATGCAATAGCAATGCCCCCCATGCCCGTGTCTTTTGAGTTGGCTTAAGATTCAAGGCTACTTGTACTTGACCCTTAAGGAGCCCCTGCACATAAGTATCAGATCTTGACCTGATGGCAGCTTTCTCAGCCGCTTTTCTGCTCATTAGTATCCGAGAGGGAGAAGGGAGGTGGGGAACAATGTGTGAATCTGCGTTCCTCTAAACCACCATCTTGGGCCAGGTTGTATGCACCAGGTCCTACCATCTTGTTGTAGTGGAATCTTCTGGCAGCTGTATGAGCTGACCATTGCGTGAACAGCTATGTCTACTTGTATGCAAGCTTGTGGGACCCGCATGGCAGATCTCATATAACCTAATAAAGAATCTGCACATACCGCAGACAGACACTCTCATTTGTCTTTCAACATGGTTCCACTGCAGCAGTTAAGTACGCACTCAGGAGGCATGCCTGCTAGATTTTAATAGGAATGGTGAACAGTGGCATGGACTCAATTGTGATGGCATTCTGTCTTGTGCAGGTTGTGCTGTGTCTCGAGCTGGTCCTGTAGGCTTGGATGTGGAGAAAAGCAACAGGAGGACTGTAAGGGATGTGCTACGTCTCGCTCGCAGGCGCTTCACGGCAGCTGAGGCTGCTTTGTTGGAAGGTCAGTTGGGGGATTAAGTATTGCGGCAGCAGCGCTTCTTTGGCATGGGTTTGGCAATAGCCTTCAGGCATTAGGAAGGTTGGGGTGCAAGGAAGATTGAAGATGGACATACCTTAGTAGCCCATGTTACGTGTAGAACTCTGTGATCAATACAGGAATGACTTGTGCTGAAGTCCAGGGAATGTTCTCGGAGCTGCTTGTCAGCACTGTGCCATGTTGGGTAATCCACCCCCAACATAGCCCTCCCTTGTCCAACAAATCGGTCCCACAATTACCTCAACATTCACTGTTCAGCCCCAGATGATTGATGTCAAACAGTTTTGCTTATTGTGTGCTTTGCAGCTGAAGGTGATCCAGAGCGCAGGGCCCAGCTGTTCATGCAGCTATGGACTCTGAAGGAAGCGTTTGTCAAAGCCAAGGGGCTGGGGGTCTCAGCACCCCCAGGACTGAAAGGGTTTAGCATTGGTGAGTTGCCATGGAGTAACAAGTTCAGCTCTTGACTAAGCTGTTTTGTAGTACCAGCCTGCACGGGGAGTGACAGCTCGAGCCTTGAGGCTGAAACAGCTAATTAAAGCAGGGGAAGTTGCAACCGAGAAGAGAATGTTCTATCATGGAGTTTTGAAACGGAGAAAAGCAGGAAGCAGCGAACAAAGCAAGTTGCAACCACCACCCTCAACTTAGATATGTGCTGTAGCTTTTGATGTAGTAATGGCTCGCACGTGCTTGGTGGGAACGCCCAGTATAGCTTCCCCCTTATTGCCAGGACGAGAAGCGTGCAGCACCAGCTAAATGTGAAATAGCAACAGCAATGGAATATGTCTGGTGTCTTGCTGAGAAGCTAATGTGCAGCTGTCCCGTGCTGCACCATTGGTGACTGGTATGCATTGCACCACCTGGTCATTTGTCCTTCTTGTTCCAGCCAATGGCCTCGCCATTGTAACAATTTACCTTCCCCATCGTCCCATGCTGTACTACCAATCAGTCTTTGATGAAGGTCTGGTGCAGTGGCTAGCACAAGGGCACCATCCGAATGTGCATGGCCATGACAAACGATGCCTTGCCAGGCACACACGCATGCAACAGCGCCAATGCACTTTGACCACTGTGTCGTCGTCTTCAGTACTGATAGCAGAGGCTGTCCACATGTCTCCTGCTGCATGATCTCACTTCAAGAGATGTCACCCTCCAGGGCAGCTTTGGATGTTGTGCAAAGGACCTACAGCTACTCTTATCAAAGGCATAATGCATAAACTGCTCAAACGCTCACACAATGTTTACTGAAGCTCTAATATGCATGGATTAAATACACATACTCCAAGCATAGGATGGGTTGCCTGGTGATAGGCTGACATGTGGTTTATGAACGCCATTCTTCCTGCAGGCATCCAAGATAGGATGGGCTTGGATGGTAGTGACCCAAGCACATCCAAGGCCCACCTGACAGTTACATCACATGATGCTACTGAACAGCATCGGTATGGTATGATGCTGCTGCAACCGCACGAAGGCCACTTAGGAGCTGTTTGTCTGCAGCTACCACAGTGGGAACAGCAGCAAGAGCAGCAGCAGCAGGAGTTTGACATGTTGCACCAACCACAGCAGCAGCAGCAGCAGCATTACCAGCAATTGCAGCATTGGCAAGAAGAAATAAGCTGGGGCAGTTGTTGCGATGGAACTTTACCCACCACCAGGAGTAGTAGCAGTAGCAGCTTAAGCCATGTCAGTATGGATAGCAGCCAAGGTGGCAGCGCAAGCTTGTCGTGCAGCCAGAATTCAATGGAGGTGGAGGACAAGTGGGATGCAACGAGCACCAGCAGCAGCAGCAGTTCAAAACACGTAGATGGAGGGAACGAAACTAGAAGCAACGACGTAAGGCTGCATCACCTGGAAAGCCGTTTGTTTGAGGGTGAAAGTGATAAGCTGGTGTCTATTGTTGAGCCCTGGCAGTTGCTTATGTTTGATTGCTTGCCCCTGCGAGGTTTTGGGGAGGTGCCTTCACAGAAAGTGCAGCTGCTGGCCAGCACCACGCACATGTGAGCTGTTAGTCCTTGTCACTGGCGTCTCTGTTTTTGGGGCCCTTGTTTACATTGATGTCGATAAAGCGGCGATAAAGGCGTTGTTGACACTGATGTATATACCCCTAAAAGATACGTGACATATCCGACATGGCCGCGACACGTAACGTATCGGACAAGGCCGGCTACACGGACGGTGTCGGACACGTTCTGTACACGTAGCGTGTCGGAGAACGTTCGTAGACGTTAGGTAACAGACAATGCGCGCTGTGAATACGTTTCCCCGTTGGTCAGCAGCGCCACTGGGCTTCGCTGCAGCAGTCAGACTCTGAGACGTAGCGCCAACATGTACATGTATTGTGACTATATTACTTTGCAGAACACCTTAGGTCCTACCACCAGCAGTCAATGCTATATAACATAACATAAGAAACATTTAAGGTGTGGCAACCGCAAAGGGCTGCTAGGTGGAAACGACCAAACACTCCATCCACTACAAGCCCAAGCACATACATCCCTCTGTACCAGTGAAGCCTCCCTTGTAAGTCTCAGAGCCAAATCCCATGATTCCCCAATCAACTGCACAACCACAGCCAACCACTAGAGCCTATCGTGCCGTCCGTACCAGCCTGCTACAGGTCACTCCTGTCATATGCACGCTCCCCATTAGGGACTCGAGGACACGGTGTCATCACTTTTTACAATTCATGACATGCCAGAGCGAAAAGTGCCATAGGCCCAGCCAGTGTGACGCTCCCATCTGCTGCAGAATGGACCTTGCAGGCGAACTTAATGTACGCCCACATGACGGGCACCAGTGAGCTCAGCGAAGATGTGGAACCCCATGATGTGCCCCGGCATCATCTGCCCTGCATTCCAGCAGCAAACAGTCGCAGCATGCAATGGATCAGTACCAGCAGATCACGCAATCCTGTGGACCCGCCAGCTGCATATTCTGGTGCTTTTCAATAAATGCCATAGCAAAAGTGCCATAGGCCCAGACCCACAGCTGTACAAAGATTGCATGAGTTTGAGTGCCACAGGAGTGCATGGCCTGTTCAAGCTCATCCTGTGACTTGGCAAATGTGGCAAGGGTCAGGACACCCTCAGATTGTGGGACGGTGTCATATGCACATAAACAAACAAACATCAAAGGTTGGGAAAGTGCAAGAGGGGTGCTAGGTCGAAATGACCAGACACACCATCGGATGGATCCAAAAACGATGGTTCCTAGACCACACATCTCTAATGCGTCAACTGCATGCGTGCGAGCTGCATGCCAGCTGTGCAGCAGCTTGGTAGCAAGGGGCAAGACAATGATCAGCACGCATTACATCACGTTTTGGTAATATGCAGTACAGCAGTATCTAGCACAATAGCCAGGAAGCAGTAGACGACATACAGCGTAATGCCTTAGTATAGCAGTATGCTGTGCATCAGGCCTATCAGTGCTCTCTAGCATTGCATGTTTAGCTATTTGTGCTGTGGCAAATGAAAACCGTGCACAAAGGACTGCGGACTGGTCTGGATGTGGAAAGAGTGCAGACAATTGACCAAGTGCCCACAATGCTGTTACAATACTACGCACCTGCCAGGAGCAGCTCGGGCTTTTCTGTGTCGTAAAGCCCGTTCTCACCTACCACCCCCTTTCATGCAGGCACCCCAAATCTTGTCGCAGTGCACAATGCAGTGCGCAATCAGCACGTCCGCCCCTGCTTGAGCACAACCATGCCACACTTATGCTCTGCCTCATCATGAGTGCACACCTTCAAGTATCTGGGTAGAGAGGATCAAAAGAAAAGTGAAAGAATCTGGAGAAGCTCAAAGAGGATGTCTTGATACTGAGAAAAGACACCACCCGGACTACCCAACCGCACTCCCTGTGGCAACCTGTAATAGCAGGCACATGGGCAACAACAGGGAGCACATTTATTTGTGCATACAACTGAGCTTTAACTGTGCAAGGAGTACATACTATGCCTAAGTTTATGAAGCCACTAATGCTGAGAGGAAGCATGCAACCAGCATTCCAGGGAGCGGGCATTGCTTCAGTGGAACTGCTCTTCAGGCTGTCTCTGGTGGCAGCAATCACGCCAGCAGCATTAATGAGATGAATCACTGGCTAGACGTATACTAAGCAATTGTGGCAATGAATTAAGGCGGTCAATTAGGGCATGCCCAAGAACACAGCAACATACCATGCTGCGTTACAAGCACTGAGCGCATCTTACCTCGTTCTTCGAAGAGTTTGCGCAAAATGTGAGAAAATTTCCGAAAGTTAGAACATTTTAGCAACTTGTCCGGAATCAAAACGAGTGAAAATTCCGCGAATCCTGAAGTTTGGCGGCAGTTCATGGGGCTTTTCGATTCGTTTTAGTCCATTTCAACCGTTTTGGGCCAAAGCGCAGTAAAATAGCAGATTTTCCAAAACCCTCCGGGGGTGTTCGCGACTTTCACGAAAGGTTGCAGGGGGGTCTTCAGACAGTCTGCCCGAGGATTTCAGAATAAGATGCAATCACTGGTTACAAGAGCTTCAATGTACTTACTCTGCATTTACACATGTGCAGGGTATCAAGGCTGCACAGGGCTTAGGGTTTAGCCCCTCCTGACAAGCACATTCTGCAAGCCCCTTACCATAGCACCCCAGACCCTAGCTTTACCGCCACCATAAACCCTGCATCCTCCTGCACTAAATTTTTTACACCCCAACCCCGCCTGCAGGCGTCAGCAGCCAGGGCTCCGCCTCAGCTCCTTATCCTTGGACCCTAAACCCTAGCTACACCGCCACCTTCAAATCCTGCCTCCTCCTGCACTAAAACCTCTGACACCCCAGGCTGGGCCCCAGCCCGCCCTTCCGCCCCCAGGCAAAGACAGCCAGAGCTCTGCCGCAGCTCCTTACCCTAACACCCTAAACCCTAGCTTTACTGCCACCTTAAACCATGCCTCCTCCTGCGGCTCCTTATCCTAGCACCCTAAACCTAGCTTTAGGGCCACCTGAAACTCTGCCTCCTCCTGCACTAAAACCCCTTACACCCCAACCTTAAAACTTAAACCTAAACCCTAGCCCCTAAAACCCTGAAGTTTGTTACCTGCAGATGAGCTCCACCACAGTGTATGCTGTGCATTACACCACCTTGATTCTTAAGTGGGCCGATGTGAGGTACAGGTTGCAGAGGACGTTGGTCATGCTCAAGACGGCAGAGGACGCAGTGGCATAGCCCTGCTGCAGCACCTTGACGTTCTCAGATCTGCTGCCATGGACCAGGATTAAGGTCTTGTTCAGCTTCTTCATCTTCATAAGGCGTTGCCTGAGTTGTCGAGTGCACGACCTGACCATCAGGGCCTGCAACAGGCACACGGCACCCACCCACATCACGAGAATCATGGGTGACCAGAAAGGTTGGATTTCTAGCTAGGAACCTGTGCCCTATGTGCCAGACAGCATTCTGAGAACGCATATCTGGCATAACTGCAGTGACAAACAAACAGTGCCCATGTATGGCTAACCAATAGGTTCAGCAGTGCAAGCCCTAGCCATGCTGTTGAAAAAAACCCAGCTCGGCAGCCTGGTGAAGTGTGTAACAGTATCTGGGTTAGGTACAGGTTAACAAAGCAGGGGAGAGTGCGGACATCAAAATGATGGGGTCTGCAGTACCTACAACAGTCTGATCCTCTGCTTCGAAGATTACTATCTCAAGGTATACATCTGGGTGATCGTAGCGGGGTGCACATTGCCGGTGAACTTTCGCAGCCATACTAGTAGTTGCACAATGGGTACTTGCCTTGCAGCTAAAGCACCTTCCGACCACAGATCTCAGCCAGCTTGGCTGCTGCGGTTTCCAGCGCTAACATTGTCATCCCCCCGTAGTTGGGGGTGCTGGAAGCGGTTGCCACAGTGCAGTGGAACTCCAAGGTAGGGGCTCCTACCCTCGATCACCTAGAGCAGATGTATGGTTAGGTGTTAAGCAATCTACATGGCATTCTAGACTGCTTGCTTAGGTTACTCTCTTGTTGATGGAACAAGCAAAGGCCCCAACATTATGTGCACCAGGGTAAAATGCCAATTCAAGGATACACTCACCTAGGTGAGCGGTATTAAAAGTGCCCTGCACAGGGTCAGGGACCACGGACCAAGCTGTGTTGGCCATGAGAAGGCCCAAAGCCACAATCTGCCTCTATTGAGAAACGGTTAAACTACAGCTGGAATAGCAGACAGGTGCCAACTTACTCTGCACTGTGGCTCCACTGAGGATCGTCTGAACCTGGCTGACCTTACCCCACAATGGGAGCCAGGCAAGCTGTCACAGGTATTGACAATGCACTCCTGCACCACCACGGATCTCGGCTTGGGGACCAAGCTGAAGTGGATATCCTGGATGATGGCCCCAGCAAAGTGTTCGCAGTGAAGAGGGGAATCTGAGCGACCATGGGAAGCAAGGTAAGAAGGCGTGTTGATACTGCTGCCAACCAAAGCAAACAGTTATTTTTACAGCTGCGCGTTGCCAGAGTACTCATACTCTTCACAATGCTATGGGCACCCTAGGCGGGCTCCTGGATCGTCCATGCCTGGGGCGGGACACGGACGACGCGAACCCCGCATGCCTGAGAAACCTAGTACTGCGTTTCGATGGCCACTTGCACGGCTGTGCCAACGTAGCTGTTGGCAAACATGGCGTCCTTATCAAGCGCTTCCAGAGGGTTTCTCACTGAAGCACAATGGGGAAAGGGCGGCCATGCGGTAGCGGACTGCCATGCTGAGAGACACCCTGGTGCGGGTACCCAAAAACCAGGATCCACGCAATACGATACAGCCGATAAGCAGAGCTGAAGTACCAGGCGGAAGCTGCTTGACGAATGCAGTTAACCAAGCCTCTTTATAGGGCTGCAACTCTGATCGGGAGGCCACTGACCCATTGAGAAACGTGCACCACACTGACCATAGATTCACATGTAATTCGCCAGCTCAGTTAACATGATGGCCACAGCAACCGCAGCAAAGCCACCACAGGCAGCTTCAGGCAGATCCAGCCAACTCACTCGTACTGGACAATTGGCAGTACAAGCTGTCACCACAGGACCTATGCGACTTGAATCGCTCACACAAGATAACCTTAAAACCCCAAAAGGAATGTCACAGTAGAGTTTCGTACCGTTCTCTCTGCTTGTCCAACCAGAACGCCCCCTGCATGACCAACAATTGGACACGAACAGTGGACCAGTCAGCAGCCCGTACTTTGAACACATCGTATATGGAATGGACCAGCTAGGAAAGTCCACAAGCACATAGACACCGATCCTGTTGAAAGTAGTCCTTCCATTCAGATATGGATCGATATGGATCGTGTGGCGCCCTTATCGATACGCACGACGCATACACACAGGGCCGACACGACAGGTATCCCGGCGCTCTAGATACGGCTCCATGTTTACAAGGACTTGGCACGTGCGTCTCACCTCGTTGTAGACCTGATATCGGACAACGATCGTTCTACGACAAGGCAATACAAGGGGCAGATACGTTCTCCAAAAACAGAGACGGGCCAGCGCGATGCTTTTGACTAATGATTTGTCACAAGTATGTGAGCTGTGATGCATTAGAAACCTACATGCTGCCGGGCAGGTGCAAGTTGGCCCGATTCTCGCCAGCAGCTCGATAGCGGCATGGGCAGTACTTAGCAGATGGTACGGCCCCATAGAGGCCAGGCTGCGGCAGTGTCTCCCAGGCATGGTTCGGGAGTCATCATATACGCATCTTCAACTTGTCTACATTCAAGCTGGTAACACAGAGCCATGTATCCATGCTGGCACGGCTCGGCCGTTGGATGCGGCATCATGCATCACCGGCAGCTAGCTCATTGCTCAAAAGATAACATAAGAAAACTGGCTCAGCAGTTATGTATTTATGTCTCATGCACAAGGGCTCCACGCTCTGTAAATCGTGGACCCATTTAGTGAAGACCCCAAGCAGCATCCAACCTATCTGCCAGCAACCCAACCTCACATAGTCAGGGAGTGATCAAACGCGGCACACCATCTGCTATTGCCCGAGCCGGTCGATAGATTACTAATCTTGAACACTAATCGCATAACTTGCATAACGTAAGGACTTACAGGCTTGGGAAACAACCCCATTGCAAGCTCGTAGCACACTACCTGAGTGACAGCACCACTGTCCACTACAACCGACTGAAGTTTGAGGTGAGGGTGCCAATGATGAACACTGATGATTACACTCAGTAGCCATCCCAGCTGACTATTATTATTACATTTCATGATATGCCATAGCAATAAGTGCCATAGGCCCCGCACCTCAAGCTGTCACAAAGAGCAGCGAGGTGGAACAGAATACGGGTAAACTTCGACATGTATGACAATATATGCATGCCTAAACATGAGGTCCAGCAGCTAGGTCAAAATCACCCAAAACCTCCACTGCCCCAATGGGGGTAAGAGCCTCCCTCCTACTTGAGAAAGCAAGGAGGGCTTGTAAGCCCGGGTGCAAGCAATAGTTGGTAACAAACCCCATTGGTTGGACCTCACGCCACATCAGAAGGATGAGCATAAGCATTCCTAATCTTCCAAGCAGCTGCAACATATTTAGCTATACACTTAAATGCATGCTTGAAAGGGCCATATACTAAGCCAGACTCCTCATCGACGTCTACACCCCAGAACTCTTCATTAAGCATGCTATGCAGCTTCTCCTCATCAGATTTGCCATCCAATATCTGACATTTTGCAGCAACATCAGGGTCAGAAGTCAGCTTCTCCCACAGCTTTTGCCTTTGTGCCTGGTAAACAGGACAGTCAAACAAGAAGTGTTCAGGAGATTCAACTTCACCTCCCAATTCAGGGCCAAGATCACAGGACTTGCAGCACTCCCTACGTGCACTTTGCCTGCTGACTATGCCGGTGCGCAACATAGCCAAACGCATGAGAAATGATGGTGTATCCCACTCCACCTCAAATTACCCCAGCAGTCCTCCGGAGGGATCCCACAACTACAGATTACAGATTACAAAGTGGCCCCACAAGGGGGACCGTGACGGAACCAAACTAGGCTCCATGGGCACATTACAATATGCCAGACTCATCAATATGATCATCATCATAATAAATCAAACACTATACAAACAAACAAGTGTGGTGACCACACTGTGGGATGCTAAGTACGGTAGGTTGGACCGACAAAAGACACTAGCGGATGGATCCAAAGACCAATGCTTTCAGACCACCCGAACCAGGCACCAACCAGCAGACCCAAGCATGTATCCATATACGGGGCTTTAACCAAATCCACATCAGGCTATTTACGAGAACGACTCAGCATATCCAAGCATTGACCATCAAATAGCAGTAAGTCCACGGCATGAGTACGGTACAATCAGGAAAACCGAGAGACCCACAAAGAACACATTTCAAGCCTGCAAGCTATACAAAAACATTGTCCAAGAGCCAAGGCCATGAAATATTTATTCCTGGGCCTACCTCTACAAACCCCAAGCAAGACCTCGCATCATGGGAGGCCGTGCATGCATCATCAAACTGGCGTTCCAACTACCGTTTTTTGCATTGAGTGTTCATCAAGTTTTACTGGAATTGTGCACAAAAAAAGATGGCAGCCCGAGGTAGGCTGGCTTTCTTGCTCATCACAAACAAACATGACAATGTCCAGCAAGGTATGAAATCCCTACGTTGGCCAGCTTCAATCTGGTCTTATGAGGTTTTCACCTTGTTTCATTGCTCGGCATGCACCGATTGAGCATAATGATGGATCATTTGGTTGCTGCCCGGGACAGACACCATTCACAGCATGAACCCTCATGGAAAAGCCACAAAGGAATCGATTCAGCTGGCCCAGCTCGGTCCTTCATGAACGGTGTCACATCGATCTTACTTGTGCTTGCTAGTCTAGTAGCCTGGGGCCCTGAGGAACAGCGTGCACCTTGCCTTACTGCCCACAACAATACTCAGCACGTGTCTCCAGCCAGGGAAAAGAAACATATGACTACGCTTATAATGCTAAGCTGCTCATTACAGCTTTGCGGCAGCCTTTGCGCCAAGGACCACCACACCTCCAATCAACACAGCACTAGCAACCGTGCCATACCAGCAGTCAGCAATCCCCCAGCCACAGATTGGCCATCCCCTGCTGTGAACCTGCCTGCAACCCCAGCACCCAAATCTGCTGCTAGGGTAGAAGGAGCAAAGCCCAGCATCTTCTGAGCAGCAGCCAGGAGGCCTTCACCCACAAACAACCAACGCTGCAATGGAGGCAAATGGGACCAACCACCCAAATACTCAATAGCAGCAAACCTTGGCACAGACCACTCAGGCACATGAGCATGCAGGTAACGGAGCAGGGTCACCAGGCTCACTCGGTCACCCACCCAGTGGTGCACGATGGCCATCTCATCAGGAAGGTGTGTAAACAGGTTACCATAGGTGCTAGAACCCTCATTGAAGCAACTTGCCAGCACCCCATCAACCACAATGTTGCCTGCATTAGTGTGAGGGTTGTAGTACCCTTGTTCCCGGACCACCTTGATACTTGAAACCACTTCTGCTGCAAAGGAACCCTTAGAATTAATTCCTTCTAGTGACTTTGCATTCACTGCCAAATGATTTACAGGCGCTACAGAGTCAGGAGCAACTGCCCTGAAGATGATATCTCCCCCTTTGATCATCCTGGCAGCTACTACTTCCACCTGGTGACCATCAACAGGTGCGGCAAAGGCAAAGCTAGTGAGCAATTTGGTCACACCCTCTGCCACCGCAGTCCTCAGAGAGTTGCTTCCAGCAACTGTGCCATCTGCACCATTACCCTCAGCACTGTTAGCTGCCTGTACCTTAGCTCTGAACAGCAGGTGGCCGGGGCTGAGCTTGATGGTAGCATTAGACGGGAAGGTGGTGATGGCAAGGAAGGTGAACATCTCCCATGCTACTGCGTGGGTGTGCTGTGTGAAGGTGGTATAGGTGAGGGCCCCAGTGGCAGGATCTGCAGCTAAAACCCTGTCCCCAGGCTGCAGCTGGTCCATGTGCTTCACACCACCATCAGCAAGGTGAACAGAAGCGCTGGCTGGGAAGCACCCACATATTGCTGGACTGTTAGGACCGCTGCAAAAAGGCTGGGCAGGATTTGCCACTGAACAAAAGCTGTCGCAACTAGTGCAATTCAGTCCCGAGCACTCATAAGGTGCAGTGCCGGGGCAGACTATTTGATCGTTACCAAGGGCTAAGCAGGTCACTGGAGAGCTTGGACAGATGGGAGCTGTGAGGCTGTTGCTGCAGTATGTGATGCCGCTGCAGGCCTCGACGAAGTTCACACACGCTGAATGTGCAAGCAAACACAAGAGACAGGAGTAAGTTTTCATCAGCCCGACCATATCACGGAAATATGCAGAAAGTGCAGAAAGCGAGCTAAACAAGCAAGCCTCCTTCTCAGGCTGGTGATATGTGTCACCGTAAACTGGGGACAGAGCTGGGACGGATGTGAACTCCAATGCGCGTTATAGGCTGCACAAGAATGGATCAGGTAATTGGGACATGTTAGAGATCCAGCTGATTTGCTTCATTATGTGACCTCACAACTTGCACTGAAATTAGAACATAATGCCACAAAGTAAGAACTGTGACTAAAACATGAGTAAGTTTTAAGTTCAGCCGAAAGCTAGCAATGAGTTGGGTAGTGAGCAACCTGCATATTTAATGTCTCCGTTGTTGGCAATAGACATTGTTGATAAATGGAATCGTCTCAGCTGCTGGCAATCCACAGCCTCTCTACAAGTGCCCTGCCAAAGTTCAGCAAGGTAAGGTATTAATCACTAAGAAGATTTATCACTTGTTTTACCATTGCTTGAATGCTTGTTGCAGTGAAGGGCTTAGAATCAAGGTGTGCCATTGGTGCTTCACCTGGGTTCACTACAATGAAATGCCTTCTACACAGTGCGCACCTGGTTGCTGACAGGCGCCATTGACACATGTTAGGAGTTGAGTATCATCACAATCACCATTTCCACGACATTCCACACAACTGGGGGAGCCTGCCCAAGTATCACCCCCCTGGCAGACAGGGAAAGTGCTGAAATCTGGGAAACCATTATTACAGGTGAAAGAACAGTTGCTGCCGATAGCTGCAGGAGGTGAAGTGATGCAGTTGAAGGTACCATTGCTGAATCCAGCGATGGTGTTGTCAAGTGGGCGGTTGGTACAAGGGGCTGGGACACAGTAGGAAAAGGGGCAGGAGCAAAAACACACCATTGGTCACTATGACGATTCATGACTTGTTTTGCCATCACTTGGATGCTTGTCGCAGTGAAGGGCCTAGGTTCAATTTCGGACAAAACTGAAAGCAGAGCGCGAGGTGCAGTTGGGGTGGTTGCCGAATCCCTTCAGTTGCAAGTCGCTTTTTGATGGAGGTGAAGGTGCAACGTAGCATCTAAATTCAATGTAGTATCTAAATTCAAAGGTGTAGTATCAGCAATTAGTGTAGTATCAGCAATTAGTGTAGTATCAGCCAATAGTGTAGTATCAGCAATTAGTGTAGTATCAGCAATTAGTGTAGTATCAGCAATTAGTGTAGTATCAGCAATTAGTGTAGTATCAGCCAATAGTGTAGTATCAGCAATTAGTGTAGTATCAGCAATTAGTGTAGTATCAGCAACGTAGCATCTAAGTTCAAAGGTGTGCCATTGGTGCTTCCCTTGGGTTAACTACCAATGTCTCCTACACAGTGCGCACCTGGTTGCTGACAGGCGCCATTGACACATGTTAGGAATTGAGTATCATCACAATCACCATTCCACACAATGGGGGAAGCCTGTCCAAGTACCACCCGCCTGGCAGACAGGGAAAGTGCTGGTATCTGGGAAACCAGCATCACAGGTGAAGGGGCAACTGCTGCCAACACTTGCAGCAGGAGAAGTGGTGCAGTCAAAGGTGCCATTGCTGAATCCAGTGATGGTGTTGTCAGGTGGGGGGCTGGCACATCCTGATGCTGTACACATGATAAGGGCAAGCAAAGGAAGACACCGTTCAGCCATGCATTTATCTGTGGTCTTGCCAGGCCAGCACACCATGCAGCCCTCAAGAGCGCATGCTTTGGACAATGTCTGCTCTCTGTCACATTGTAACATGTGTTGTGATGTGGGTATGGTCCAAGGATCCCTTTCCACTCTCTTTAGTAAGCTGACCCTCTGTTTGGGGACTGTAGCAAACAGGAATGCTCTGTATGTGCATGGCAGATAGAGTGTCTACAAAACGGTCAAAGAGAGGAAGTTAGAGGCAACTGAGGCTGCACCGACCCATACTCTCGTGAAAGTCCATTTTCATGCCTGCTGCAACACAACTCTTCCTCTTGTGAGTGTCACAATGATGGTCACAGTGTGTTTAACCCTACACCTTAAACTTAGTCATACCCAAACGCACCTGCTGCAACACACCGAGGACGGCCAGCTGCACCATAGGTCCAGGCACCTCCTGCACGGCAAATGGGGGCGCTGCCTGGCAAGGGGACGCCGTTTTTACAGGTGAAGGAGCAGTTGCTCCCAGCAAGGAGTGGTGTGGTGCAGTTGAAGGTGCCGCCACTAAGTCCAGTGATGAGGGAGTTAGGCGGGGGTTTGGAACATCCTGGAAGTAAGCATAACCCATACTGCAGTCAGTCAAAAGGTCGCGTCGGGACAGATGGCATACTTGGTGTGCATCGCAACTACTGATTGGTTTGAGACATGGATGGATTGATTGCGGGAAAAGTCAGCAAACTCACTGTCAACGTGTGATCTGGTACAAAAAATGGCATATACCATACAGTAGAGGGGTCCCTTTTAACCTACTGGCAAAAAGTACATTTAATGTACGCCAACAACATTGTGTTGGGTGTATCCTTATGATGTTCATTGTAAGGCAGGATTTGTCTGTAGCCACTATGGGCTGATCAGACTGACCCCAGTCTCTGACACATATTCCAGGTGAGTGCGAACACATGCATGCCTTAGCTACCTCACCTCGGGAATTGCACCAGGAAGACTTGATCCAATCCACCTTCAGGAAGGTCACACCTGATAAAAACAATAAGACTAGCACACTACATGTCACACTTCTCAATAAGCAGCAAGGCCGAGCATCAATGTTGAAAGCCAGAAGAAAGAAAAGGGATGCAAGGGGGCTTGCATATTCATATACAGGAACAGGGAAATGCAGAGTCATAATGATGGTAGGCAATGCATTTTTGTAGAACACTTGCTTTTGCCTATGCACTGATAAATGGGCATATTTGGGAGTTTTGGATCGCCAACGCCGAAACAAAGGGGCCCTGTTTTCAAATCTTACGAAGGTGTTCTGGGGCCGTTCGGTTTCATTGGCCCATTTAGGGCCATAAATCAGGACAAAGAACAACAAAAATTTGGCAGTCTCGTCGCATCTCCAGTTTCCCAGAAATCTCCCGAGGGTCTTCACCAAATTTGTCAAAGGCTGCAGGGGGTCACTTAAGATCCCTCAGCGAGGCTGCCAAGGTAAGATAGATCACTGGTCCTAGCCAGTCACGCAGGCAAATCACTGTGTCGACAAGTGGTCCCAGCCAGGCAGGGCCCGCATGCATGACACCCTCGTTGTAAATCGGTCAGCATCCAGAGTAACGGAGTAAGACTGATGAGTGGTCGTACCTGGGAGTTTCAAGCTGCGAACATTGGTAGGATTGAGTAGAGACTTCATCATCTTAGTACCAGAGGACGTCCTGAACTTGGCCATGGCAGAACTTGGTGCTTCAAGACGCACTGTATAGACCAGCTGACCAGCCCTAGCTTGGCAGAGCACAGAAGTTGTGGTCACAGGAGTCCAAGCAACTCCCCTCAGCATAGCCTGTATTCCCATGTTGGTTGCTATAGCCCTGCTTGCAAGTCCTGCAAGTGCCCTGCAACTTTCTCCGCCGCGGCATACACCCTTCTTGCCTACAAAGGTTATCTCCCAAGCAGCTGTCGTCCAGTAGTCCCACGAACAAAACTTGGCAGGCCACGAGGGGACAGGAGGTCCCCAACGCCCAAAACCAAACGTGGAAGTCTGCACGTTCTGAGCAATCGCAGCTTTCAACCCCTCGTCAGAGACATCGAGGTTGGGGATCTCATCCAGGTTGACGATCTCTATTGCCTCATTAAAGGTACTGACCGCCAAAGGGTCACAGGGCCCTGTGATCAGGAACAGGCCGCAGGGGTTTTCGCTGCCATGTTTGTTGCCGTGGGCCAGTTGCTCCGGAATTTCACGCATCGATCTACCGTCTAGAGCTATAATGCGTTGGCGCCGGGTATATCTAAATATGAGGAGGGCTTCCAAGCAGACACTTCAGCAGAGTATATATATCAATACAGCACGTGTTCCTGGGAGTATATAAGGACTATCGTCTGGAGTGACAATGAACTTGTACTCAACCTCCAAAGACGGCGCACGCCTGCCTTAGGTGGACATGGATGATGTTCAGGGTCCAACCTCACGCCCGTCTGTGTGCCTCTTGCCTTTCTGAGAGCCGCATTTAGAGGGTAACTCGTGTCACCACCCCAGACCACCGCCAATCAATCCCATCCCGATCTTGCAGCTATCACTATGTATATTCTTGTAGCTGAGGCGTACGTACTTGGCTGCGCAACAGGAGCCACACAGGGTAGCACATAGTTACGCGACAAGTTTGCACAGCCGACAAATCACTGGCCAACCAGGAGATGCAAACAATAAAGCGCCACAGAAAGTGGTTGCAACCCGCAAAAGCAGGCCGTCTTGCGGATGCTACACCTCAGATGTTTGTTTCTGTATGTGTGTTGGCCTCCCGCGTAAGAAATAATGGAGGGGCCCATTGGTGGAAGTAAATTGGAACTATTTATGCAGGCGTTCTTCCGGCCTCCATATAGCACAGTTAAATGCATGCTAGCGAGTAGCGAGATAGACATACCATTTCCTGCATGCTAGGGTTCCGCGTGGGCGAAGCTGCTAAGGTGACCACCTGTAATTGTGGTGAAGCAGCATGCTAGCGAATTAGACATGCCTATACGTGCAGGGTGCTGCCAGGAACATGCGCTGCTTTAGTATTTTACAAGGAGCTGCCTATTACAGAATAGCAACGGTCGATGCAAATACAGAGGGATACCATACAAGTGCATGCATATACAGACGAGTGAGGCCACTGCCTACTGACATGATGCAAATGAGGAACAAAGAATGCAAATGCTGTGCAGAGCCGAAAGGAAAAAATCTGTATGAAGCTCCCTCAGAGCATCCCACAGGAGTCCACACAAAGCATTGCATTGTCCCTTCGACATCAAGAACTAAGGCCGCCTGCATAATGAAGGGCCCCTAGCCTCAGATGGTGGCGACAAGAAGAACATGGCACGCAAGACACACAAGGAATGGCAAGAGAACAGCAAAACACAAAGAACACTTGACAGACAAAATCAAAGCAGACAGCCACATGATTGCTCACAGTCATCAGAGCAGATCCCTCCTAATGATTAGGAGGGTGGTGGTCTGGAAGCCATTGTGTTTGGATCCATCCGATGGTGTGTTTGGTCGTTTCGACCTAGCAGCCCTTTGCGGTTGCCACACCTTAAATGTTTGTTGTTGTTGTTGTTGTTGATTAAGCACAACCTGCCGGGAGCTGCAATTACCTCCTACCTATCATGACAGGTGACCCGGTGCATTGTGCCCCCGGGTATGTATGGGCCTGTTCCCCTAACCTATGCAAGAAGGGTTCCCCCCTTCTCTGCGTATGTAGCTCTCTTTTTACATCTCACTGACCCCTCGTGCTCAGCTGCCTTGAAGACCGCCGCATACAGCATCCTCCGCACTCATTACTTCAACCCACCTTGGCCTCTGTGCACGGCCGCCAATCCTTGCACACATGCATCTCTTTATGCCCGGACAGTCAAGTGCTGTTAAACTCTTGGATTGGTCTACCAAAAAGTCAACGTAAAATGCAAACAGCAAATGCTGTCCTCTTGCTGCAGTAGTGTCATACCCCATGCTTGATGGCAGGAAGGGCCTTCAAGCAGCAATCTTTCTGCAGAGCAGCATCACCAGCTTGACCACGGCCTGCAATCCCATCACCAGCACCAGCACCAGCACCAGCACAAGCTGGCAACGACACTACCCCCAACCTTAAGCTCTGCTGCTGCAATGGTGTCTGGTAGGCCTGCTTAGGATTTGAGTATTGGCTGCAACCACCAAACTCAGTATACCCTGGTCCGCTTGCTCCTGCATCTCTGTTGCCACTTCTGCTTGCCACCAAGCCCCCCGCCCCACCATTGCGGCCCAAACCACACCCCAGCTGCTGCTGCGGCTTTGCTTCATATGGACTATTTGAAGAACTATGATAGTGCTGTGTGGCACCTGCCATGCTCCTGCTAGTATAAAATCCACACTGCTGGTCATCATTGGTGGCCATACTGCTACTCAGCCTCGGCAGCAGAACTGCCACCTGGCTGCTGCTGCACTTGCTTGAGATACTGCTAGTGCTCTTCTCCCCAACATCTGGTAAGCTGCCAGCCCTAGCGGTCCCTGCTTCTGTGCTAGCTCTCCGGCTGCTAGAGCTGCTATGACCATGGAAACTGCTGGCCCCACTACCTGCTGGCCCAGTGGATTTTATGCACTTCGATGGTTTCGGCTTGGGCACAGGCGCTGGGACTTTTTCGCGGTTCATGGGGGTCCTATCGCCTATCTGCTGCTGCAACCGACGCCAGCGCATCTCAGGGTCCTTCAGCACTTCAGCGACTTTGTGCTTACGCTCGTTACGAGTTACGTGCCTCTGCCGCCTGCAGCCATGATAGCAAACAATGAATTCTCAGAAAGGGGGAGTGCATTGAGTGATAAAGAAAAGAATGACTGCTTGTACCCCAGCCCCTGCCTTCTGCCATTGGTCGTGACAAGTGCTATGACATCAGGAAAAGGTGGCAGGCTCCGTTTAAGAGGCCTTCTGCTACTTTGCATTGGATCCGGTTGTTCTGAAGGTCAAAGCTCTAGAAGAGCTCTTCATCCACACTTAGAACCAATGAAATCGATCAACCACAGACACAAGACCAGCTATGCAGCTTGTCAGCGCCCACAAGCACTCCCAGACCATAACAACCAGGAATCCTGATCACAAAGCCACACAACTGGTGGACGCATGAGCTGAGGCCAATGGAACGACAATTGGAGCAACAGTGCAAAGTTGCTTGCCTATCACATCGACTTGCAATTAGCCACCATCCTTGCTGTCCTTACTCCTCCTTGCATGCTCTTCACCCTCAAGCATAGTCGTGTGAATGAGCAAGGACTGATAACTTTACCAGATCCTGCTGCTGATGCTTGTCCACAAGCAACGGCTAATGCATAGAGAGAGAGAGAGAGCTACGCAAGGAGGCTCGTGAGGCGGCCTCCCGCGTGGGGTTAAGGGACTGCACGCTATCCTGGAACATCCAGTGCTGCTAGTACCATTGGTGTGGGGGGCATTCCACCCGGTTCCCACAACCATGCCCACCCTGGGCCAGGGTCAGTGCCTTTGTTTCATGCAGCGCACTTCACCACACTGCGTATGACCACTGTGATCCATCTACTTGGATCCTTCTCTCTACCTGAGAGAGCTCTCTTATCCATTTTCTCCGGATTCGGACCGGACCGCACCCCTCCTTTCTCAAGGGAGACCCTCCTCAATGGGGACCATCTAAACCGCTCGAAAGTCCGGTTCAGGTGCGTTGTTTCGATGGAAGAGCCTGTGTGGGATCGGACCACACAGTGAGCGGCTTTCCATCTAGCGACGGTAGTGGGATTTGAACCCACACCATTCCTCGCATGAGGCGCCAAATCTTGCCGACAACGGGATTTGAACCCACGCCTGCTAGAAGCTTGCCATCCTAAGGCAGCGCGCTAACCAACTGCGCTAAAGCCGCATCCTATCGCGGTCGCTTCGAAGATTTGACGATTTGTACCCGGGGCAGGGATCGAACCTGCGACTTCACGGATGTGAATCCGGTGCTCTAACCAACTGAGCTACCCGGGGCGGCTAATGCATACCATCTGGAGTGCGCATTGTAGGGGTCATCCACTCTGTCTGGGTCTATCCTACTGGAACGACTACCCCGCACCAGATCATCTCTCCCTTGGCTATCAATATGCCCCATTCTTTGTACATACGTGCTGCTCAACTAGCTAGGCTTGACAACCCCTTGCAGATCATGCAGCTGCGCACAGCAGGTACTTTTTAACAGAATGCAAACAGAGTGTTACTTACTTGTAGTGCATCTCAGCTGTAGCCATGTCCTTGAACCCCCACTCCACCATCATTGCCTTCAGCTTGGCCTCATACGCCTCACGGCGGTTGGGGTTACTCTTCCTCGAAGGGCTTCCAGCTTCGCTCTCCCCCTGCCCCATTCCTTCATCCTCTCCACTGCTATCCCCTGTGATGCTAGACCCTGCAGGACGCTCAACCCCTCTGCTCTTGCTGCTAACAAGCCCTTTGCTGCTGTTCTCTCCCCCTGCTGACTTTACAACAGCAGCTGGAGCACTTTTCTCCTGAGCACGCTGCAGCTTCAGTCCATTAGTAGATGCTTCCCTGACCTGTGCTTCATCAGTCTCCTGCGCTGCCGCCGCTGCCGCCACTGGCATTGCTGCACCCGCTCCTGACACTCCCACAGAAGCTGCTGCCCCTTTGACACTCCCCCCTCCTGCGAATTGCCCTCCCAAGAGCTTCTCAGGAGCATGCCACCAAGCCCCCTCTCCCTCCTCTGCCTCCCAGGACTCCCCAAAGCTCCATGATCTCCCCAGTGCTCCTCCTACTGCAGCTTCCCCCTTTTCAGCACACCCCTCCCGGCAATCCACCTTCCGCGCAGCTTCCAAAGCTGCTTTCAACCTCCGCCTCACTCCATGACCCCTGACTGCTGCTTGTATCATTACCACAGCTGCCCTCTGCATTTCCATCTTCTGCTCTTCCTGTGCTGCTACTGCTGCCGCTTCTAGAGCTGCTGCTGCTGCTCTTCTGAGTACCCCCACCTCCCCTGCCTTCCGTACAACTCTCCCCCTCCAAGCCGCCTGCAAGCAGACCGCTGCATCCACAAGGCCGCCATCTCGTGCCCCATCCCTAAGCTTCTGATAGCTCAGCCGCTCACACCTAGCCCTCCACCCAGTCTGAAGCACAGCAGCAGCTGCTGCTACTACTTCTGCCTCTCCCCTAGCATAGCAGCTATGTAGACAAAGCTCCTCCTGGTATGGCATCAGAGGCAAAGCAAGCTGCAGGTAGTGCTTGACAGCAAGCTCCTGAAGAACCAACGTTGGAACCAACCTCCCGGAGCTCTCAATACTATGAACCCCTCCCATGCTCAAACCAGACACCTCCACCCCTCCCTCACCAAGACCTAGACCCTTAGGATCCAACGCGTCCTGCGCGCAATGTGGCTGAGGGTTGCTCATAGGGTTCCCCAAGAGGTGCCCTAGGAGCTCAATAGCAGTGCAGCCAGCAGCTTGGAGCCAGTCCCTTAACCAAGCTGGCAAGGGTGACTGACTTTCGCCATATGCTAGTCCCTGCTGCAGCAATGCAAGCTGGCTGCTTTCGTTCCAGCCAAACGCTGGACCCCCAACACCAAAGGAAGTACCCGCCCCACCCCTGCTGCTGCTACTACCGGTATTCTTCCTGTTCCCACTGCACCTGGGAGTGCTGCTGCTGCTGCGAGGAGGTTCTCCCATATGTGCTTTCTTACATGCCACAGCGCAAGCCAGGGCATGCACACACTGCGCCTCTGCCGCCTGTTCTCGTACAAGCCACTGCAATCTGCTGTACTCCAGAGCAGCGCCTCCAGCGTTTGATCTATACCCAAGGGTTGCACCACTCCGCCCCGGTTGCTGTTGCTGCTGCCCCTTCTGATCTGGCTGCTCCTGTCCGCCATTGCCTTCACTATTACTGCTTCCACAGCAGTTGATGCTGGCGCTGGACTTGAGGTTATCGTCCCTGCCACTGCAGCTTGCTCCCGATGAAGTGATCCAGAAATCCCTAGAGCTCTCGTTGGCCTGACAGGCAGCCAGCAGTGCTGCCGCATCAACCCCCCAGGCTCTTTGCCAGGGCCCACTGCTGCTATGGTGTCTCCCTGACCCTTGCACCTTCCGGGCGCAAGCAGAAGCAGTGCCATGGCCTCCGGAAAAGCCCATACCAGCTGCAACAAGGTGCGGTAGGACTACAGCACAAGCAGAAGACCTACCCAAGGCAGCCAGCATCCTCTCCTGCTGCCACTGCTCCTGCTGCTCTTGTACTGACTGCACCTCCGCCTGTGGCTGCAACCTCCGGTGACTGATAACAAGACAGCTCCAGTCATCATTTAAGTCCAAGCTCCTCAACCATGGCACTGCTGCTGCTACTGCCGTGGCATAGCCCACGGGGTCTGCTACTGCCACTGGGTTGTCAGAGAAGTGTAGCACACTGAGCTGTGTCAGAGGCTTGAGGCAAGCTATGCTGCTAAGGCTGCTGATGTCATTGAAACATATGTCCACATCTATAAGGTTTGGTGTGCTGTACAAAGGGGCCAGATGCGAGATGTTGTTGTGGGCTAGGTACAGGGAGGTGAGATGTGGCAAGGGAGGGAAGGTGGGGAAGTGGTACAGGCGGTTGTAGCTGAGGTCGAGGTGGCGTAGTAGAGGCAGGTGGAGGGTCTGGGGGAAGGTGGTGAGGTGGTTGCTGGACAGATGGAGGCTTTGGAGGAGGGGGCATCCAGACAATGCCTGCAAGCAGCATATTAATGGGAGGGGACCCTCATACAAGGACCAAAACAGGCAAGTGCACGGGAACAGAAATCAGAAACTATGCAGAATTCATGAAGTGAATATGGTTCCCTCAACGGCCTCAGCACCAGCAAGGTCCGAGAAGAAAGAACAAAAGGGAACTTACATGTCGCTTTGTGTCATTCGTGTTTGCTCCCTAAAATGTAAGGCACATGAGAGCATCCAGCGCAGCATTGTTCCAAGCCTTGAGAAACAGGACATTTCTCAGGGGTGCTTGGCTACCATCAGACCAAGTATCGGGGATATGGATTACAGCTGTTTGATGCATGCATCCTGCTGTTAAGCTTAGTAACAAATAATGTGGTGGTATGACAGCCTGTCCATATATACGTTACGGATTGAAAGCCAGCTCCTAAACTATGAACTGATTACGTGGACATTGATGGTATCATCTCCATACTGCGTGAGGTCAACATATTGGTAAAACAATGCAACATGTTCATCAGGTCAATGAGCAGTGCAGTCCCACCACGAATGCTTGAAGCCATACTACCTACCTCTATGCTGGTTAAACTGTTCCTCTCACACTTGAAGTTTAGAAGCCCTGGACAAAGGCCTAAACCCTGAAGCTCCTGCAGCTGGTTGCCGGAAATGTCTAAGACAGCCAGACGCCATGGCCAGGTGGAATGGAATAAACACTGCTGCTGTTGCTGCTGCTCTGGTTGCTGATGCTGGCGACCTGTGGTCCACCCATCTCCAGCTTGTGACGCTAGGATGCTACTAACATCACCACAGCAGCCTATGCTCCTGTTGCTGCCGCTGCTGCTGCTGGCACCATCACTGTTGCTGCTGCCCGCGATGCTGCTGTTGGCCCAAAGACTGCTGCTGGCCCCACAGCTGCTGTTGCTGCTGCTGCACCCCATCTTCATACATTGCAGACTGCTGATGCTGTTGTTTGCCAGCAGTAGCTGGGTCAACTGGGGGTGGTGCTGCAACTCAGGCAACACTTGCAAGAGGTTGTCCTGCATACGTGGATAAACAGAAGCAAAGGAAGGCCTGATGACACTTTAGCACATGTTCCAACCTACCATGGCTCTCGTGTGGTTCCTGGGAACAGAAAGCTTAGTGCAGCTCACAATTTCTAGTTACCTGATTCTCTTCTACAACTTCAGGACAGTATATACAGGCCCACCCAAGACAGGGAGACAGCAACTGCAGATGCTGTCCTGTGGCAAGCACACCAATGCTTCCAGAGAGTTCAATGCATATGCTGCCAGGTTCCTGAAGGTCTTGTTGCATGTGTCACAGAGCACTTCACTCAAGCACACCTGTAGGTGAAGGCTTCTTAGGTCATGCAAGCCCCTCAGCCCCTCGGTCTCCTGTAACTGGTTGTTAGACAGCCGCAGATCCTGCAGACGAGCACAGAACGCACAGTCGCATGAGTTTCTGGCAGATACTGTGGTTGCAACTGCGACATGCAACTTGCCAAGAGGTTCAGACAAAATGTCCTGAATGGCTCACTGCTGTAAGACATGATAGGTTCCCATACATCCGAGTTTACAAGACTAGGTCCAACCTATCGTGTGCTGTAATACATGACAAGGTTGTGCTACCTTGCCACGATGTAGTATGGTCCATATAAGCAGCAAGGACATCAGAAAGCAGCAGCCCCAGCACCTGGTTTCTGACAACTTTCCATCCTACTGCCGTCGGCCACAATAGATCGCATGTGCTCCACACCTCTGCTTTCAAGCTGCCAGAACAAGTAGAAACCTACCAAATGGAGGACAACCCTTGTAGCACACAGCTAGACGGTGACCCTAAACCCTAGACAAAGCCCTACCTTTAGTGAGGGGCAGAGCTGATCCACACCAGCAGTGCTGCTAAGTTGCTCCAAGGACAGATCAAGCTGCTGCAGCTGCTGCAAATCCTGCTCCCGCCCCACAATGCTCTGCAAGAGCTGCACTGACACCGACCGCTGCTTGCTGCCTCCCATGTTGCCTCCTAAGGCCTGGATACTACCTTGCTGGTTCCCCTTGATGGTGCTGCTGCTGCCCTGGTTGCTTACTGTCCTGCTACTGCCTAGGCTGCTGCTGCTGCCCAGTTCTGTTTCAAGCATTGCTGATTGTGGGCTGCATAATGTTTGCAGGGCGGCACGTGCGGCCAGGGCAGGCCTGCTCTGGTTTGCTAGTTGCCACTGCTGCATCCAGGCCTGCATGAAGAAGAGGAGGTAACATTGGCAACAGCAGAGCGGGAGGTGATGGCTTCACCAGGAAACGCCCGATCCTTTCATCACGGTCTATATGAGTGGCCATTGCGGTAGGTCGTATGTTCCACCCCAAACTGGTCATCTTAGTAACCCAATCTGGCAACTGACAAGTGGGCTGGCAGGCAGAAGGACAACCAATTAATCTGGCTGCAAGTAGAGAGAGATCAAACGATAAGCTTGTGCAACTGGTTGAGAGTCGATGCCCACCTTAACTATGTAGGCTATGAGTAGCCTGTGTAGCAGACACAAGGCACCTACCTCATAAGGTGTTTCATAAGGAGCCCATCCAGGGACCCTTGATCCTACTGCAAGTCTGCCCGAAGACTTTTCAACCATGCCTTGCATATGCCTTCCCTGCACCTGCTGTCCCTGCTGCTGCTGCTGCTGTCCCAAGGACCAGGACTGCTGCTGCTCAAAGGAGAGCTGCAGCTGCTGCCAGCAGGCCTGCTGCTGTTGGTATACAACATCCACACCCACCGCATCAATATCCGCCACACTACCACCAAAGCAGTAGTGGGCTGGGAGCATGTACTCTACTGAGCTGGGGTCGCACGGAAAATACAGATCATCTGGTACTTGGTTGGGTGAGACACCACTGCCTTCGTTTGCTTCTGGTGCAGCTGTCAACGCTCCTGCCTCCTGCACCTCTATGTCTCTGTAACTGATCGCAGCGAGCATGGCACCTGCAGCATCGGCAACAGATTAGGGACAAGCTTGGTTACTGCTTATATGTTTCTGCATGCAGAAAGGGTAGACAGATGATGCCCACCGGCAAGATTCGCGGCATGGCTTATGTGCTATTACTATATATACTCACCCTGTGAGAGTCAGCTCAGGAAGGGGCTAAATACACAAGACCTAGTCAAAATCCGGACAAGAGGCTTCTGATATTCATGGAGCTCTGCACAAAGCTCTTACTGCAGATTGGCCCATGCCTCTTTTTACCCAGTCAAGTGGGTTCATGAGGTAAATCATCTTGGGGGCATGCCTCCTCTCAGATATCAACACTCCTCACCTTTCTGCATGAGCTGTGTACATTGCAACCCCAGTGCCCAACAGGCTGCCCAGGCATTACTATCCAGTCCCAGCGCATTCGTCAGCTGCAGCTGCTTCTGCATGTTCAGCAGGGCCTCAGCAAAGGGCTGCATGCTGGCAAACACCCCATCTGCAAACTTTCCCACAGCTGCAGTCACCTCTATGCAAACACTGCTGCTACTGCTGCTGCTTCCAAGTACATCCTCCATGTTCCTGCTTGCAGTGGACCCCTTTGCAAAGGCACTTGCTGCTGCTGCTACTCCATGACTGCTGGAGCTGCAGGGATCCTCTTCCTTCTCAATAGCAACTCCTGAAGCTGCATCAGCTAGTAACTCCAATACTGCTAGATAAGCCTGGATAGGCCCTCCTGCAGATTGCAGCAGCTGCAGAGCTTCATCATTGTCCAACCCCAGGCACTGACAGCATGCTGCTGCAGCTGCTGCAAGCTTATGTGCTGCTGCAACCCTCCTTCCCTGAAACTGCTCCAGCAGCTGCTGCACGTCTTGCACCCCAAACCGATGAGCCACTCCTTGAGCCCTTTTGAACTCCTCCCACCCCCCTCCCGTTGCTGCTTGCAGAAGCTGCTGTCGCACTCCCGCCTGTTCCTCCGCCCAATGCTCCTTAAGCTCTGCAATCCCCTCCTCTTTGACCCCCAGCTTCCTCAGCCCTGCAAGCTCCTCTTGAAACTCCCTCAAACCCATTCCAACATCTGCTGTAGCTGCTCCTGTTGTTACTTTCGCATGTAGTGCTGCTACAGCCTCGTCCTGCCGCAGCTGCAGCTTCTCCAGCGCTTTCTCCACTTCCAGCTCCATCCCCAGAGCTGCGCATGTGGAACACGCTGCATGTACTTGCGCTGCATCCGCTGCTACCCCCACCAGCTGCAGCACCTGCTTCCCTGCTGCTCTGCGCTGTCCCAGCTCCTGAGTAGCAGCAGCCACTTCATGCTTAAGACCCAAACCCATTGCAGCCCCAGCTGCAGCCTCAAAAGCCGCAACACTAAACCCTGCACCTGCCCTCAGGACCTCCCACAAAGCATCAGTTGCCGCCTGATCCCTTTCTCGTGCCGCCTCCAGAGATTGGGCAAGCTTCTGCTTGGGAATCCCTAAGTCAACTCCCTTCAGCATCAGGGCCTCTACTGCAGCTACCGGTGCATTGCCTACAGCACTTTCCAACTCGGTCTGTAAAGCTGCTTGCCGCTGCTTGAAGGTGTCTGCACAAGACCGCGCCAGAGCAGTCAAGTGGTGATAATGCTGTGCTGAGCTTTGGGCCGACTCAAAGGCAACCCAGCTACCAGAAGCAGCTGCTTCTTGTAGCTGATCAACTACCCCCTTGAGTTGCCGGAAGAAGCTGCCCACCAGCATCTGTGCCTCTTGCCCAGCACCTGCAAGCACGTAAGAGCCGGCTTCTCATAGTGCCAATTCATGTCGTGTAACCCACCAACATACAGACTTGTCACCCACTTACGAACACACTAGCAATTTAAAATCATCTGGAGGGTGCTGCACAGTTGCAGGTCTATGCAGTGATTTATGCCACATATTGTGTAACCCTCACCAGAAGAAAGGCAGATGGCCTCAATATGCCATGATGTTTATTGTACGTAACATTGATCACTCTTGCCAGAGGTCAAACAAAGGTGAAAAGTCCCTTCATATGTGGGCAGTTAAGGTGCATGCCACAACTAAGCGATAGGAGCGGTGGAACAGCAGGATGCAACAATGTCCACATGCTCCAGCTACATGACCTAAGATGCAAATTGATGGATAAACACACCCCCTACCTTCTGCTTCAGCAGCAGCTGCTGCTGTTCGGACTCGCTCAAGGCTACCTGCTCGAACTGCCTCTTTGACAGCCGCCAGCACCTTATGCTGCCGTTGCATCCTGCTGTACTGCTTGCGTGCCAACCAGCCTCGAACTGCAGCTTGGCAGTACACTACAGCTGCAAGCTTCACTGCCCTTGCATTGCTGCTGCAATATCGCTGCCATGCCCTGCCAATGCGCCAGGCTGCAATGTGCAGCTTTGCGTGAGCCAAATGCCGCTGCTGCTGCTTGCATTGGATGGCTTGTAGTGCTGCTTCACGCTCGGCTGCTGCTTTGATCTGTTGTAAACAGGCACCAGAAGCAGATGTGATAACAATGTAGGGTGTGCCCTAAGCATTGCCTATTGGCCAGGGTTGGTCGTTAGACTGGAGCAATAATGCAAGTGTTCTGCTGACGTCCATATGCTAGCAAGTGCGCAGACCCGGGTTGCTGCATGGTTGTATATACTCAGCGTACATTGTTCCACCACAAGCTATCGTATGATGCAAGGTGCTATAAGAGTAAATGGCTCATAGAGCCGTGCAGCTGCTTACCAATTAGGGATACCAGGAGATACTTGCAAAAAGCTTAATGAGTGCAGGCCTGGTATGGTTCTGGACTGTCGGACTGTTGGCAATTGACAAGGATGGCACCATGAAGAATTATAACAAAGCAACAACTGCCATTTGCAAAACATATTCACCCTGCATGCTCCGCACCTGCAATTGCACTCGCTCCTTGAGCGCCAGCTGTTCTGCCTTCAATTCTGCTGCCAATGCCTGCTCTGCTGCCCTTTCTTTCTCAAGAGCGGCCTTCACCTGCTGTTCAACCTGTTGCTGAAGCATACACTCCGGTCCCATTTTACACTGAGGTGGTACCTGCTCCAGAAAATCTGTTGTTCCAGCCTTCAGCTCAAATATCTGCTGCTTCTTCGGATGCCCGTGCGGGGCTTGCCAGCAGAAGACCGCATGCTGGTCTGCTCCTGATGTGGCATTTGATCCAGGCTGCAAGGGAAAGGCGGATGCATGCTCTGCTGCTGCTTCACAAGCAACCGCTGCTGCATCAAATGGCCCTATCGCCAGGGTAACCCCTTGGTCAGCACCTGGCAAGGGATGCTTCCTGTGACTGTCATCAATCCCTGTCTGAATCCCTTGTATCTGACATGCATGCTGGGGCGTCTGTATTGACTGGTGTTGGCTGCTACATTGGCCGCTGGAACACCAGTGCTGCTGTTGCTGTTGCACTGGTTCTTGCTGCTGCTGTTGCTGCTGCTGCTGCTGTTCCTGCTGCGGCCCGTGCTGGTGTGGTGGTTTTTGCCGCTCCTGTTGCTGCTGCTGCTGTTCCGCTTGCCACCCCTGCTGTTGTCCTTGCAATTGACCTTCTTGTCTCTGCTGTGCTTCCTGACCATCCGATGGAGAAGACTCATCTGGCTGCAGCCGCTGCCGCTGTTGCTTTTGCTGCTGCTGCACATCTGCTCCTTCCTTTGCTGTGATAGCTTCCCCTTGCATACAACTCCCTCCTTGTCGCTGCTGCTGTTCCTGCTGATCAGCCGGCTGGTTGGTGGTCTCAGGAGCAGCAGCAGCAGCATGATCAAAGGTCGCAGATACCCCAAGGGGATTGCTGTGAAGCAACTGCTTACAGATCTGGTTGGGCAGGTCGGCAGCAAGGCAGGATTCATCTGCTTGCACTTGATGCTGAGCTGCAGGTCCTGGCGCAGCTGGCATAAGCTGCTGCTGCACCTCAGCAAGGGTTTGGGTAACCTTCTCAAGTAGCTGGTCTCGAACCAAGAGAGCTTGTTGGAAAGCTTTGAAGGATACGGGTTCATCGTCCTCATCATGCTCTGTGTCTGCAGCAGGCAGAGATTAAGAACACCTTTACCTAGAAGTAGTAGGGTGTGATGTGATTAGCCATTACCAGGCTCCCTAACGGCTTAAAAGTCAACGAGCATACCTGCAGCAGGTAAAAACCAGTGGTCCCCAGGCTCATAAGCCAGATATGAGCTGCTAACCGACCGTGAAGAGAGGGCTGCAAGCTCCCGTTGCAGCTCTTCCTCAAAATCGGATGATTGGTCCACAGACTCCATCTGCAGCCGTATTTCACTTACACAACCCACCCAAACCTAGCCATCTTGCACCCTGACACGATAACCTCGGCACATAGCGCTCCTTCACATCACTGGCTTGGTTATGATCTATCGGAGACAACCTCCAGGCCATTCCAAGGGATCTAGGAAGGCTGCTGGCTGCTTTATTTGCACTTTGACCCCGAGGGTTCTAGGAAGCAGCTAACTCCGCCCTGGTGCCCAGTGCTCAGGCCTGGCTGGGACAATCCTACTAAGCTCAGCTGGACTGAAAACCCCTTCAAGGAAGAAAGGCTCTCCGTGTGATTCTATTGCTTCATAAGACGCAGGCGCCTGAGTTTTAATCCAGGCCGCGAGTAAGGAGTGTTAGCCACACGCTGCGTCGAACCCCTTAAACTGTTGTCGCCAAGCTTGGTGTCATCTTGCAAGCTCTGTGAGAACTTGTAATAATAGCATGCATGTTCTCTCGAGCTGAATTGTCCCGTTGAAGCTGTAGACGATTTGTAATCACCTTGAGTCACATGGCCACAGTTGTTGTGGAAACCCCAGTGCAGACGGTATCATCGTGGAGCAGGCCCTGGCTGAGCCTTTACAATGTCCGCTTGAAACCCAAGCCGGCAATTGAGGTGGCTGAGGTGAGAAGCACCACTGTTGGTGGGCCGCTGCTTGTGCGGTCCACGACGTATGGATAAGCGTTGTTCTTTCTGCCGAGAATATGCATTTGATCCAACAATTCCCAGGCTGTATGCTTTCGTCACCATGTCCCCTCGGTGGGGTCCGTAGCTTTCCATGCAGCTCCACATTGTGGCACGAAGGAGCCAACTGACTGCAAGCCCCATGCCTTGCAGGAGGATTTGGCCCTGATCCAGCGGTTGTTTCCTGATGAATTGGTGTATAATATCTTCTCCCGGCTGGGACCTTACAACCTTGGCAAAGCAGCATGTGTCTGCAAGCAGTGGAAGCAGCACACTGAGGTGAGCCATTGTGGCATCAGCAGCATTATGGCCTCAGCAGCGTTAAGTGGACTGGAAGCTATGTCTCCAATGAGCGTATCAACCTATGTCAGAGACTTTGCTAAGGGTGATGCTGAATATTGAGGAGTATTGTGTGATGTGCTAGCGCAGCCAAGCAGCTGGAGCTGGAATAGATTGTCTTAGGATTCCGTTGTTGTCATGCTGGGGCAACACTGAGTCCAAAATTCTCTCCGTGCTGCTACCGCAGCAAATGCAATTGAAGCGACGAACGACGAAGTGTCAGTTCAATTGCATTTGAACTGACGAACTCTATAAGCACCCACATTCTCTGAACTGCTATATAAGCACCGACAATGTGTGTGCATGCAACTGTTGCTGTGCAGAATCCAAGGCATTGGGAGGCAGCATGCAGGCAGGCGTTCACAGCAGCACACAAAAGCGCAGATCTGTCGCAGAAGACATTACGGGATAAATACAGGTACGTAGCTTTGATACGCTTGCAGGCGGAGGCAGCCACCTACTTGTCAGCTACAGCCCAGTGCTCGGTACTGTTAGCAACATCCAGATGCTTGCTGACAGGCAGTTGCTTATGAAGAAAGAGAGGAACCTGCACCCATGTTGTGAGAGAAGCAGCCATGGTCAGCCGCTCTTCACCCTCATAGGAGCTTGAGAGCAGTGGGTCTTGGTGGATGATGGGTTGGGTAGGGTCAGCAGGTTGAGCAGCATTGTTTTGTGGGAGTCCAGTGGACAACCCAAACCATGACCAGTAGCCAACGCAGCAATGGCCCGGGATCCTTTATACCTTGCTTTTGAACAGCCAGCACGTTGCATCTTGCTGTGGTGATCTGTTAGGTGTGGAGGTGGTAGTTAGTGGAGCATGTTCTGCAAAAAGGCAGCCAGTACCAGGGCTGTCAGCAGTGTTGCCATCTTTCAATCTGCTTGAAAGGCATAAGTGGTTGTCCAGCGTGGTTGCTATGGAACTGAGAGGTCTTTTTCCTTGTATTGACAGGGGCAGCTGGCGGCGTATGTTCCTGCTGACGCCGCACGTGCGGTATGATGGCCTGTACGTGTCCCGCAACACTTACATACGGCAGGGGGCGATAGAGTGGCGGCGGCAGCAGACCACCCATCTGGTGTCTTACTTCCGGTATTACAGGTGTGTGAGAGCTTAGGTGACCTGCGGGAGGCACATCTGTCACTTTGTACTAGCATATTGGCCTGACATGTTGTTTAGAACATTTCCCATATGCACACATGTTCAAATGCAGCTGGCTTGCTCAGTGAGACGATGTATTATGCATTAGGCAGCGAGGTGACTAGTCTCTCGCAGCTGTTACTAGCACCTGGATTGCACTGCTTCTACTGTTTCCTGCATTGGAAGGGGTTCTGTTGAGGCAAAACTGGCATTGAGAAGCCTGCCGGGGTACATGGTAGTGAGGTGACAAGGAGGCAGTATGATGTCAGCATATTTCCTGCCCTGTGCTCAACCTGCTATCGTTTTGCATGGGGTTGCTGCAGGTTCTTTCCAGATGGCACCCTGCTGTACCGCACCAGTCCACATGTTGTGTCAAAGGTGGCAAAGTCTATGCAGCGCAACCCAGTCAACACAGCCAAGCAGAGGGATGACACAGTGCACAGTGGGCGGTATTTAATCAAGGTACGGGAAGAGGACTTTTGTCAAGTCTGTGTTTCTATTGGAGAGTGTCAGTGTCTTGTGCAATTTGAGAAGCAGCAAATTGCACTGTATGTGGGATACCTTGTACTCTTCACGCTCTACTATTGTACATTTCAGCAGTACTTATCCACCTCTATTCTCGTACATTTCAGTAGTGCTTCAGCTGCTGATGGAAGGATTCTGCTTGGCAGGATTAGCTTATCCATTGTTATTGCTCTCTGGGGCCAAGTGGCATAATCCCTCACCACTAACTCATGTGTAGTCCAGTGTGCTGACAGGTCCTTGCACCCTCATTCCCTATTTGTTGTACAGGGCCAGACAGTGTATTGCGTGGTGACGTATCCAAACAGCAGGATGACTGAAATCCGCAGCCGGCTGCTGCTGCGGTCCACGCATGAGGGTGCCAACAACCGCCTGGACATCCATAGCATATACTCATACGACAGGGACTTGGACATGTCTACACCCTTCACAGGTGAGCGAGCACATGCGCAGGTAGTTCCTTGAGCTGTGTTCCTTAATACCAGCAGACCTGATCTACCCTCTGCCATCTGCAGCACAGATAGGAATTTCAAGGAGCTTTTGTGGTGCAGGGACCCACTAAGGGGCAACAACTGCATGATTTAGCATGTTTGGCCATTTGTCAGTTATCTGTTGTGTGTCAATATGGGTTGGATGGTTAATGTCTCGTGTAATCTGAGAATTTGTGCACTCATGCAGGAGGCGGTACTGCCTAATTAGTTATGTTAGCGTGCAAGTGTCTCAGGGCCAGGTCACAGTTTGCATACCGAAGGTGGCCAGCTGTTTGGAAATTGGCTGTCAACACCTGAAAACCAATTACAGAGACGAGAGGCTGAGGATGTCATTTGCTGCTTGCCTTGCTGTTGCTGAGTGGCTGGGAGGCACGGAAACTGTGCTGGCCTAATGTACATTGGCTGACAAGGGGTCGTTCACTTGGGCTCAATGGGTTTGTCAACACCTTTTGAGCTTTGCTGCGGGTTTTCCTTTTCTGAGATGTCACCTTCAGACCATATGAAATGTTCTGCAAACTCACTCTTTGACCCCCTACTTATTTACCTTCACAGCATGACTTCACGCGTTTGCCTCTGTTTGCAGCCCCTGATGAGGATCCCGATGGGCTTTCAAGGTTGGAGCACAAGCGTGGGCTATGCAGCTGCATTTTTGTACCATGGGAGGGCGTCAACGCATGTATACTTAACAAGCCAGTCAGCGAGCTGGACTTCTTCATGACAGGTTGAGGGTCAGGGAGAAGCTCAGGGGCCTTGGTGTACTCTACCCCGGTACTGCGGGGGACTGTAATTTCTTTGTGGATTCGAGGCTGTGTGTTGAGTTTTTGTTCTTGTTGAGGGTGTCCTATTGCTTCGTGTCGCTTCCTTTCTGAAGGTGTGGGTGGTGATGCACCACTGTTTTTTCGGACTGTTGAGTGGGGTTCTGCTATCCATACAATGTGCTTGCGGGAAGTTGTACATGATTCCAATGTGGAAAGTGCTGAGTAATCAATGCAAGTGAAGATGCATATTGTAAGCGTTGAGGCGCCTCTGTTGGGTTGTGTCGGATGGACGGCAGCTGCCCTCGTATATAGGTCGTTCTTTGTCGCAGTTGCTGCGGTCATGATACGATGGTCATGTGGATACAGCAAGTTCTGTGAATTGCTGCACAGAGCTACTGAGCTAGCCCTGACCATTGAGCTTGGGGGGTACACTCACTCGTTGGCGGAATCAAAATCCGACTCGTACTTCAAATGCATCCGCAACAGTGAGTTGCCATAAGCAGCCATCCGGTGCTCACACAGCCCGTGTAAGCATGTTTAAAGCATGTAGTGTACATACCTCGCATGGGCTCTGCGCTACCCCTGTGCTGCTACTCAGGGTTGCCTTCCAGGGCTTTCCGATTGCTCCGAATAGCCGGCTGAGTTCCGAAACAGAGCTTGCAGCGCCTATCCCGCTCTGTCAGCGAAGGCCAATCGACTGTGCCAGCGTCGAGAGTCCCTCCTCTCGTCAGACGCTCATCAACATCTCCGGATAGTAGTTAGTGGAGACCATCCGCTAGCAGACGCGTGGTGACCCTGGCGTTCCGGGGCATTGGGAGGGTGCTGACGACCGGGGAAAAAATGCAAGCTCCACGTCACCGTCTAGGTAGTGTAACAATCGCGTGCATCCTATGGCTCTCCTTCGTGGTAGCCTATGGGTCATCTGCAGAATCAGTGACCCCTGAGGCTCGCGAAATCCTGCTGGGGATGTCCAGTCAGGACCCCACATTGCTTGAAGAGCAACTCGAGGCTTCAGACGACCTACTGAGTGCTTTGGAGGGTTCAGAGTTGATTGGCCCCTCCCGAGACCTTGAGGGGCTTTTGCCCCTGGCAGGGAAACTGGTGGCAGCGAAGTTAGTAACTGGTGTAGTGAAGGCAGCAGTCAAAGAGAGAATCGAAGAAGCAACAGACGCTCCTCAGGCGAAAATAAAGAAGGTCCTGAAGGGACTCAGCAACATAGGGCCCACCTTGAACACACCTGCTCTAAACTGGAAGTACTCAGCCACTATGGAAGGTAAGGCTCCCAGGAGAGTCTCGTATTTTATTAACTAATGCACTCCAGGGTATGGAATGAATAAATTCCTTGCTACCACACTCTGTGCTGGTGCCAGTACGTTGCCAGTGCCATCAGCATCGCAGCTACAACCAGAGCGCTTTCTGCTTGATGAAATCGATCGCTGCACAGCTTTCGGGCCGTGCAGTGCCCGCGGCATAGCTCCATCCAGTTTGTTAGTATGTGGAGAGCAAAAGTCGGGGCCATGAGTTGAGACCCATGTTAACCACTGCAAGCGCTCTACCAACAGCATGCTTTGTGACTGGCCAAAACTGCCCCATGTACCCTGCCACCCCCACAAAGTCCAAAAGCAAGCTAAAGCTGAATAGACTGCGACTAGGCGATATATTTAGCATAAATGGTGAACGAAGAGATAAGACTGGAACGTAAGCTGCGATAACGTGCTGCCGACACATCTTGCACAATCCACGCCTCATTTTGCTTTCCTCGGGTGCTGATGCTCCAGCCAACCCCATGCATGCCCATTACTTGTCACCTGACAGCATGGGGGTCCACCTGGCGCCTGACAGTACTGATCAGCATTCTGCCAAGGTGGTATTTACTCACTCCCTCACTCAATTCTCCCTTGCAGAGTTGGTGGTGGAGAAAGGGTACCCTCTTGAGACATACGAGGTAGTCACAGAAGACGGTTACATCCTGACAGTCTACCGCATCCCGCACGGGAAGCAGCGCCACACTCAGAAGGGTAACAAGCCAGTGGTGTATCTTCAGCATGGGATCACCTTGGCCAGCAACAGCTTCGCCATTTTGAACGCAAATGAGAGCATGGCCTTCATCCTAGCTGATGCAGGTGAGGAGGGGGGGGGGTGGCAGCTGGGGGGTTGGGGGCCTGGAGGGGGCCTTCATCCTAGCTGATGCAGGTGAGGAGGAGGGGGGGGGGGCAGCTGGGGGGTTGGGGGCCTGAAGGGGGCCTTCATCCTAGCTGATGCAGACGAGGACGAGGAGGGTGGGTGGGCAAGGGGAGGGGGGCAGCTGGGGGTAGGGGGGCTTGCAGGGTGGAGGAGGGCCTGCTCTTAGTTGATGCAGGTGAGGGGGAGTGGGCTCAGATGGCGTAGCAGGTGGCGTAGCAGGTGGGAGGGGGCCACGTGGGGGGGCTGGAGGGGGGAGGGGGAGGCTTCATCTGTGCTGATGGAGGTGGAGATGCAATGGGTTGAAGGGCCAGTGGAGAAGGCGGTTCAAGAGAAGGTCTCTTATTGCCAAACAAGCACTGTGCCAGCTGTAAGATGATACCTTGCAAAGCAAAAATTGGATTGGCTCAATTACTCTGGAAGAGGGGTACGGAAACCAAGGGGGGGGGGGGGACAGGAATCAGCAGCATGGGAATTGTGCTAGGCGAGCTGTGCGTCGGGACCCTACAGTAGGAAATGGATTTGGGCAAGCTCTGTAGAACACACTAGTTAAACCGCAAGAGAGTAGCTCGCAGATCTCTTTGGCATGTTTCAGGGTATGTTTGGAGAAAGAGTGCAGGAGGCACATCTGGAATGCATGCCATATGTGCTACTTGAGTAGCTTCCGCTTTGAAGGTTTGGGATGATGACAGGAGACAAGGGGAAGAAACAATCATGATTGAAAGGTGCTGGGAAAGGGCAGCCCCCTGCCTGGGACTGAGAGAAGGCTTTTGGTCCTAGATTTGCAGCAGAGAGTGGAGCCAGCATGGAGCCAGCATGGATGTGAATGTGAGAGAAACATGCAAGACCTTAGCAGTGCAATGGGGGAAGGCCAGATGTCATTTCCAGCTTCTGTATTCGCAGCAGACAGCAATTCGCCGGGAACGGTGCCAAGAAGGGGTAGAAAGGGCATCATAGCATGGTGGCACAATTCCATCTAAATTGCAAGTGCGAGGTCCAGTACTAACCCCACCCCACTCCACTAAGAAACCGGTTGGAGTCATGCTTGGGTGCTGCACGGCCCAGAGGGCTGTGTATTGGTCTCTCTTAACAAATTGCAAGTGCGAGGTCCAGTACTAACTCCACAGTTGCCATGGTTTTGTTCCCTGCAGGTTTTGATGTATGGATGGGCAACACCCGTGGCAATACCTATAGCAGGGGCCATGTCTGGCTTAAGAATGACCTGGATTCCCCCTACTGGTACACATCCATGGACGAGCTTGCGAAGCATGATCTGCCTGTGATGATCAACTTAGCTCTGAAGAAGTCAGGGGCAAGCAAGCTGGCATACATCGGTCACTCACAGGTACGGAACCATAGGACTGAGTAGTAACCGACTTCTAGCCACCACGCCTCAATAGAACTTCCTTTTACAGGTACGCTGTGATGTCAAACAGGAGCTATTGTGCATTGCGTTTATAATCCATCAAGTGATGAGTAATGCGTGATGCCTAACAGCTCATCCGACGTAGCAAAGAGTCACATAGCTCACCTCTCGTGCTTATCGCTGCTACTAACACACATGGGAGTTACTGCTCATTAAGTGTAAGGAGAAACAAAGCTCGAGGTAGCAGCTATAAAACGTAGGCTATAACGTAGGCTGTTCAGGAGAGCCGCTTAGAGTTCTGTGGGGATGTTGGTAACTCCTGCTGATTGGGTGTGCTGGTGAAGTGTTTGGATTGGCAGAAGCAGGTGGCAACACCAACTATTGCCGAGCAGGTCATTGGACCCTCACACCTCTCCTGGCTAGAATATTTAGTGGTTACTGGCATTAAACAAGCATTGCAATGTCTATTGGCGAAGCTTAGATGCTGTGCCGGCGGCTGTGCCTTTTGGCCCTTTGTTGTTTTGTAAGCATCTTAAATTCCGTTCTATAGAGATAAACAGTCGGAGCTTGACGGCGCCTTCTAGAACCGGCCAAGGTCAGGCATAGCAGTGTCGCTGTACATTACAGGTTGACAAGCAACTCCCCAAGTCAAGACAAGCAGTGGCTCTTAGCCAGTGGATCCTTAGTCATGCTAGTATTCAGCATGAGGCCTAGCTCGTACATGCATTGTGCATTTTCAACTGCGTCCTCTGAATGTATCTCTCCACAGAACACTTAGGAATGGATTGGCGGCTTCAGCTTCTGCCACGCTGCACATCTCTCTCTCTTACACAGTGCTGAGTGCACGGATTGTACTGATCCTTCCAATGTGCCCCTGCATGGCTGCAAGGTCCATGGTGTAATCCATCTCCTGACTACCTGCTTATCTCACTGCCAAATTGTGCTGCTTGGCCCAGGGTTGCACCTTGGCTTACATGATGTTGGCATCCAATGACAAGATGAATGATAAGATCAGCGTGGTGCTCCACATGGGTCCAGTGGCGTTCCCTCATTGGTTCAAAGGATACTTCTTGAAGCAGCAGGCACTCATCCGCTCTGATCAGGTAAGTCATGACGCTCAGCTTGCTATGGTTGGGGTTTTGAGGTGCGGGGCCTATGGCAATTTTTGCTATGGCATATCATGAAGTGTAATTATATGGCTGGGGTTATGCTGCTGCTGCCTAGTTTATGGTGCATGTTGTGTGCAAAGCATCAATTTGGAGGCTACAGTATAAGAGATGTGCAATGGCTCCATTGAAAATGGCACATTGTGGGGTTCTGGTAAGCATTTGTAGCAGACTCTGTCCTTAATTCGCTACCTTCTTCCTGCGACCCTTCTCAAAAGGACATATGTGCCGGTCATGTACCCAGGCTGATTGACTCTAGCTTTCCAGTCACTTCACTTTAAAGCAGATCGCCATGTATAGCTCTGTCTGCCCTCTTAACAACTGCTCTCTGCCTTCTCACACCTGCTCTCTCCCCTTCATCCACTTCCTCCTGTCTATCCCTTCCTCCCTTGTCCCTGCAGCTCCTGATACTACATCATCAAGTAAAGCACTGTCTGCCTTTGATTAGGGCACTGCCCTTCAAGCACTTCTCCCTTTTCATCGCTTCCTCCCTCAACCCTGCAGATCCTTTGCTACATCCTTTTTTGGTACCCTTCTCAGAAGCGCTTCTGTACCGGTCATCTGCCTTGCTCTACTCCACTTCCCAACCTTTTCATTTCAACACAGATCATCAAGTTAAGCACTGCTCTCTGGCCTTTGGCCATTTTTCTCTTCTTATTTTTACCTCCTTTGTCCCTGCAGATACTGAAGATGATGAGGATGGGTGAATTCCTCTGGAACCGCTTCACTGCCCCTCTTCTGCTCCCCATCTGCCAGCAATGGAATTTCCACCCCATGTGCATCCAGCAGCAGAGCAGAATGTTCTATGGTCCCTCAGAGTTCATCACAGGAGATGATTTTTGGATCATTGGGACCACCTGGCCGTCTAGTGTGGCTTCTAGGAACCTGGAGCATTGGGCACAGGTGGGTGTAGGGTTTAGGAGCTTACGGGTCTTATTAGGGTTTAGGGTTAGGGGTTCTGGAAGAAAAGTAGGATTACGTCCAGGGCTTCCTGCCCCCACCCCGCTGGCTACACAACAGATCATGTGGTGGGCTCCACTGTAGCAGGATTGTGAGAAACATTTCCTGGGTATTTGTGGAGCCCTTGCAGGGGAATAGGGTTGTTGGCTGCTTGAACAGGCCACAGCTGGGTTTCATGGAAGCTTGGGGCAAAGGATGCTATGGCAGAAGCACTAGCATAGGTGACTGTTTAAACCCCCAGTCCACGTCACCATTTCTGATTGCTTCCGAGCACTTCTGATTGCATGTCAAAGACAAGCTGTAATTCTGTTCCCCCTGGCTGTGCTTGTGATGGCTTGAGGGCCTATGGCACTTTTTGCTATTGCATACAATAAAATGTAATAAAATTGGTGGTGACTGTACCCTGACTCAACCATGCAAGGGGCATTAGCAGAAAAGGCAGTTCATGAATGTCCACAACTTCTTCTCCTAAGGAACGCCCGCCTAACCTCTGTTGCTACTATGCAGGATATCGCCCTCACCCTTTGCTGATAGTACTGTTTGTTAAAGAGTTTTGTCATTAGGACTTAGGCAACCAGGTAGCCAGCATGCTCTCTCTCCTTTGGCTGCTTCCTCCTCAATTGAGCAAGAGAGTGCTGCTGGACAAGTCACCAGTACATGGCATGTGCTGAACTTGCTCCGTCTTCCAGTGGTACACTTTAATGTGCCCAGCCGCCTGCTCCTGTACTCTGTCAGGTACACTTTATGTGGAGGGGAGGTTACTTCGGATTACTTCCAATACTCTGCACCCTGCTTGTGGGCCTCTGTTCAATGGTGCACTACCTGTGAGAAATCGAGGAGCACGGCCCCATAGAGTTGCTGATGGTTGTGCGCCCACTGTGCAGACCTGAAACATCCGTATGTTTCCTTGCCCCTTGCAGATGTTCCGCAGCAACAACACTGAGCGCCTTCAAATGTATGACTTTGGTACTGACTGCTCCAACATGGGCAAGCAATTCTATGAGAGCTGCAACCAGAAGAAGTATGGGAGCGGTGTGCCACCAGAGTATAACTTGACGAAGATCAGGTGCCCTCAAGCATGGATTTTAGGTAAGTGGTGGCTAGATCAGCCTTATCTCTGATGGTGCTCTAAAAGCAGCACTCGTGCCACAGCAAGAGATGTAGGGATTAGGAAAATTCTCTGTGAGTCTTAGCTTGCGGGCCATGTTGTAGCCCTGCTCACAAGGTCTTAGATAAGAGGAAAGGGCAGAGGCCCTTTGCTGGGCGGCTCAGTTTGACCCCTGGCAGCCTCTCGCTTTGCTTCACAGGGTTAGTTGCCAAAGCGCGCTGCAGGCGTGCAGTAACACGTGTGAGCATTCACTAGTAGTGCAGCGACGTGACCTGCCATGTGTAGTAGTCCATCTCCCTCATGCTCACAACCCTCTGTTAACTGCGTTGCGCTTCTTGGTGTCTTTGCGGAGGCCTTGCAAATCAAAGTTGTTCTGCGCTCATCTATGCTCCAGCGTGCTGCCCTGGGGCTAAGATCCCTTTGCAATGCTTTCTCCTTGCATAGACATGGTTGTCATAGCACGCACCTGGGCTCACCACAGGTCGCTGAATGATGGGCATGCACTTAGCATGTAATGCTGCTCTGCTGCAAAGGATTTTGGGGTAATTTCTTCAGGGCTTTATAAGCCCCAGCAGCTGATAGCTGAGGTATCCAGCAATCTCCTGCAGCCACCATGCCCCTTGCTTTGGTTCACCTGCATGCCCATATCCTCTTGCGCATATGGCATCACATACCGTTTGATAGGCTGGAATGACTACCCACAGAGCTCCTACCTGCAAAGCTTAAATTATCCCGTGGCCGTGTTTGTGATCCTTTTCTTGCAGGGGACTACGATGTGATCTCTGTGGCTGAGGACGTTTCTTTGCAGCAGAAGATGCTCCCCAAGAAGTGGCAAGTTGGGCAGTTTGTCACCCCCAAGTACGGCCACATGGACTTTGTTTGGGACAGGAATGCCAGGCACATGACTGATATGGTCAATGTGATGTTCCGGTATGCCAATGGGACGTTCTAGGTTGGGGAAGGTTTGCAGGGGTTTGAAGGCTGGTGACTGATCATATCACCGGTGACTGAGGAGTAACTGGACGGTCTCAGAGGGGCCCAGGAATTAGAGCCTTGGTAAATCCAGCTCCAATACCATCCAGTTTATTGCATCTGTTGCTGGCAGAGCCAGTTCTTGAACAACACATGAAATGTTATTTGCCAACCAAGACTTACATGACCTGCCAACTGGCCGTTGTGTATGGTGTGCGTCTATGTGGCAGGCCGCCTTCGCTTGATTTGCAATGTATATAGCTTTACGATACACAATTTCGGCAGTGTGTTATTGTTACATAAAAGTGCTGAGGGCGTGCAAACTCTTGAACCTACCTCAACTGGTTGTGGGAAATGCTAACATGTATGTTATGTGTGTCCAGACTGAGGTAGATTGCAGGGCATCCTGGCATGGTGACTGGACTATCTAGAGAGAGTGTATAACACTGGTACTGGCACCTTCTGCCTCTGTCTATAGTGAGTGCGTTGTCTGAGTGGGCCTGCTGGGGTGGCTGTGAGCTCTGTGGCTTACTGCTGGTTTTTCTCCATCTCCATAAACATACAATATTTGAAGGTGTGGCCATCGCACTCAGGGCTGCACAAGTGGGCTGCAACCACCTTTCGTGGGTGCACTTTTTTGCATAGGCTCCTGGCTGGCCAACGATTTTAAGCCTGTGGAACGCTTTTTTCTGAGGGTGTGCTGCTGTACGTGGTATTGGGGGCCTTGAAATGGTTAGTAAACAGGAGTCCCAGGCATGGACGGCAGTTCAATTCCCAGCGTGTATGCTCGTATACGATGTCTGGGTGATCATCGAAGAATCGGGGGTGATTGTTCCCTGCTCATGGTCTAGCGTACGTGGAGAACGTGCACTATACGGGTCAGTATCAAGATGCAAGAGGGCTTGCAGACGGACGTGAGCTGGATACTGAGCACAGCCCATGGCAGGTCTAAATGAGGCGTGCGGACATGAAATACGAACACCGCGTTTGGAGATTGATTACTGTGGGGCTGGTACAGACAGGAGGTTGAGTACTGGATGGAACCCGTCTTATCCATACAATTGGTACTCGCGACCGATAGTTCTTATATCTTTCCCAGGAAGATCTTGCAGCATTGTAACAAGCATCATCATGCTCTCTGCACTGATACATCTGCTGTTCTGCTTTCAAGCATTCCTCATAGCTATATGTAACCGGCATCTGCGGGCTAGAGCTGTCGATGATAGATCGCTGCGCGCTCCGGTGCAAGTGCTCACTCATAGAACTTCCTTTTGCAGCGCGACACGGCATTTAACCTGTGCAAAAGGGCCCAAACCTGGGATAGGGTGCCTAGTAGAGGGCTAGATCGCGGTAGAAACAAAGGTCCCAGGGTGGATGCGGTAGTTTGTCCATTCTGATTGTCTGAATTGGCCGAGGACTTCTGTAATTCTTAAATGACTGTCATTGTCTGCTAAGTCTCGTCCATTTTGCCTGTGAATGGGGCCATTGAAACTAAAGCGCCCCACCACATCGTCTCAAAGTCTGCTTCCTTTTCATCCCCATATAATCCTTAAAGAGGCAGGTAGATAATACGTTGCACGAAAGAATCGTTGCCAATTTTCTTCATGACATCGCACTCCTGTATGTGCTGAGTAATGCTTAATGCAATCAGGAGCCTCCCAACGTATCGGAGAGCCCCGCAGCTCACCTCCTGTATGTATCAGGTATGCAATGATCAATAACGGCAAGCACCCCTGATTCACCCAACACCTTTGATATCTCCTTGCTTCCGAAATCCATGCCAGCGAGCCCTCTTGCTTCCTGAGAATCGTGACATGTTCTGTGCTCTTACTATTCTAATCAGGTGTGACCTTCCTGAAGGTGGATTGGATCAAGTCTTCCTGGTGCAATTCCCAAGGTGAGATAGCTAAATCCATGCATGTGTTTAGTTTGACAGGTATGTCACTACTGATTGGAGAAGGCTTGACCAGCCCATGGTAGCAGTCAACAGCTGATTACTGGTAAATGATTGTGACCATAAGTATTGTTATCCATGCAACTCCACTCAGCTCAGCACAACCTCTTTCCTGAATTGCCTAGCATGCCCTGGATTTATTGTTGATTGGCTTGTAGAATTATTGAATGCAATGCCTCTAATGGGAGGTAGATGCCAACCTTCACTCACTGACTGTAGTATTGGGCTTGCTTACTTTCAGGATGTGCCAAACCCCCGCCTAACTCCCTCATCACTGGACTTAGTGGCGGCACCTTCAACTGCACCACACCAATCATTGCTGGGAGCAACTGCTCCTTCACCTGTAAAAGTGGCGTCCCCTTGCCAGGCAGCGCCCCCATTTGCCGTGCAGGAGGTGCCTGGACCTATGGTGCAGCTGGTCGGCCTCGGTGTGTTGCAGCAGGTGCGTCTGAGTACAAGTTCAGGGTGTAGGATCAAACCCTGCAACCATGATCGTGTCAGTGCTTGTCACAGAACCACTTGTGCTGCAGCAGGCGTATAGTTGGACGTGCATGAGAGGATCGGTTGGAGCAGGCAACCACAGTTGCTGTTATCTTCCACTATTGTGACTGTTCTGTAGATACTCTGACATGCATCTACAGAGCAGTCAGCCTGGTACAGTCGACAATCAGACAGCTAGCTCCCTTAGGAGAGTGGAGAGGTATTCACGGACCAAGCGCTCCTCAAGACACATGTTCACCTTGACGCATTAATTACTTGTATCAGGGCAAAGGGCTGCATGGTGTCCTGGACTCGCGAGATCAAGTATAGTGAGTGTATGGCTGAACGGTGTCTCACCTGTGCTTGTTATTCTGCCTACAGCATCAGGATGTGCCAGCCCCCCACTTGACAACACCATCAGTGGATTCAGCAATGGCACCTTTGACTGCACCACTTCTGCTGCTGCAACTATTGGCAGCAACTGCTCCTTTACCTGTGATAGTGGTTTCCCAGATCCCAGCACTTTCCCTGTCTGCCAGGCGAACGGAGCTTGGACGGGCTGCCCCCGTTGTGTGGAATGTCTTGACAATGAGGAGTGTTTTGGCGACTTCCAAACATGCGACACGTCTAATGGCGCCTGCCAAACAGCAGGTGTGTAGGAGATGGTACTAGTGAACCCAAGGCAAGGACCAATAGCACACCCTTGAGGCTAGACAGTAGTGTTTTGATGACAGTTACCCAGGGCTGAATACAGATGAGGTATGCATTAAATGCTCGCCTTTCAGTATCGTCCACGCACCTCAGTTACATCAAACAGTAACTTAGCTAATCCTTCATGGTGACCAACACCTTACGAAATTTGTAATTTGGAATGGCAACTTGTATATGCATCATGTGGAGCCCAATGTAGGGATGCTCTGAATTGCTGTAGTGGCAGCAATCTACCCTTGTCAATATACCAGAACTCCACTGCCAGCAGCAGAGATATTGCAATTGCGTGCATATGAAAAGGTCCCTCTTGAGGGGAAGCTGCATGGTCCATGTACAGTGAAGCAACTTGGCTGGTCCTGTTATCTGCGCCAGTCCATTGCTCCATCCTTGTGCCCTGAGCATACCTGGGAGTTCAATGTTATCCTACATCTCTATGTTACCATCTTAGGTGCCCATTCCTTGCGAGGCTTGCACATGCAGTGCTCTCTTTGTCTCTTCTGCATATCCCTTTCAATTGGTTGTGCTGACGGAACCTGGGCTGGGTCCAGGCTTGGCTGACTCAGTGTTGCTCCCTCTTGCTGTCTCCTTGCACATGCAGCATGTGTATACTTTTCCGTGGCCTGCAGCAACTGTGCTGCCACGGCACCCATCTGTTCCGACTCCCCAGTGATGTGTAAAGATGTTAATGGGGTGACAAACTGCGCTCCTACACCACGTAACTGCTCCGGGCTGAACTGCACTGATTGCTTCGACTTCTGTTCAGTGGCATTTCCCGCCACCCCCGTTTGCTTCATTGAATCTTCAGTCCCATTCTGTGGTGTCTTCCCAGTTTGCTTCCCAGCCAGCGCTTCAGTCCACCTTGCTGATGGTGTTGTGAAGCACATGGACCAGCTGCAGCCTGGGGACAGGGTTTTAGCTGCTGACCCTGCCACTGGGGCCCTCACCTATACCACCTTCACACAGCACACCCATGCAGTAGCATGGGAGAAGTCCAGTTTCCTTGCCATCACCACCTCTCTGTCTAATGCTACCATCAAGCTCAGCCCCGGCCACCTGCTGTTCAGAGCTAAGGTACATGCAGCTGGTAGTGCGGATGGTAATGGTGCAGATGACATAGTGGCTGGAAGGAACTCTTTCAAAGCTGCTGTGGCAGAGGGTGTGACCAAATGGCTGACAGACTCTGCCTTTCCCGCACCTGTTGATGGTCACCAGGTGGAAGTTGTAGCTGCCAGGATGATCCAAGAGGGAGATTTCATCTTTAGGGCAGTTACTTCTGTTTTGATGCGCATGTCACTCATCTGCCTAGGCATACAAAGTCGGTGGAAGTGCCCATCTCTAAGGGTTCCTTTGCAGCGGAAGTGGTTTCAAGTATCAAGGTGGTCCACGAGCAAGGATACTACAACCCTCTCACTACTGCAGCCAATATTGTGGTTGATGGGGTGCTAGCAAGTTGCTTCAATGAGGGTTCTAGCACCTATGGGGATCTGTTTACTCACCTTCCTGATCAAATGGCCATTGTGCACCACTGGGTGGGTGACCGAGTGAGCCTGGTGACCCTGCTCCGTTACCTGCATGCTTATGTGCCTGAGTGGTCTGTGCCAAGGTTTGCTGCTATTGAGCCTCTGGGCGGTTGGGCCCATTTGCCTCCATTGCAGCGTTGGTTGTTGGCTGCTGAAGGCCTCCTGGCTGCTGCTCAGAAGATGCTGAGTGGGCTCTGCTCCTTATATATATAGAGAGAGATCTACGCTACGAGACCGTGTATTGTTCTCCAGCGTGGGATTGTGGGAAGGGTTCCTTGGTGTAAAGATTACACGGATCCATTACCATTCTTTAGGATGTGATCCTATGGTGGGTGGGCTTCCGCCCACCTACCTGCGTTAGCTTGCTGCTCGGCGTGAGTATCTTGGTGCTTTCTTGCACTCTTGTGCCCTCTTGGCTCTGTAGATAACATGTAATGCCCGCACGGCCTTCTGCTCCTTATACCATCGCAGGAGATATGGGTGGTCAGCTTGCAGGCAGGTTTACAGCAGAGGATGGTCAATATGAGGCTGGGGGCTTTCTCACTGTTGATAACACTGTAGCTATTGCTGCGTTACTGGGGGGTGTCATGGCTCTTGGTGCAAGGGCTGCAGCAAAGAAGTGAATGGCAGAAGCAGCAAAGGGGTAGACATCTGCTGCATGATGTTCATTGTTGTTGTTTCCTTTAGGGCTTGTGTCGTGTGTGTTGTCTGTTTTTACAGCAGCCAAATGGTCCATGGATGTGGTCAGCCCATGCCAAGCAACAGAAGCTGAGTTTTTATGAAGCAGGCCGAAGCGAGCAGGCAGTTGTTGTGATGTTTGTTGGTTTGTGATGAGCAAGACAGCCAGCCTACTTCATGTGGCCACCAAAAGGGGTGTAGTCACACCAAATGCATGTCCATGACTTCAAGTCCAGTCAAGAATTGAGCCGTTTGATCAGGGGGGTATCTTTGGGTATCTATGGGCTCAGAGTACAAACTTGTAAGCTGAAAGGCAGCTGGATCGAGCCGTGATAGGGGGCTTGATTGGATACTGTTATGAGTTATGCGCCAAACATGCCTGCAACCAGCAGCAACAGGGTGCTCAGAAAGTGTCAAGCACAAGATCGGTGTGAAGCTGTTTATGAATGATTACCTGGACCAGCTGTATAGGGTTCCATTGTTGCTAGTTTCCTCATCCCGGGTTCATGTTGTAACCCATGTGATCCATGGATGTGCCTCAGTCCCTGTCATGTAAAGCTCAAGTCCTGAAGTCTAAACTGGAGAAGGCCCATGTAGGCATCTTGCATATTGCTCTTGTACTGATGTTTCTTTGCGATGAAAGAAGACTCCAGTCCGCTTGTGGCCGCCTTAAAAGTTACAGATAAGTAGGATGTGCATAAACGAGGTAACTCCATCACACAAGGCGCTGGTCAATCAGTGGTGGAATTATGCATGGCCTTGCTTGACTGTGACGTCTCGTCTTGGGATTGTAAGGGCCCAGGAGTGCTTGAATTCCATTGGCTCTCAGCGGTGTCCAATGGTAGTACAGGTAGATAAGGTTGCAGTTGAATGGGCATCTGCAGGATTATTCATGGTTGCTCATGATTGCGCATATCAGCTATGACATACAGTGCTAGCAGCCTGCGGGGTGGTTACCAAGCCTACTCTGTAATTGCTCATAGTTTGTGGCCACTGACCAGCATATTTTGAATAGGATACCTGGGTTATAGTGGACGGATGGTTTGCATTTGTTCCCTCGCTGGTCTTTTTGCTGGTAACAATGATCTTGCTGATGACTCGATGCTTGGAGTAGTTTGGAGTCTAAACTGTTTGTGAGCTTTTTCAAAAGATGCCACATGTTGCATATTTGCTTACCTTGCTTGACTAGCCCAGCAGGTCTACTGGATACGTTTGTCGTGCTTGAAACTTTGCTGTATGTGTATTGGCAGAGAAGTGATCCACAGCACGGCAACTTGGGCTTAGACATGTGTATGCTGCATGATCTGCAGAACAATTGCTGTGAGCAGCTAAGGCGAGGGGCACCTGCATGGACAGCGGTGATGAATGTGCAGGCTTGCTGGAATCGTGTTGTGGGTAATAGGACACAGTGCTTGCAATCAGCCTCAAGAGTGATTCTAAGGGCCCGGGTAAGCGTGTGTCTGTGAGGCGCTCTAAGTATAACAGCTGGCCTGCGCCAGCTGGATGGGATTTTCCCGAAGTTGTTTCTGTTTCCTTCAGGGTTTAGGGTGCCATCGTGGTGCCTAGTGATACCTAGCAACCAAATGAACCATGGATGTGCTCAGCCCGCCGTGTCCTGAAGTCCACGGCCGAGTTGGAGCAGGCCCATGTATGTAGGAGTCTTGCACCTTGCTCTTGTATCTTTTGCAGCCCCTTAGATGACGCTGCCCCGAAAGCATGAGTACTGAATGAGGATCTGCAGAATGACACAATCATGATGAGCCCTTTAACCGTTGGCAAAGTAAGTTGGGGTAGCTATAGGGGTAACTTTGAGGGTGGACACGGTGACTGCAATTGTGACTGTCATCACGGCCATCTCCATATGAACCTAGCTGTCATTGCAGGTGGAAGCACCTGTCATCCAATGACAGCAGGCATGCATCGCGTGCAGGTTGGTCGCCTCTCATCGCAGTGAGGCTCATCGTGGTTACAGGAGGGCTACCACTTGATAGACCGGTGTGCATTTATGCTAAGCACTTGTACCATGCTCGGTGTCTACTGCCTTCTTTGCACCCTTCTCCCAAGCACTTCTGTGCCTGTCTGATCTTGGCTCTGATTTACTATAACTGATCAACCTTGAGCAGATCACCAAGTAAAGCGATGCTTTCTGGCCTTTGACCATTTTCCGTTCTTATTCAATGCTCGCTCTTGATTGCTCCCTGCAGATCCAGAAGATCATGAGATCTCTTGACTGCCCTTGCTCTGCTCCCATCTGCCAGCAGGGGAATTCCCACCCCATGCGCATCCAGCAAGATGCACGCATGTTGTATGGACCTCAGGGGATACCTACTGGGTCATCGGGACCATCTGGCCATCCAGTGTGGCTTCTAGGAACCTGGAGCATTGGGCACAGGTGGGTTTAGGAGTTTAGGGTAAGGAGTTATGTCTAGAGTTTAGGATCTAGCTTTTGGACAAAAAGGAGGGCTACGCCAACAGATTGTGTGGTCTCCACCACAGGGTTGTGAGTAGCAATTCCTGAGTACCCGTGTAGATATTTGGGAAAAATAGGGTTTTAGGTTGCTAGGAAGCGCCACAGCTGGATTCCTTGGAAGCTTGGCTTCTGATTGCATGTTAAAGACAACCCGTATTCTGTTCCATCTCGCTGTATTTGTCAGTGACGGCTTGAGGGCCTATGGCACATTTTGCTATGGCCTATCATGAAATACAGTAATACCATCTGGGTAGTGTCTCTGGAATATGTGACTGTGACTGGGTAGTACCCTGACTCCACAATGCGGGGGCACTAGCAGAGATGGCAGTCTCTCCATCCATGATATCTATGATATCTTCTCCTAGGGAATGCGAGCCTAGTGTTGCTAATATGCAGAGTACCGCCCTGACCCTTTGCTATAGAAAGCACTGTTTATAATGATGTAGCTTGGTCATTGGGGATAACAGGGGTTCAGGTAGCCAGAATATGCTCTCTCCTGTGGCTGCTGCCTTTTCAAATGAACTGGATGGAGAGTGCTGCTGGACAAATTACCAGTACATGGCACGTGCTGAACTTGCTCCATTTTTCAGTGATACATTTTAATGTGCCCATGCGCCTGCTTCTGTGCACATGCATACCGGTAGGACACTGATCCCACATTGATAACCTTGCCACAGCTGTCCAGATGCAACTGGGCTTCAATACAACCATAGTCGGTCAGGTATACCTTATGTTGAGGGGAGGTACTTTCCTTACTGCCATTACTCTCCACCCCTGCTTGCGGGCCTCTTCTCACTACCTGTGAGATATTGAGGGGCCCGGCCCCATAGAGTTGCTGATGGTTGTGCCCCCACTGGGCGGACCTGAAACATCCGTAGTAATGTTTCCTTGCCCCTCGCAGATGTTTTGCAGCAACAACACTGCCCGCCTTAACTTCGGCACTGAATGCACCAGCATGGGCAAGTCATTCTATGAGAGCCGCAACCAGAAGGAATATGGCAGCAGTGTGCCACCAGAGTATAACTTGAGGAGGATCGGGTGCCCCAAGAGTGGATCCTAGGTAAGTGGTGGCTACATCAGCCTTATCTCTGAAGGCGCTGTATACTAAGCAGCACTCAATGCACAGCAAGAGATGTAGGGATAGTGAAGATTCTTATTGAGTCTTTGCTTGCGGGCCATGTTGCAGCCCTGCTCACAAGGTCTTCGGCAAGAGGAAAGGGCATAGATCCTGTGCTGGGCTGCCCAAATTGACCATTGGCAGCCTCTTGCTTTGCTTCGAAGTGTTAGTCGTCAAAGCGCGCCGCAGGCGTGCAGTAACACGTGTATGCATGCACTAGTAATGCAGTGATCAGGGTTTAGGGTTCGGCTAAACCCTAGCTAAAACCCTAAACCCTAAACTTCTGCCAGGGTGTAGTCCACCTGCCTCATGGTCACAACCCTCTGTTAACTGTGTCCGCTGTTCTTGGTGTCCTTTGGGAGGCCTTGCAAGTCAACGTTGCTCTGCGCTCGCCTATGCTCCAGCGTGCTGCACTGCTACCATCCCTTGTCTGCTAATAACATCCCTTGCTGCCCTTTTGCAGTGCTTTTTCCTCGCTTGAACATGGTTACCACAGCACAGACCTGGGCTCACCACAGTTGGGCATATATTTGGCATGTATTGCTGCTCTGCTGCAAAGGAGTAAAAAATGATTTCTCCAGGGCTTTAAAAGCCCCATGTAAGGATACAGACAATCCTTCCTACCAGCTAGGTTCATCCTGCATGTACATCTGTCTCTATGGTGCTTTGAGTGGTCGTTGTTTGGGGTTCTATCCTTTGTCCGTGGATTCTTATATGGCTGGTGCCACCTGGGTGACTCTCAGGTTACGCATCGGTTGCTCTGTCCTTCCGCTGTTTGGGGTATTTAGGCTCTTGGCGCTGTGTTGGGCGCTCTCTTCTCCTCTAGGCTCTATTCTGGGGCCTGAGGTTCGCTGTACGTATGCTGTTGCAATAGCTATGTAATCAGATCCATAGCAAGGATGGGGCTCTGGCAGGATTAGGAGGCTAGTAGGGGATGCCGGAGCAGCGCATTCTTACATCTGGTTTTCGGACTGGGCGATCCATGGGACCTGATGGGACCTTACACGCTTCCGCAAGCGCTACCCGAGGAGAGGTGCACATCCTGCGCCGCTCATTGAGAGAGCTACGACGTCAGAGCAGAGGACGAGTTGTGACGACAGAGGCATGAGATGGCTGCGACTCCTATTGTATACCAGAGCATCAGAGAAGGCAGTGTGGGCATGTTTTGTGGCATGTAGCAGCATCGCGCGAGGAGCTTCGATATGCATGCAGTTTCCGATACCTCAGCAGCTGTGTTGTTCTGATGGTGGACGACTGGCTAGGGGCTTTTAGCCTTTGCGACGCGAGGCACAGGCGGGAGTTGCATGATGAGCTTATGCTCAGGGTGGACTACATGTGCGTGCCTTACTTGCATGCAAGTGCACATGTCAGTTGATTCTTTTAGGGATCCGTCCGCAGTCCAAGCTTGAAGAGCAGCACATGGTGGTTTGGTGGTGGGGTTGTGAGTTTTAGCTACTGCCTTATGGCCACAGTGGCACTCATAGACCTTCTGGAGTGGGCATGGACATGTTTTAGTAGGGGGCTAGTCTCCTGGCCATAGTTCTAGTACCGCATTGTCTGTCTTTCCTATATAGGTTAACCATATGTGTTGTGCTGCAGTCTGCAGACCTGCATGCGAGCTCACAATGGGGATCAGGACACTGGTCTAGGGCTGTCAGTGAAGCATGCTTGTCCGCTAGGACGTGATTGGTAGCAGGCTAGCAAGAACTGGTGGCTGGCTTGGTTTGCTTCGTGTCATAGTGATTAGCTTTAGCATTTGGAAGCTCTTGCTAGTGCAATGGAATGATGGAACATGTGCTTGGAGAAGTTAGCTGATGAGGTGGAAGGCACTGTTTGTTTGTGTGGCATGATGTAAGATGTTGTTCTTGTTTGTCATATGATAGGTTCATTATGATTCATCCATCGTCTGAAGCAGGCTTGATACATTTTTGTGAGCGAGGGCGCTCACTTGATTCGAGAGGAGGGGGGGTAGATGTAAGGATACAGACAATCCTTCCTACCAGCTAGGTTCATCCTGCATGTACATCTGTCTCTATGGTGCTTTGAGTGGTCGTTGTTTGGGGTTCTATCCTTTGTCCGTGGATTCTTATATGGCTGGTGCCACCTGGGTGACTCTCAGGTTACGCATCGGTTGCTCTGTCCTTCGGCTGTTTGGGGTATTTAGGCTCTTGGCGCTGTGTTGGGCGCTCTCTTCTCCTCTAGGCTCTATTTCGGGGCCTGAGGTTCGCTGTACGTATGCTGTTGCAATAGCTATGTAATCAGATCCATAGCAAGGATGGGGCTCTGGCAGGATTAGGAGGCTAGTAGGGGATGCCGGAGCAGCGCATTCTTACACCCCAGCAGCTGACAGCTGCGGTATCCAGCCAATCTCCTGCAGCCACCCATGTCCCCTCTTTTGGTTCCCCTCCATACCCTTATTTCTTGTGCATATGACATCACATACCCTTTGCATATACTACATTGACTACGCACAAAGCTCCTACCTGCAAATCATAAATTCTGAGTGGCCATGTTGTGATCCCCTTGTTGCAGGGGACTACGAGATATCTCTCTAGGGGCAATTCGCTTGCAGGCACTTCGATTTCAAGGTGAATACCAGTGATGTCAATTTGCAGACTAACGCAGAATGCGTAGATCGCTTGGTGATGCTGGGACTTTTAAGGTGAATATGAACACAGCATCACCATGACATTACGCAAAAAGCGGAGTAACCACGTAAGAAAATAATGTCGTTTTGCATCAGTGGCCCGTTAGACCGGGAGGCAGTGTAGATGCACGCAGGCAATGTCTTTGGCCGCATATATGACCCTCAAAGCCAACATAAAAATTCCCAAATTCCCACTTCAAGATTGTTCAGTTCGACGTGTTCTCTATGGCTGAGGACGTTTCTTTGCAGCAGAAGATGCTCCCCAAGAAATGGCAAGTTGGGCAGTTTGTCACCCCCGCCCAAGCACCGCCACATGGACTTTGTTTAGGATACGAATGCCGCCACATGACTAATATGGTCAATGTGATGTTCCGGTATGCCAGTAACCACGTAAGAAAATAATGTCGTTTTGCATCAGTGGCCCGTTCTAGGTGGGATATGTTGCTGGCAGGGCCTGTTTTCAAAACAACACAGTGAGATGTTGTTTACCAGTAACCATAAGAGTGTTATGTTGGTACTGGTGTTGAAGGCCCCTTCTGCCTCCGTCTGTATCGTCTGGGTGGGACTGCTGTGGTGACTGTGAGCCCTGTGACCTACTGCTGGTTTATAGTCTCTCCTCTGGGTGCATAAACAAGCAATCATTTTGAAGGTGCGTGTAGCAACTGCGCTGAGGGCTGCATATGTGGGCTCCAACCACCTTCTGTGGTGCTTTGTTTGCATCTCTTGCGGGTTTTGCCAGCGATTTGTAGGCTGTGGATGCTTGTAGCGGATATGGTGCCCTGTGTGGCCCCTGTTGCGCACTATGCAGCCATGTATGTACGCCAGGATAGCTGTTTTACAAGGAAGGGCTTAGGTGCGCAACGCTCGTGGGCTTGAAAAGTAAGGGTTGAATGAACAAGCAGCAGGAGTGCCAACCACGGACGGCAGTTTAAAGCCCGCGGGAACTGTCCCGATACGGTTTGTTGGCTGGCCGATAGCTGCAAGATACGGCGGAGGGATTGGTGCCTGCTTTTGGCCCAGCGTGGAGAACCTGAAGATTGAATCACCATCAAACCTGCAGATCTCACGAAGGCAACAGAGATGCAGACGGGCGTCATCCTTTTAATTGACTACTGACCGCCATCCATGTTCACCAGAGGCAGGTGTGCGGACGCCGCATCACGAAGACGGCGTTTGGCATTTCGGGTTGCCATACTGTACCATAAGGTAAATCAGTGCTAATAACTTGGAGGTGGTAGCAGGCAAAAGCGCATCATGCTCGCGACGATGGTCCTTAGACTCCCAGAAAATCTTACCTGGGTCTCCAAGTAACATTCTTGGCGTCTCGTTTACACCCCCGGGGGGTCCTGCTCGTCCGGGGGGGTGGTGGGGGGGGTCAGGACCCCCCTCCCCTCCCCCCCCCCTACCCCCTACCCCCAAGCTCGTTCAAGGGGGGGGGGGGTCTGGACCCCCCCTCCCCCTGCTTGGATTTGCAAGTTGACAGTCTCTTTCAGCACTTCTCAGGACTGCAATACTCAGGATGTTACCTTACAGAGAGAGAGAGAGAGAACTACGCAGAGAAGGGATGTTACCTTACAATACTATCTTTGGCCACACTCATGGCCAGCAAGGTTGGTCAAGCACTGATCACAGCTAGAATAGCCCACCACCACTCCCAACCACCGCCTCCTCCCCCCCTCCCCCCTACCCCTCACCTCGTCCAGGGGGTGGGTGGGGGGGGGGGGGGGGTCGGGGGGGGGCAGGACCCCTCTCCCCCCCTACCCCCTACCCCCCAAGTCGTCCAAGGGGGGGGTGGGGGGGGGGGGGTCCAGACCCCCCCCCCCCCCCTTATTAACGAGACGCCAAGAATGTTACTTGGAGACCCAGTTACATGAAGCTCTTACATGATATATTATCTGCCATCTTGCTTCAGCCATCCTAATATCTATATATGCCCTGCATGTACACTCACTGATCTAGACGTTAGATCCGCGGCGTGCTCCGGAGCAAGTTGCTCATGGCAACAAACATGGCGGCAAGCACCCCTGCGGCGTTGCTGCTGATCAGCCTGTTTCTGTTCACAGGGAGTTGTGATCCTTTGGCTGCCAGTACCTTTGAAGAGACAATGGAGAGCATCAACCTGGATGTCGCCGATGACGGCCCGAAAGTTGCGAATGCCAACGATGTGCAAACCTCCACGTTGTGGGACTGGGGACCTCCTGTCTCCTCTTGGCCTGCTAAATTTTGCTTGTGGGACTATTGGACGACAGCTGCTTGGCAGATCACGTTTGTAGGCAAGCATGGTGTATGCGACGCAGAAAGTGGCAGTGCACTGGCAGGACTTGCAAGCAGGGCTATAGCAGCCAACACGGGCATACAATCTATGCTGAAGGGACTTGCTTGGGCTCCTGTGACCACGACTCCTGTGCTCTGTCAAGCTAGGGCTGGTCAGCTGATATATACAGTGCGTCTCGAAGCACCAAGTCCCGCGATGGCCAAGTTCAGGGCGTCCTCTGGTACTCAGCTTATGAAGTCTCTACTCAAACCTGCCGATGTTCGCACATTAAAGTTCCCAGGTACGACGGCTGAGCTTCCTTGGCTTACTGTGCTTGGTGGCTGATGGCTCTCAAATGGCCCCAGAACACCCTCGTGAAATTTCTCAACAGAGGCTCTTCGCTTCGTTGTCGATACAGAAACCCCTGGTTGAATAGGCCAAAAGCAATTGTTGCCACAAAAATGGATTGCCCAACCATCTTCATGACTCTGCATTCCAACCCCTGTTCCTGTATGTATGATGTAAGCACCCTTACATTTACTAACTTCTCCTGGCTCTATCTCAACATTAATGCCCAGCCCTGCTGCTTACTGAGAGCTGGTGGCATGGGTCGTGCTCTTACTGTTCTATCAGGTTTGAAGTTCCTCAAGGTGGACTGGATCAAGTCCTCCTGGTGCAATTCCCAAGGTGAGGTAGCTAAGACATGCATTGGTTTGCACTCAAATGTATGTCAGTGGCTAGCGCCAGATTGATCCTGAGGAAAACGGCAACACAGGGATAAGCCAAGCACCACAGACGTCTTTCTCTATTGTGTTGCCCTACGTTGGATGTACTGTTGGGTTGTAGGTTAAAAGCAACGCCTTTACTGTATGTAAATAATGCAGCCTGTTGTGCCAGGGTTCACAATCTGCGGCCCGGGCCATACCAGGCAATCAACCCATGCATTTTGGCAAGCTCAAGCCTGATGGGCATGCACACTACCACTATATACACAATCCATACACGCCACTTGTCCGGACGTGGCCTCCACTAACTGCAGTATTGATATTGCTGACTTCCAGGATGTTCCAAACCCCCGCCTAACTCCCTCATCACTGGACTTAGTGGCGGCACCTTCAACTGCACCACACCAATCATTGCTGGGAGCAACTGCTCCTTCAGCTGTAAAAGTGACATCCCCTTGCCAGGCAGCGCCCCCATTTGCCGCGCAGGAGGCAGCTGGACCAATGCTGCAACTGGCCGCCCTCGGTGTGTGCAGTGCGCAACAAGTACCGATTGCCTTAATGGCCGAGTCTGTAAGAACAACATTTGCATTGCAGCAGGTGCGTCTAGGTACTTGTTTGGGGTGTATTGTCAAACATTATAAACCAATTCGTGGCACTTGCTATGTACCTGCTCCCTTGCTTGAGGAGGGCGAGTGTAGAAGGCCTTGCACATGTGGCTGGCTTGGTCCAATCTCACTGGTCTATGTCATGGTTCCGCTGTACGGTAGATGCACTCTGCAGCTTATTAGAAAAGCAATCAGCCGCATGGTACAGCCCACAGACTGGCAGCTAGGTCACTAATCAGAGCAGGATGGTATATCAGTCTATGAGCCAAGCGAATGTGTCACATTATCACTTCAAGCGTCGACATGTGAGCTACAGCAATCAACATGAGTGCCCAAATTCAGGCATGATCAAGGGAAAGGTGTGCATGGTGTCCTGGACAGGCAAGACAAGACATGACGGTATGCCTTATTGATGTCTGTCTGCGCTTTCCTACAGCATCAGGATGTGCCAGCCGCCCAAATGACAACACCATCACTGGATTCAGCGCTGGCACCTTTGACTGTACCACTTCTCCCGCTGCAACTGTTGGCAGCAGTTGCTCCTTTACCTGTGATACTGGTGTTCCAGATCCCAAGACCTTCCCACTGTGCCAGGCAGGTGGCACCTGGGGAGGCTCCCCCAGTTGTGTGGAATGTGTTGGAGATGATAATTGTGATGCTAGCACGTCCCAAACATGTGATGCTAATGGCGCATGTCAAACCCCAGGTGCGCAGTGTAGGGGAAGGGAGCACTACCTCCAAGCAAAGCACCAATAGCACATCCTTGAGCCCAAGTGCTAGATATGTAGTAAGGATGGGTTTTATCTGTGGCCCAATACAGAAGCAAGATGCACTTGTGTCCGAAGCACCTCTGTCACTCACACTGATTTGGACCAAATGCTAAACCTTCATGGTGACCAACACCTTGCCTTGCTGAATGTAGCACACCGATGACTGGCTGTCTCACTGAGCACGTGTTGACATGTGACCTACAGCATTCCCAAGACATATACGTTTGAGACATTGTGCCGTATGATAGATCGGATATCCTGGACTGGCAAGTCCACTCTTGAGTGAATGGCTGAATGGTGTCTTTCTGTGCCTGCCCTTTGCGTACAGCAGGATGTGCCAGCCCCCCACTTGACAACACCATCACTGGGTTCAGTACTGGCACCTTCATTGACTGTACCACTTCTCCTGCTGCAACTGTTGGCAGCAATTGCTCCTTCACCTGCAATGCTGGCTTCCCCATTCCCAGCAGTTTCCCTGTGTGCCAGGCAGATGGCACTTGGGCAGGCTCCCCCCGTTGTGTGGAATGTCGTGGGAATGGTGATTGTGACGCTAGCAGGTTCCAAACATGTGATGGTAATGGCGCCTGCCAAACACCAGGTACGGACCAGTAGTGTGTAAGGGACAAGTCTAATAACCCCAAAGGAAGTTTCACTCAATACAACCCCTTTGAGATCAGGCTATCTATACTATTTCTGATGAGGACTATTACTTATGGTGCAGTACAGAGGCAGTATGCAGCTGCAAGGCCTCGGCAATCCCCAACAGCACCTAGCGCTCTGCCTTTTTATGTCCTAAGCGCAAGTAGTCACCCAAGCCTCCAAATGACACCTAGCTAATTTGCTCAATGGCACCTCTTGCAACATGTGGAGCCCAGTGTATCAATGCTGTGAACTCCCAGCAGTGGCAGCAATCTACCTTACCACGGTAGTCCAGTAGTCAGCCCGGAGATACTGCAATTGTGTGCAGGTTGTTCATTACCTTATCACTGCTAACTTTGTGCTGGGCTTCCAGCTCATCCTCTAGGGCCCCTTCGCGACTCTGCGGCAAGAATTCCAAGCTGCATGGGCATGTATGCTAGTAGTTATATGTATAGTGAAGCAATCCAGCTGCTTAGCTCAACCCTTCCACAGTCATCTGATCCATCCTTGTGCCCTTGACATACCTGGAAGTCCCAACCTAAATTCTATATCTCTCTGTGACCAATCTTTATCCTGATATATAAGCCTTGCTCGTGCAGCTTTCTCTTGTTTGATATCCCTTCCATTTGGTTGTGCTCATGAAACCTTGGCTGGGCCCGGGGCTTGAGTTCGCTGACTCAGTGTTGCTGTCTCTTGCTGTTTGCTTGCACGTGCAGGATGTGTGAGTTTTGCCCAGGCCTGCAGCAGCTGCACCCCCACGACGCTCACGGTCCCCATCTGTCCAGACTCCCTTGTGGACTGCTTCACTGGTACTACACCATTTGCCTGCCCCGTGACTGCACCATACTTATGTTCCGGAGTGAACTGCACAAGCTGTCAGGGCTTTTGTACACAGGCATATCCCAACAATCCCTTTTGCTATGCTGATGGATTTGGTTGTGGAAGACCTTGCTTCCCAGCCAGTGCTTCTGTCCACCTTGCTGATGGTGGTGTGAAGCACATGGACCAGCTGCAGCCTGGGGACAGGGTTTTAGCTGCTGACCCTGCCACTGGGGCCCTCACCTATACCACCTTCACACAGCACACCCACGCAGTAGCATGGGAGATGTCCACTTTCCTTGCCATCACCACCTCTCTGTCTAATGCTACCATCAAGCTCAGCCCCAGCCATCTCCTGTTCAGAGCAAAGGTACAGGCAGCTAGTAGTGTGGAGGGTAATGGTGCAACTGACACAGTTGCTGGAGGGAATTTTCTCAAGACTGTGGTTGCAGTGGGTCTGACCAAATTGCTCACTAGCTTGGCTTTTCCTGCGCTTGTTGATGGTCACCTGGGTAGTAGCTGCCAGGATGATCAAAGAGGGAGATATCATCTTTAGGGCAGATATTCCTGAACATGCAGCGCCTGTGACTCATTTGGCAGGGCGGCATGCAAAGTCACTAAAAGGATCCAGTTCCAAGGGTTCCTTTGCGGCGGAAGAGGTATCTGGTGTCAAGGTGGTCCGTGAACAAGGCTACTACAACCCTCATACTATTACAGCCAACATTGTGGTTGATGGGGTGCTAGCAAGTTGCTTCAATGAGGGTTCTAGCACCTATGGTAACCTGTTTACTCACCTTCCTGATGAGATGGCCATTGTGCACCACTGGGTGGGTGACCGAGTGAGCCTGGTGACCCTGCTTCGTTACCTGCATGCTTATGTGCCTGAGTGGCCTGTGCCGAGGTTTGCTGCTATTGAGCCTTTGGGTGGTTGGTCCCATTTGCCTCCATTGCAGCGTTGGTTGTTTGTGGGTGAAGGCCTCCTGGCTGCTGCTCAGAAGATGCTGGGCTTTGCTCCTTATACCTCAGCAGGAGAAATGGGTGCTGAGGGTGCAGGCAGGTTCGCAGCAGGGGATGCCCACTCTGTGGTTGGGGGCTTGCTCATTGCTGGTAGCACTGTAGCTAGTGCTGTGTTGTTGGGGGGTGTGATGGCCCTTGGGGCAAGGGCTGCAGCAAAGAAGCCTTGATTGGCAGCTAGCAGCAACTTAGTCGAAGACATCTGCTGCACGATTTCCACTGGTGACGTTGTTAGGCCTTACTTTATGTGTGGTGGCTGTCTGTGCAGCACCCGAATGATCCATGCAGTTGCCAAGCGCATGGCATGCTGAGCAATAAAAGCTGAAACTCCAAGATCGAAATTAAAGGCGCGGATTTTGCAATTGTTGTGTCTTTCGTTTTGACGAGCAAGGAAGCCAGCCTATCTCAGTTGGCCAGGGAAATGTTGTCGCACTGTACTATGCACGTCCATGACTTCAGTCAACCACGCAACGACCTGAGCCGGTTGATCAGTGGTTGTTCAATTGGAAAGCCAGTTGGATGATGCATGGTCTTTTATGCTGTGAGGGCTTGCTCTGAGATTATATATAGGGGCTCTTTTTGTGGCGTTTTGATATTCAACTGATAGATCTGAGTCAAATGATGTTGCAATCTGTGGTCAGTGATCTGTGGTGTGGTAGCAATCATCATGTTAAGAATGAGTTGGTCGAAGTCGTTACTAGTTAGTCTGGAGCTTTGGAAACCCGTCCGGTCTGAAATGTCTGATTCATGTTGGCTCCTTTTTTTGTCCGTGTTGTCCCGGACAACGGGTTTTTGTCCGTTTCCTATATGTACTCACTTAGAAACCTTAAGGCCCAGGAATGCTTTGGTAGCATCTATTCTATCTCAATAGTTTCCATTCCACTTGCAGTATGAAGGGAGAACATGGAGGTTGCACACAGGTTGTAGTGCTGCATGGACAAGCATGTATACATATGTAGAGGCCGGCCAACACATATTGCTATGGGCATGCCTGTGGCTGCCAAACGCCTGTCATGCTGACTACTCTTTTCGACCCCAACTAAGCCTCTCATCCGTTGCCCCATCAGGGAGTGGTCATGTATGTCAATGTCAGTTTCTCTGGTAGTACGATCCATAATAATGATGAATGTGTGGTCTTTCTTAACATACATAAGAACATTCCATCGAGCTGGCTTTCACTGTTCAGTGGTAGTTCCTGGGTGGTTTTTTGTGTTCTTTGTCGCGGCTTACGCCTCGTCCTGGCGGCGGGTGATGTTGCATCCGGCAGTAGCACCCTTCGGTCATGGACAGTGCCAGGGTTTCATTGGCTGCTCCCGCATCTATAGCGGTTGGGTCGAGTCAGTGTTGGTGCATGCCTTTTGGTCGGCAGCGACGACCTTGTGGCATAGGCATCTTGTGCTTGCGCGTCTGGTGTGGACCTGGATTTACGTGCATTGTGTGGCACCATGCAGGTATGTGGCAAATGGTTGGTTTGTGGCTGACTGGCCTACTGGGACGAGGTCAGGCTTTCAGGAGGAGCAGCAGCGGCAGCAACAAGTCAAAGGGATTACTCTGGCTATCTGCATTCTATGTGCCGTGATTTATGTATGATCTGTAAGATATTGCTTGTTACATTTAATTTTAGCTTCTCAATTTGCTTACTGTAGAGATCAGTGTCTTCAGCGTTGGCATGCAATCAGACGCCTTAAGTTAGGGGCAGGCAGGGAAGGACCTTTTGGCCAATGACAACGCAGAACATTGAAGTGATCCCAGAATAAGCCACGTAAGAGAATGTTCTCTATCTAACTAGCGTTCACTTGTCTAGCCGAGGCCTATCCAGTTTAAGCTTGCATTTTGGACTTCATGTGGGGTGGCATGGTACTGACTGTTGTTGGCCAGTCACAAAGCATGCGGTCTGTACAGCATTCAGGTGTGTTTGGTCGTTTCAACCTAGCTGCTTTGTTTGCAACCACACCTTAACCTTTTGTCTGTTTGTCTGTTTGTTCACGCAAAGCTGATAGAGTTGCTGATGTACTTATACACAGGCACACATGCTGCTGTTAGGATGGGTGGTGTAGTATCTGAGTGGTTTGACCTGCATGGCAGGGTGCGGCAGGGATGTGTCCTTGCTCCCTTGATGTTCATCTACATGGATATTGTGGTTAAGCAGGCAATGGCTCAGATGCTGGAGGGATGTGGGGTGAAGCTAGCCTACTGCGCAGATGGGAAACTTTATCATCATGGGTGTGTCAGGTAGTGGCGGTAGTTTGGAGGTGTTGTCTGTCCTGCTATATGCAGATGATATGGTGTTGTTAACCCAGCAGGGAGGAGCTGGTGGTTATGCTGCACGTGATGGGCAAAGTTGCTGCTAGTCTTGCGTTGCGCATCAATGCAAGCATGACTGAGATCCTGTAAACTCCATTGATAAGTACAAGGAGGAGGATGTGCTTATGCAGCAAGGACCAGCAGAGGTGGCAACCAGGGAGGGTGTGGTCAGATAGGTGTCAGTTCAACTACTTGGGAAATGCCGCTCGTGGATGATGGCAGGTTGGATGTGGAGTGGAAATGAGGAAAAGGGCGGGGGCTGTGCTGGGAGCTTACAACATCTGGAGCGGGTTACCCACCATTTTCCATACAGCTGTCTGTACTTAGCGCCCACATATATAATCAACTGGGTGTATATGTGGCTAGAGTGTGCGGAACGTGTGCATCATTGGCACCTAGTGATCTTCCTAAGTCCTTTGGGCATGTCCGCTATAATCCCAGGTCGGGGCGGAGTGAGCTTGTGGGGTAGGTTGGCTGCCATGCCTGTAGGTTTTCCGGTGTGTTTGGTCATGTTGACCTGTCTGCCTTGTGTGCAGCCATTGACACCTAGAACTGTCTTTGTGTGTTTGTCTATGCTTGCAAGGCAACCGTTGCGGGTTGAACCAGATATTAGAAGATGATGGATTGTTCCCTGGCTAATACTGCATGCCTTTGGAGTAGATATGAGGAACATTACTATACATCATGAGTTACGTCTGGATTTATGGTTATGTGTTGGTGTTTTTGGCCCTATGAGCCTTCATTGGCTCCCATGGGATGCCCTTTTGGGCTAGTTGGTAATCTGGTAATCGTCTGGTGAGCAGTGCACAATTTTTGCTGGATACTTTTGCTGTGCTTAAACAAACAAACAAGAATTTAAGGTGTGGCTGCACCAAGGCAGCTAGGTCGAAACAACCAAACACACCAGGGTTAGGGTCTAGGTCCCTTAAAGCAATGCTGGATCTGTACTTGAGCGTCACAGGCATGAGTGCAGTGGATGTGGGGGTTGCTTGCTGCTGCTTTTACTCATCATGTTTTTATGTATGCATTCAGTTGATGAATGGCGAATGAAGATATCAGACTCACTGGAAAGTAGTACTGTAGGCTAAGGTGATGTGCTGCTGCTGCAGTGATGTCTGTCGTTGAGGTCCCGCCTTTTCTCGTAACCTACATTCTATGAATGATGTACTGTATGTGAAATGTCGCTTCTCGATGCCCTCCAGCAGACATGCTTGATACATAGAGTATAAAGCGCCTCTATAGCTCCTCTTAACAACCATCCGTCTTAATTACTCTTTATTCTATGCTTAATAAATCGGCGAATGTATCAGGTACAGCTACGCAGGTTCTCCGGTTGTTTACATGCATGGCCGTACGTCGGAGGGCCGATTGACAAGCTGGCAACCGTTGGGAACCGGCATTCAGGTACGAATGATTCGGTCCCACTGCATCATTCTTTGTTTTTCAACTCTCCGTAGTGCACCCGAGGTGCTAAGCCGCCCTACAAAAGCAATATTCATACACCGCCGGCAGTCCAGCGACCGCAAACTCTTAGTGCAACCGCCTCCTGATAGCATGAACTATTGACCCCAGCACCACGAATTTGTGGAGGCTCTGTATGCAGATTGCTACAAAACAAACAAACAAGCAGGAGACTGATGGGTGTATCCAAATCAAACACAATCCAGAGCACCAACCAAGCAGGATGTCCAGTAAGTCCACCGCATATGTACCACCCAAGACGGCCAGCACACCAACCAAGGCGAGTACCCAAACATGTAGCTATCTAGACTTCAACCAGTTCCTCATCAGACGAATCACTAGGAACATCTGTCTCCGACTCCGAATCAAACAGATCCAAATATTGACCTGCCGGGAGCAAGATATCCGGTAAGTCCACCACATCAGTACCACCTGACTGATGGCAGTACCAACAGACACGAACACACACGGCCACATACTTGACCAAGGCCGAGAGAGGGACACCGCCAGTGGCTGACAGTGCCCAGAAATCAGCATACCTGAGCGAGGACAACGCGGCCACGGGGGGAACCACAGCTGCCAGAAACAAATCTCTAGCCTCAACAATTGTGGGGTGTTCACACATGAACAAACAATGCGCCTCATCATCAACTACTGTGGAGCTACACCGCAAACATGTGCGTTGAGAATGCGGAAGGAGGGGCGGAAGCCAACGCCCAGTATGGATACGCAAATGATGGCAACCAAGACGAAAACGCAAGAAACGTACCAACACACCATGAGACAGTCGACATGAGTAAAAAGAAGGGACAACGCCCAAAACATGTGTACCAACAACCCTGAAATACAGACCAGTACGGGACCCAGGACCATGGACAACCTGGGACAGACGCTGAATGTGCTCAGTGTACCGAGTATGCAATGCCTCATCAATGCCATCAATATCCAAAGGCAGGCAAGCTCGCAAGGTGCGAGTAAGACCACCTGCACGGGGCAAAAGGATCCGTAGCACCTGAAAAAGAGCCCCCACAAAGTTATGGGCACGGGAGCGAGTGGAGAGAGCATCATCAATGTTCTGTTGCAGAGCACTTCGATACACTGAAGCAGCATCCAACTCAACAAGGCAGTTATAAAAACGAACAGCACGCCGAACATAGCAATGCACAAGAGGTTCAGATCCAAGCTCATGTAACAAAGGCAAAAGAGGCACAGACTGAGGGAGCTGCAACCACTGACGGACCAGACGGCACCGCTTAACCTCCAAAGGATCTTTAAGGCTATAGAATTTAGCTAGGGTCCAACCAGACGACCACAAACCCGGAATAGATAGAAGGCCCCAGAGTTCACACCCATACAAACCAGCTGGCTCCATAACAGTGTGCAACAATTTCAAGAAGGCTGGGAGTGCACAGGGAAAGTCTGGTGCCGCACGCATCTGAGCAGTAGCAGCATGAAAAGAAGAGGAAAAACAGGAGGCCCTGTGAGCTGCCATAGTGCCCGCAGAGGCTGCTGTGTCATAAATTAGGCCAAGATAGCGTGTCCCCTCAGTAGGTGAAGCTGATGCAAGGGGCGCGGAACCAAGACTCAAAGAACATTCACCAACTGGAGCTCCCGCCTGCAAACCCAAAACGAGGCATTTGAAGTGAACAAACACATGAACTTCCTTTTTTCCCGTGGCAACAGCAAGAGGGCTGCTAGGTCGAACCGAACAAGCAAACCACTGATTGCATAGGGGTGCATGCATTGAACGCAACACTTCAAGTCATGGAGGATAACAAGATAAAGCTCATGGGCTTGCAGGGCTGCTCGATCGATCGCGCTAGCCATATGCATGCAGGATACATACACCATGAAACCAGCCAGTCGAAACAACTGTCAACAAACACAGCTCATGATCAGCCACCAAAACTAGCACAGCTGGATTGGCAATCACGCCGGTCCAGTTGCGCTAAGCAAGTTGCCCGATAATTGGCAAGTCCATTGCAGAGCTGCAGCTGCCAGAGCTAGAGGTATACCCAATTATGTTTGTCAGGCATCTTCCCAAAGAGCCCAGACAGAGCATACATACAAGTCTGTCGGAAAATGGGCCATGTACAGGGCTTAACATTTGTCAAACAAAACCCCAACAAGCAATGGGCTGTGCCTGTAAGGCGAAGCATGCATTCTGGTTAAGGAGGCCCCTGAACCCTTTTGCTCTCCCTGAGTTCCAAGTCGAGCAATGGATACCACATCAGGCACCAATGAAAGCAAGCATTGGATCATGCCGCGCCCGTAAGCCATGTTAATAATGAACACAGCAAATGGTGTGGGAAAGCACCACACCAATGATCGCCAAGCTGTCCTAGTCGATGTGCACGCTACACAGCTAGTACTACAACAACTACAACATGCAACCATGGGGACCACTGGGCAAGCACCACTAGCATGCAAAGGGATACACACACAGTTGAAGGTACAAGGAAGTAGGACACAGGGGTTCATACATGAGGGAAACACGTACCAGTTCTCTAATCAAGTTGCAACACAGTTGCAGAACCAAGTGCTCCAACGTGAATAGCTGCATGCATTGCCAGGCGAAAAGCCGCAGCCGGAAATCTTCACAACGCAAGGCACATCCCAAAGAGGCCACTCTCATGGTCTTGCAGACTTGCACCAGCACAGGAGACCGGCACCACTTGTTGCCTGGTTGCCAAACCTGCATTCCGATGCAACCTTTTGCATGCCGTACCCTCAGATAGGTACACACTCGCTCAGGTGTCAGGCCCTATACCTTGGCACAAGAATGCCAAGGTTCGCTTACAATCATTTGGGAAACAGGCAAGCTACGCCCCATGGACCTTAGGCATAGGTCTCACAGAATATGTTTGTGTCCCTCATTCTTCTCTCTGATAACCCGTTGAAGCATAAGCCATGCGCAAAAGGCCAGAAAAGAACAGATGCGGTGCATGGGCACTTGCACGCTCAGCCGGCCACTAGAAAGCCATCCAAGAGCTACCGCTTTGTGAATACCTCTTAGCCCAACTTTTGGTGCACAGCACACCGCTGACTGTATCACTTTTTTGCCCAATTCTTCAGACAGCCCAGGGTTTTGTGCTGTCATGAACAATCATAGGACTTGAACACCCAGATGCGCCATGTTTTGACCCAATGAGTTTCAACGAACGTTCCATGGGAATTTTTTTTAACATGACCATCCTGCACTAATTTTGCATCAAAATCCTAGCTGGCCATATACTCACTGAGAGGAATTAAACCCACTATGTACATGGTGCCGGATACCAAGGGCGCAACCCAACATTCAATTCGTTCCAGAGCAGCTTAGACATGCAGTACAGAAGTGTACACAGCTGCATCCCTGCGATTCTTGCCCAAAGGAAAACTCCACTTCTTGCCTCCTCAGTACCGCCAGGAGCCCCCACATAGCCCAGCAGCGTATCCCAGCTGCTACTACTTACTTCTTCAACACATGAGACAAGAACTTCCCCACCACTTCTGAGAATGCCTCGGGCAGCTCCTCCTGTGGACAATGCCCAGACCGCTTCAACACCGCCACCCGCCCCCTCTTCATCATCTTCGCCAACCTGAAGCTATTCTGCACGGGCACCATCTTGTCCCCCTGCCCATGCACAATCAACACCGGCATGTCGTTTGCATTCGCGACCGCCGCAAGCCGCTGCGCCAGCCGTGTGTCTTCCAGTCCGCCGAAGGGACTGTCAGTGGCCGACGTCGCCGGACCCCCAGCACCCAACCTTGCGACCAAGAACTGCAACATACCGTCCTCCCAGCCCTTTACCAGCTGCGGCAGGCGGTATGCGTTCACCATCTCGTCATCCACCTTGGACTTGTCGTAGTACGCCTGCTGAAGGCCGCTCTTCCAGAACTTCCGGTTCCGTACTGCCGACCGGAGGATGACGAGGATCACCGGCCGCAATATGGAGATGATCATCAGCATAGTCATCAAGAAGCCTGCCTGCAGCAGGGCTTGAACACGCTCTAGTAAGGGGAAGAGGAGGTTGCCTCGTTCTTCTGCTGCTGCAGCTGCTGCTCCTTTTCCCCCCTTGCCTTTAGTTGCATAGTAGGACACTGGCTCACCAGCCGCCAGCAGTTGCTGCTGCTGCTGTCCTTTGCCGCTGCTGCTCCTGCTGCGGCCAGCAGCAGCAGTGCCTGAGCTGTCGGCTCCTGCTGCTGCTGATGCCGCTGCTGCTGCTTCCTCCATCACGCTGGAGCCGCTGTCGCTTGTCCTGCTGCTGCCGCCGAACAAGCTATCAGCTCTCCGCATCTCCGCGCTCTCTGCCAATGCTTCCAAATCGAGGGAACTGCTCCTACTGCTGCTGCTGCCGCTGCTACCCACAAGGCCCACCCCTTCCAAAGTATCTCCAGCAGCTGCATCCAATGCCGCTGACACCACCCCTCCAGCTTCAACGCTAGCTAAGCTCCTTGTAAATGATGAGTCATCATGAAGCTCTTCTAAGTGTAGAGCAGCAGCACCCGATTCCCCATTGCCCATTGCTACTATAGCTGGATCCACCAGCACAAGTGCTGAATACTTTCCAGGGTCTGCAATCACTTCAAGAGCAGCACAGACAGCACCCAAGGAGTGCCCTACCAACACCCTTCGCAACCCTTGCCGCTGCTGCTGCTGCTGGGACTTGAAACTTGCTGCATCTGTTGGCTCGGGTGTGGTTGTAGGTGCAAGAGGCTCTGCATCTCCAGCGCTGCTGCTGCTGCTTCTGCCGGCACCTAGCGCTGAAGCAACGACGTCGACGCCTGCTTTCGCGACACCCGCAATATCGCCTTTAGCTGCTGCTGCTGTTGCTGCTGGTCCTGCAGAGTCCAGCCCCTGCTCCTGGGCCTTCTCAGCAACTTCCTTTGCTGATGCTACCTCCTCGCCCGAGCCTGCTGCTGCTGCTGGTGGTGACGGACCGCCGCTTTCCATGCTGGAAGTTGAGTAGACATGGGCTTGAGGGTAACTAGTGACACCTGCTTTGTCAGCATCTGACTGGTTCAAGAGGCCCCGAGCAGCCAGTTCATGGTCTAGGACCAGCCGCCCCAGCCGGCCATTGAAGGAGAGCAGGTATGCAGACAGATCTGTAGGCCTGGAAAGGAGGAAGAGGAAGGATGACTCCTATTTAGAACATGGACAAACAGCATTTCAACCTGCGGTATGTGCTCGCATCACTTTGGCCTATACTAAAAACCTGCCGATAGTACGAATAGGGGTGTCCTGCTTGCTGTTTTATAAACACCATTGCTCCAGTTAGCTTCGCACCTGCGTCCGCTCACAACAACGCTTGCACCCTTCAGCAACAGCCCTGGGTATCCCAGCACAACCATTGCCTTCTAGCAACACACATCTGCGAGGCCCAAACCACAACATCTCTGGCCATCCTTGCATTGTTACTGGCATCTACGGCACCTGCACTCCCCCCCCCCCACCTCCCTCCCGTTCATCCAAACTGTTTAGACCCCATTCATTCCCCCCTCCTTCCACTGACACTCTTGCGACGGCTGTCCGTTCCGATGCCGTAATCGCCTACTGCTCAACTCTGCACGTATTCAAGTGACAGCCTTGCTGCAACTTCCTCCGTAGTCGTCCATGCCCTTCCCATACCATGCATTCTATTCTTATTCGTCCCGTCCTAGGTGCTTGGATGCCCATGCCTCTCCTGTTCCTTTCCAGACCTAAATCTGTCACAGCAGTACTTCCTCTAATTTCTTGCATCCTTTTCCTCTTTTTATGCACACGTCCCTTCCCAGGTTCCTCCCGCATCACCGGGTAACATATGCTGCCATTTACCGGCCTCTGCAATGGACGTGTTGCAACTATCTAGGACAAGAACGCCCTGCCCCACAAGGTTCCTGCTCACCTTTGCGTAAGCCCAAATCCAGGCATATCATGTGATGTCACCACTGCCCCCAGCTTGTCTGCTAAACCTTGCTGCACTTTGGACCAGGACCAAGTGTTGGACCCAAACCCATGGTAGCAATGGACTCCAAGAGGACCAAAGTCCTTGCCCTCCTTGGTCTTCACATGCACCAGCAAGTTCTCTAGTGTTGTGAACTTCGAGTCTGGGTCACCAAGCTCAGTCACCATGTGCTCTTTGGCCTGTGAGCATGACCAAAACAAGAGAAAGAATAAGATAATGCCCTATCCTGGTTCGTGTACCTGAGTTGTACCTGCAACATGGGTAGAGGTTTCGTCAACAGTTGCTGCCACTGCTGCAGGGGCTCCTGGCTCCTGCTGTTGCTGCTGCTGTTGCAAGCTAGTCTGTGGTGAAGCAAACAAAAGAAGCCTGAACATACCGTTTCCCTTCTGCCATCAGCCTCCAAAACAAACGCACACTCTGCAGCATTTTTGCCAGCTTGTACTGGAAATTAACAGCACGGCTACTAATGCTTTCTACCAAAAGCACTTTTCAATTGTTGCTGTTAACCTGCTAAAGGTCTCAGCATGGCCTAGACTGCTAGTTTGCCATATCTATTAGCACTCTCCTGCTGCTCCAACGTACTGCCTCCCAATGACATCCAACATCCCCTGCTGCTGTATCTGCAGTTTTCTGCTGCTGCTGCAGCTACATCACCTGCCGGGAAGGGGATGCCTAGATTACCATGCCTTTGAGACTGCTGCAGTTGCCAGCAGCTGTCCATGCTGATCATGTGACGGCACCATTGCTACTTCCACGTATTTGCTTTGGTGCCAAAAGTGCTCACAGTATCAAAGACTGCTGCTGCACCCTTGTTGCCGCTGTACCCAGCAGTGATGATACAAGCCAGTTATAACATCTCGTAAGATCCAGGGACCGGCACCGTTTAGTAGACAGGCACATAGGCTGCAGTATACAACTGAGCACATTCCGTACTTGTGTCTGTATCTGCTCCTGTTGTGCTCCTAGTAATGATATTGCTGAAGATCTGCTCTAGCTCCTGCTGGTCCTGCTCCTGCTGACGCTGCCGATGGTGCTGCTGCTGCCATTGCTGGTTTTTGGTACCAGCCCTGTCCCTGGAGCTGCTGCTGTAGCCACTGCTGGTGCTGCTGCTGCCGATGGTGCCGGTGGTGCTGCTGTTGGGCAATGCAAGAACTAAACCAGACCACACGTGCTGCTGTTGCTGCTCTGCTGGAGTCTATTGCCATGCTGCTGCTGCTGCTGCTGTTTTCCTACTTTAGCTCCTGCTACTCTTGCTGCTGCTAGCTGCTGGCGGCTCTTATTGTCGCAACTTTCTAACCGTACTGCGGTTGCCGCTGCTGGCTAGTGGCGCCATACGCCTTCCCAAGTCCCCACATACCTTGTACATGGCTTCCATAAAAATGCTCCGTACAAAGACCAGCAGCAGGCCGAAAAGAACGCCAATGCAAGTCCCATAAGGGATGCTGAGCCCTGCAGGCGCTGTGAAGAAGTACACCAGGCAGCAGACAGTGATGGGGACTGCCCAGGTAATCACCTCCTGAGTGCCTGACAGCTTTGGCTTCCAGTCGAGGTCCAACAGGAACTGCTCATCGGAAGCATGAACTGCGTCTGTTCCTGAGAACGCCCGAATTACCTGTAGCAGACGAGGCAGTTTTGTCCTCAGGCAAAGCACAGTGAGCAGTTGAACCAATGAGATGCCTCTATGCGTCAATGAGACTCTGGAGGGAACCAGGCATCAATACACGTCTGGTTACGCCTTTATGCCAATGGGGCTGGGAGCCAGCTGTGTTCCAAGGAAAGCGTCGGTAGCACAGGAGTGAGGCGGGGACAGATAGTGTCTCACCTGAAGCGAGTGCCTGCTGATGCGTTTAGACAAGCTTCCCAAAGACGACGACTGACGAAACGAATGCGTGTAGGAGTTGCGCATATAGCGGGACACAGACGTAGCAGTGTCATACGCCGACCTTCCTGATGCTGCAAGGCGCTGGCGTATCAACAGCCCCATGTGGGCGCGACCAACATGGGCAGTACCACCATAGAATCTAGAAACATTGATTACGCTCCTCATCACAGCTTGCTTCCCACAGCACCACAGTTGCGAGCTGTTCCAGCAGTTACGCTGATGTGGTCAGTTGCACTATGGATGCGTCGAAGGAAAGCTAGCGCATTCTGGAGTGATAGAGCTTCTGATACCAGCACGGGCTTTACAGAAAATCACAGAGGCGCATTCTGCAAGTTTAGCACGCCATGTCTCACTCGGGTGCAATGGCCAACGGACAAAACTGCTTTGCAACCAACAAGGATGCGAAGCAATTTTCAACTGCGGGTGCCTCTGCTAGAGAGTAGATTGCTGCAGGCTTGCTCCGTATATCCTGCTAGCGCAATGGCTTTGATCCAACCAAGGTCACACTGCCACGCGATTGGTCTCACTCTCATGTCAAGATCTTAGTAATCAGGGTTTGCAACTGCCAACTGTTCTGGTGAACCCTACCAATGATACCTCCAGTTCCGTCGTCCGTCAGCTTCCAGGTGTGTCCGTTGAACTGCATAGGAGCTCTTGGCTTCCGCACATACTAATAGCTGTGCTTTTCCAATTGGTTAGAGAAGTATGAAGAGTTCTGATACGCCCTGCACCTGAAATACATGTGAAAGGCCTCTCCCTAAGCTGGAGTTTGGGAAACACTGCTTCTGGAAATTGCATATTGCTTAGTGACTTTAGGAAGCCAGTGTTATCGTTCACGAGGCGCTGGCCTGCTGCGTCTTAGTACCGGAACGCTGCCTCATTTCAGAGCTTGGCTGAAGAGCTTCTTGTTGGGCCTTATTGTTGCGCTAGCAGGTGCTGTACCTGGCATTTACTATAGCACACCGACTGGACTTTAGCCATGGAACAGCAGAAGTACCGCATAGGCTTGACCAAGGAGCAAGCTCCGCCCTATGTTACCTACCCCTTCGTCCTCCGCGGGTACAGAACCGGAGGCAGCTACAAGAGATGCCTGCAGAGCTTGTTTGAATGGCATGCGGAGACTATGAACGCCTGGACCATGATCGTTGGTGCGATCATCAGCACCTGCCTTCTCCTATGGACCTGGTCGTCTCTGGAGCTGAATTTCACTACAGGACTTCCCTTCATCGCTTTGACCACTTCTGTTTGGGTCCACATGCCTTTCAGCGTGGCGTTCCACCTCTGTCGTGGCATGAACCCTCAGGTATACAACCTCTGGCGCAGACTGGACCAGGTCTTCATCTTCCAAGTCTCCATCTTGCTGACGTTTGGCATCTCATACCATGTCTACACATGGAAGGGCATCGCTGCAAACACCTTTGCAGCCTTTGTCGTAGCCCAGCTTGCAACAGTTGATGTCTGGAATCTGTCTCCCACATATCAAAGGAACAGGAACCACATGGTGATATTTGTTGGTTCAATTGTCATGTGCTACTGGTTCCCCATGCTGTACCAAGCTGTGGCAGACTTCTTGCAAGGCCACTTCACAGAAGCTGCAGCTCTTGCTGCTGCAACTTTTGCTGTGCTGCAGCTTGGAGGGGTAATATTTGCAGCTGGCTTCCCTGAGAAGTACTTTCCAGGTGTTTTTGACGCAATAGGTTACTCCCATCAATTGATGCATGTATGTGCATCCCTGGCGCACATACTAGAGTATCGCTTTCTGTACTTGATGTTCAAGCGGCTGTATCTTGCTGATGAATGGGCAGGGGACAAACCTACTGTGGCCATTGCATGAAGCATAGAGGTGAGCACGTTTTGGATAGAGCACAGTCTGTTACCTGATCTGCTCTTCCTTTTGAAATCTGGTGTGTCTGTTCTGCCTAAGAGCGAGTACAGTAGCTTGATTGAGTTTTGTCAGGGGCTTCATGGGCACATGATACAAGATTGTATATTATCTTTGAGCAGGAGCATAGCCCACTAGAGGCCTAGGATGCCAGCATGGGGCAAGCTATGACAAACAAGCTGCATGGGATCGCAAAATGGGCATTATTATCTGCACATTTATGAACTGCATAGCAGGCCCTCATGCTGCTTGGTTTTCTGCTTTGTCCACCCATGTGGGTTGTTTGCTGCATTGTGAGTAATATGCATGCATGGTGAGTGAAGTGCATGCATGGTGAGTAAAGTGCAAGCAATGGCTTGAGGGTGAGCTTTACTTGCTTGCTGTGCCCTTGTGAGATAGATATGTCAGCAGACGTTGTGAATGTGCAATGCGAGTGCTTGCTTGCTTGCTTGCTTGCTTGCTTGCTGTGTAAGCCACTTCTTTGTGCCATGCCAAGGATGGCATGGGGCCTGAAGGGAATTTGAAATGTTTGCCCATGGCAGCAGCAGCCTCTTGCAGATATGGGTACCACTTCAAGCATGTCTTATGGTTGAAGTAGGGGGGCCACAGCACAGCTTCCACTTCTATTTAGTTGCTCTTGCTCACTGAGGTCAAGGAATCTTTAAAGCTGCAGAAACGAATTTAGTGTAGACACAGACCAGTGGATAATGTTTTGCATGCTGACGGCATGCTTGTGTATGCACACATCTCACACAAGGGCCTACCATGGCCATGCATGGTGCATGCTTTTTTTTTGATGATGAAAGTATCAGGAGGTTAGGGATATTGTAGCTGCGAAAGTTGCACCGGCATCAAATGTCGTGTGATTGTGCTGAATGTTTTATTACAGCATACCCTCAGGCATAAAAGCTGTTTTTCTTAGGTTGATCGGTGTCTGCAGCCGTTGTGCAATGGGCTGGACTTGGCACTGCAGGACCAGAAAGCTGCAGAGCATTGTTAGCAGCTGTCTGTTGTAGCTAGAAGGCATGTTCCTTTTTGGTCACTAAATGGCATGCACCGACACAGGCTGACACTGTAATTTGTGTTGTTCAAAGACGGGACTACTGGGGGCAAGCAGATGCACAAAATGAGCAGAGAATGATTTTGGAGCGGATGGTGGCCTATGCAGTCGCCATGGCTTCATTCACCATTCATGTTAGATGTAGCGAGCATGGCTTGTGAAAGAGTGCTGTGTCCGACCTGCAGCAGTAGCAGCTGCTGCCAGATAGATCCAAGTATGCTGGTCCCGCACAGGCACTGTTGTCGAACAGCATGACAATTGCAATAGCAAATGTGGTGGAGACCGCTTGGGCAATTGGTATCCTTTCAAGTGAGGTGCCAAAGGCAGAGGCAGCCTGCATGACAGTAGTGGGCCTGCATCTTTTTATGCTGAGGGTCTAAGACTCGTCCAGCCAGGCATGTAGACGTGCATGTGAGGGAGGTATGTTGCATCCTTATGCAGTCTTCTGATTGTTACCAGGTAGGGGTTGGGAGGAGAGATGTCAGCAGCCCAAGCAAAAGTATTTGTATAGATTACAAGCTAGAACAGAACTCCGTTCAAGCTGTTCTGTCGTGGCCAGAAATGGATGGATGTATGCATTTGCAGCGTGAGGCCTGTAGTGCAGTGCTTGGTTGGGTCACCGTTATCATTTCAGTGATATCCTATCATTCTCATGTTGTTTCAGACAGAGATAAAGAGAGAGCGCTCTACGCAAAGAAGGGAAGAAAGCCCTTGCATGTTTATGTGCTTACAGTTGTGGGAATGTGATCTTCATGCTACACCCCAGAGAGATTGCAGAGGCGACAGTGCAGCATTTCACTTTATCTTCATAGGACATGAAAAGGCGGGGAATATAGCATGCTACAGTGTGTGGGCATCACAGTGCTTGGTTGTTGACTGGGTCACCTGTTCAGCGCATGGCAAGTAAGTCGACTTGACTCCTGATGTAATTCCACTCTCTGTTCTAACCTTACATTCATAAGCAAGTCGACATGGGCTGGCCTTCTGATGTGGCGTGAGGTCCAACCAATGGGGTTTGTTACCAACTAGTGCTTGCACCTGGGCTTACAAGCCCTCCTTGCTTTCTTAAGTAGGAGGGAGGCTCTTACCCCCATTGGGGCAGTGGAGGTTTTGGGTGAGTATTTTGACCTAACTGCTGGACCTCATGTCTAGGCATATGTTGTCATACATGCCGAAGTTTACCCGTAGTTCTGTTCCACCTCGCTGTTCTTTGTGACAGCTTGAGGTGCGGGGCCTATGGCACTTATTGCTATGGCATATCATGAAATGTAATATCTCAGTCTGCTGTTAATTAATATGCCGTTGGAGCCTATGCAAGAAGGGATTTCCCCCCTTCTCTGCGTTGTTCTCTCTCTCTCTCTCTCGTGTTGGAACCTAAGTTTGGGGCCTAATTTTGTCTATGCTGTTGGAACCTTGCCAAGGTAAGATTCACAGTACAAACCCATCGGCACGCGTGCGGTGACACAGTTCACCACAGGGGTGGCGAAGCCACTAACACAGATAGAACCAGGGAAAACTGAACACGATCCACCAATTTGACAAAACAAACAAACACTTTTCAGGTGTGGCAACCGCAAAGGGCTCCATGATCATGCATGTCCAAGCAGATACAATGACGCAGAATGATTCAATCAGAATCACTTTGTGGGTGTTAAGCCACAGAGCAGTTGCGGGTGCACAACCTTGGCTGTAGTGCAATGCCAAGGTCATGCTGTAGACCCACCAGTGCAAGCACTGGTATATGGGCCTACCCCGAGAAAAATTCGTTAGATAGCATGGGAAGCAATGCTTCCCAGATCAGCTATCAAACTGATCAGAACAGATACTACACTTGATCTTAGCCAAAAGGCCGAGAAAGGTATGACTTTGCATGGACTTGTTTCGGACTAAGAGGCGAGACGTCGCTTTGGTCCGCGGGCCTAGATGTCAGCAAGGTGTGAGGTGCCGCGTCAGCACCCTTCGCCAAGCAGTCAAACCTCTTTGCGGCACGCCCTGCCCTGGCATCGGCATTAAATGATCATCGATGACTTCAAGGTAGCACTTTTCGTACATAAGAGGGCACGGACGAGAGCTAAGGTCTGTGACTCGGTCGGGTGCTCCCTTCGGCTTCCTCCGGATATCCGATCACCACCACATGACAGATCAGCGAGAACTGGTTGAAGCGGGATCGGGACCTCCTTTGATTCACGTGAACATTTCGGCAGGTGAAATGCTAAACAAGCTGCTGAGATCGTACCTCTGCGTGCAATTGCCGGTCCACGGTTATCTTCTCGGGTCTGCCATTGCCACTGAACTGAGCGGCCCCATCCACCCCTCGAGCCCGCACTCTGCTAAGACCCAACAATCACATAAGTTAAGGACCGAACAAGGAATATACTTCAGGCTAGAGTATGACTCACACACAATCTACCAAACACGTTGGCCGAAGAGACTCCGCTTGGCTCGTGGCTGCCCTGGGCCCTTCACATCATTCAACCCGAATCGGCATCAGAATGCAAGCCCAGCTATGCCAGGTCACTCAAAATCAAACACCACACCAAACACCAGACGACCCCGCCTTGATGACTGGACGGAGTCACACAACCCTATCCCAGCCAACCATGGATACCGCGTGTACAGCTGAACCAGGCACTTACCAACCACTCAACAAAAAAGAATGTGAAATAGGGTTGAAGCCAGAAGCAAGAGCGTGCACACCAAAATGCCCATTCAAACTGGTGCTCTACACTGACGCAACCATGAGTAGAGGTGGTCCCTTTGGGATCCCTCTGGAATTATCATAACCCTCGGTGGGAGCTGCCAACACAGGCTAACCACTTCTCCTGCGACTGCTGCTGGCCCTGGTAAACAGGTAGCACTCTGCATATTGCACCACAGCTTTCTGGCCTGTCCTCCCGGAAGCCCGTAGGGCTCGGCTTTCTTGCCCTGGGTGACTGCCCTTCTCCTATTTCCAGCTCTCTTCACGTCCCTGCTTGCTGATCCGCAAAACCCGTGCATGCCACAAGACATGCTCGCTTGGCCTCAGAGCATGTCAGCTGCCTTGTGCGAGGTGCCTGGATTGCCAGCATGCCTGAAGATGTTGGCCACCATTTCGTTTGCAAGGAATTGTTGTGGGACCCCTGGCCACCCTGGTTGCAGCCAGGACAAGACGTGACTGCACAAACCCCCTACTACTGCCAAGGTCACACCCAGCAGGCAGAATAACCCCAGTTCATGTGCACGTTCCTGCAAAACAAGAAGACCACACAATGCACCCACATTACATGTCAAGGGTTCATCACATCAGACGTTCCAAGCAGTGTGTTGTAACATTCATTGTAAGATCTTAGAGCAAAAACAGAAGTTAGTATTGAATGCGTGTCAAATCCTAGAATAGTTCTGCAAGCCCACTCTAGAGGACGATAAATGGCTGCACGTGGAACATGTCAACTTCCTTGGAAGTTTGCTGGAAGGTGAAACTTGCACTTCACGTCTTACATATGATGGCCCACCACGCCCGCCATCCTGCTTGGCAATCACAAAAAACAGGTCGGTCTCCAAAGCAGTAGAGCAGGTAGCAGCCTGTGCCTTAAGTATGCAATGACAAACAGGAAGGCTGAATGATCAGCTCGTTTGCACATGTTTCCCACGCTAGTGTCCTTGGTTCATGACACAATGTCCTGGGCTTGTGCAACAAGTCAGGACCATGTCATGCAGTCAGCGGCTCAAGCCAGCCTGCACATACAGGTCATTTATCACAGCAATCACAGGATATGTTTGCCGCTGGCGCAGCGCACATGATACTAAGTCCAACCCAGCTGGCATGCGTGTAGATAGTGCACATTCTAAAACTAAGATCTCATCCCGTGCGCCATTCAAGACAGCAGCACTCATGCTTGCATGTTAGCATAAGCCCCAAGAGCACTGATACATGCATCGCATGATATGCCCAAGTCGCTCACACCTCAGGGTCTTACACAAACAGCAAGTAGGAGATAGACCCAATGCCCTCTGTCTGCAGTCGCGTACAGAAGAAATCGTATGCCTTGCACACAAACAGCTTCATTAGACTCATGTCAAGTGCGCTGCTTATTGCAAAGCTTTACTGTGGGCCATCCCAAATGTGCCTTTCTTCGTCAGAACTCACCAAGAAATCCAACACTACTGCCACCATTGCTGCACAGGCAGTAAGAAAGGTGAAGTTGCTCTGGCAAGCATGCTCTTGAAGGAGCAGCACCCTTGTCATGCAGCTACCAGCATAAGCCAAACAGGACAGCAGCATCACGGATAGAGCAGGAACTGAGGGCTCATGCTCCACCTGCAGCAAGGAACAGGGAAACAGAGAGTGACCTCTTTGTGATATGAGTGAGCTTTCTGCCTAAGACCAGGCCCCAGATACAGCACGGTATGCTGCTCAGAAGCAGTAGAGACCTATTATCTATAGTCCCAGGGGGGGTAGTGAAGGAAGAGCCGTACAGTGGTTGTATGCTGACAGGAGTGTGGGATATGGCAAGGTGGGAGGGCGGGGACTGAGGATGGCCGCCTGTGATCGCACATCGGGCGGCAACTGAAGCCATGTTGGGGACGGGTTTGCCTGCCATGTAGTGAAAATGTGCAAGCAGAGTCGAGGGAAAGGCATTTAGTATTGACTCGCCACCATGACATATCACATCGGACCAAGCAATCACATAATGGAGATGGGTTCAGGACACCGCCCTCACAAGAACGACCCTGAAATGGTCCCTAAAGGAAGTCAACCAAACTTAAAATAAGAGTTATGAGACTCACATACTTTGGCCCGCTACTCGGCTGTCTCCACACACAGTACTTGACTTAGCTACCTCCGGGAACCCCATTCAACCTCCTTATCTGGACAGGGGGGAGGAGCTGAAGGTGGCCAACTAACCTCAAATTTGGGCAGGGGGACCCTCTAGACGCTAGATCCCTGCTGACCCCAAGGCAGGACTGTGAGGGTTTGCCTACAGCTCTATTTCTGATGGTGGCCATCACATTGTCTTACCAGGTCCTTTCCTTCCAAGAACATGAACCCCAGGATGAGCGAAGGCACTGCTGGGAGTGCATTATCCAAAAACATTATTGTTGAGGGGCTGGACTGGTCTTCACAGTCAGACACTTCTCTTATTCTGAACAGCAGCTCTGGCTCTGCAGCAGCAGGCATAGCAAGGGAAGAGAAGTGAGGTAAGAAGAAACAAGCCACATGTAGTCTGTGCACAGCTGAAACCGTTTGTGAACTGGTTGATTGATTGCGCAGCAGCAGCTCTTCACACACTAAGAAACTGGTCGGGAGTGGCGGGCGCTGTGCAGTGACTTATTTTAGACACTTGAATTGGTTCAATTACTGATTGGTCGCAGCTCTAGGGCATGCACCAGTTTGGCTGGTGACTCCCATGACACAAATTGATCAAGTGTGCCCCAATGCACAACAGAGCAGTGAGACGACATGAACATCTTCTGCATCACTGCTCAACCAAAGGCGCTCTTCAGCTAAGAGCATCCTATGTATATGCTACATCTATCTTCCCATAGGGCCTGCACTATTCTGTTACATTCAGGCATCTCCATATCTGTAGTATCCACCTTCCTCAACACATACCCAAACTCTGTTGCAAAGAGTTGCGAAGCATGTGCAAGCTGGAAAACATGAGAGCTGAGCTACAGTGTGCCAGGACAAGTTCTGGAGTATGTTATGAAAATGAAACCTAAACTGGTAGCACTAGGTAGATATCCAACCCTGCTTGCCTTCTGGTCAGGGCTACCCTAGCTTGGAGCCAAAGATGGCATTGGTTACAGATAACTGAGGCCACTGTCTGGCCTATATCAGGGACCCCAGAACCGGGGTTTGCAAGTTTGTATGGGTACCTGTGTTTAGTAATGATTGCGGTACCACTTATAGGATAAGGCACTTTTACCACTTCAAATCGACAGATTTTCTGGATAGCCAGGAGGTTGCCCCGGCAGTAGCATACCTGATATGCGATGTCCTGCTGTAGCATCAGCCTTCAGCAAATGCCAGACGTAGCTAGCTGCTACAGCCAAACTCCAAAGGAGCAGCAGTAGCAAGGGGAACCAGCCCTTGTGCTTGTCTGCCAAAAATTCAACACCTGAACCGCATGAGAAGAAAGACACAGGTCAGTGCGCCATAGATGGCTGCAACGCCTGGTCATTGTGAATGAGGTTGCCCCGCAGAGCCCCGGGGATGCTATGCAATACACCAAGCAACATGCATACGTGCTCAGACTATAACAGCTTCCCCTAAGTCACATCATCAAGGACATCCCAACACCTCACCAAATGCGTTTCAAAAGAATTCTGATGGAACTGCTTCCTCCCATTGAGAGGCAACCCCCTCACCTGCACCTAGCAAACCAATAGCCAGTGGCATGTAGACAGTGCTGTAAAGCTGCCGCTGCTTGTAAGTGACGTGGAGAATGAGCTCACATGCCAGAGGCACTAGTACCACCCAGCAGAGCAGCATGTAGACACTGCTATGGAGCAATGCTGACACTGAGAGGAGAGTCTGTAACACAATAACACTTTGTTCGTTTTCTTCTATTTCGTCTCCAATTGGTAGTGATGCCGTCTGAAATGGTGTATAGGCATTACATATTTAGGCATCACAAAGTAGCAGAATATTTCCACAGAGAGTAAAGCACCTAACAATGCCAAGGTCTGATGTTGACTTGGCAAGGAAGAGCGAGATGGCAACTTTTAAAATGCCAGCCACTAATGTGAGCAGCATTGAAACACAGGTGCTAGATCAGGCAGCGAGGCTGTTGCAGGAGCAGCAGAGGGTGACGCCACAGGGAAGGGGGGAAGGGGAGGGAAGTAAAGTGAGGGGAAGAGAGGGACGACAGGGAAGGGGGCCAATGGAGGGGGAAGGAGGTGTGTGTGGAGGAAGAAGATGAGGGAGGGGGTGGGGGGGGGGCACAGAGGAGGAGGGGGGTACGGGAACGGGAACAGGGTGAGATATAGAGAGGGGCCAGAAGGGAGGGTTTAAGGGGAGGGAGGAAAAGGGAGGGGGGAAAGGGAGATGGAGAAACGGAATCCTCACATAAACTACATGTATTTTTCAACTGAGCCCATGTGTAACTTGAGGCCCTAGACCTTCATTGGACCATAACGCTGTCCATCATGTGAACCTTATCGCGCTTATGCAGCTTCAAGCAATGCTAGGGACTTGATTCATGCATGTGTTGTTTACATTTAGGACCAAGGGCAGGCACCCTGCAGGCCCTCATATGGTACAGCTATTATGTATTAGTGAGCAGCCGCTCCCTGCTTGCCTAACATCCTGCGGCAACGAGACCATTGAGGATCAGTTCCTGTGGCAGCTTGAGGCGCCAGACCTTTGGCACTGTAGCTAAAACTTTACTGCTAAAAGGTCAATACAACAGACGGTAGCCCAACTGCCCTGTGCCTGGCACCTCAAGTTCTCAGATATAGCAATGGGTAACAAGAGGGATGCTTTCGATATGCAATCATGTAGACTAAGCATATCACAAGACTTTATACCCCGCAACCCCTTTCCCACCTGCAGTGCCGAGAGGGTGACATGCACAGGAGCTCCCTTCCAAGTTTGGGACGTAAGCTGAGGTGCTGGCACATTGAGATAGCTTACAGCTAAGAGATGCGCGATGCAAGCTACTAGCATATGGAGGAAGGTGAGCACTGCTGGTGTGTGCATGGAGATTAGGGCACCCTGGACAGCACAAACAACAGCGATTACCCAGCAGAACAAAATAGTGTTTCTATCATTATTCATCGGCATGCCACAGCAAGAGAGCCATAGGCCCAAGAACAGAAATAGTGTTTCTAGTCCTGATAAGTGTTTCTACTCCTGCTCCTGGTCCATGACAAGGGCGTAATGAAGAGGGCGCAGATACACAATCCAGACCGGCGCTGCTGCACTTGTAATTGCGCAAGCAGTCTGCATGCTGTCGTATCTGTTGTTTCTGAGGTAATCAGGAGGCCACATCTCTTGTCGCTGCTGGCAGAAGAAGCACAGTTCGCACTCCGCGGCTCCCGCTGCTGCTGTAACCGGGTACATACTAGTGGTGAGCCTGTTACTAATGCTGCATCTAGCACATGGTGTGCAACACTGTGGATGATGCTCCACCTGTTGCTGTTGCTATGTCTGCAACCAAAACAAACAGTCCAGCATGCAACCATCGAGACAATAAGTTCTGGGCTGCAGTTTAAGAAGCTTAGCGGCCTTTCATGGTCCTGTGTTACTCCCAAGATGATTGCAATCTGCAACCCGATGATATGATGTCAAGGGGGCTGCATTGCTGCACAGTTCTGCTTCACTTCAGAACACATTAACGGTGTCAGTCACCCACAGGCCTTCCCATACCTTCATTAACACCCAGCTGCTGGATTGGGCTGCTATGAAGAGAGCCATGAGTATATAGACCTTGTTGCGTTCAAAGTAATACTCAAAGGCTGCTACATCAGGGTCGTCTAGGGTGCTTGCTTGGTTCTTTGCTTTCAGTGGTTCAAGCTGGAATGGATCCTCGCCTTTGGTAGCTTTGACGATGACCTGATCCAGGTATGCCTGACCCGCCTGGCGCAAGGCAGTACGTTTCTGCTCTTCTTCCCCTGCCTCAGTCATTCTGAGAGTTGCAGGAGCTGCTACCCCTCGAACAGTTACGACAAGCAGAGCCGGAACTTATGTCTAATAACGTAGCACTATGATAGCTGTAGCCGAAGGGGCATGGTCTTTTTGGCCATGTCTGCATGCATTATCCGGGCTCCTGAACGAGGCCATCAAGAGACTGACATCCAACCGCCCAACCCAAAAGCAGTGGGCCACATGAAAGATACAGCCTGTAGAATTGATACTGTCTCTGTAGCCGTCCGGCGTGAGGTAGAATTGGTTGGTGTGGCTGCAAAGTGTGCTGAAGCCCGAGCGCATGGGCGTCCTAACCGGCGGTTGGTTTATATCGCAGTGATGCAGGGACTTTCAGTCGATGAGCCTGCGCAACTAGAGAGGACATGCCTCCGCCGACGGTCCATGATGTGAGTCGAAGAAAAGTTTTCAAAAATGGCCAGAGCTTGTCACCCGGTCGGATCACTAACAGGGCAGTTCCGGTTCCAGGGACAGTGCTGGAACTGGCTTCAGGACGTTATAACTGGTACATGTGGCCTCTAGTACCCCGCACAACCATCCCCTGGGTTTAACAACAATAGGCCCTCCTGTTCCAGAACCAAGTTTTACCACCTTACCACTACTTCCACAAGCACAAGTGATACCACTGCCCCCAAGAGTAAGGTTGGGTTACTGCAGGGCTGGCAGGGGGAAACAGAGCAGCTGAGCACCCTGGCATCCCTACCGCCAAAGAAATGCTGCACTCAATGGGACTTCTAGAAAGAAGCTATTGAGGCAGCAGCAATTCCCCCCACATACAATGAGGACAATAGAACACACCTTATGCCTATGTAACCAGCAGAATCCACAATTCCCGCCAAAGCCAAATGAGCAGAAACCATTCATGACCACCTCACATAGGAGAAATAGAGAGGGGGGAGGGAGGGACAAACCAACCGCTGCTGCTGCTACCTCGAGCACGCAGAGCCTTGCACACTCAGAGCAATAGACAGGGCAAACACAAAGATAGACCCACTGATACCGCCTTCTCCATATGTACCCCAAGCCATAACGCGTGTGCTTCCCGTTTGCCAAGTCAACCGCCGCCACTGAGCCCTTTTCATAGACCCCAAAAGTGATCCAACTTCCGTCACTGGGTTTTCACACTGTACCGCCGTGATCCCTGCAGTATCGAGGATACTTCGCCAGATCACTAACTGGTACATGTGGCCTCTAGTACCCCGCACAACCATCCCCTGGGTTTAACAACAATAGGCCCTCCTGTTCCAGAACCAAGTTTTACCACCTTACCACTACTTCCACAAGCACAAGTGATACCACTGCCCCCAAGAGTAAGGTTGGGTTACTGCAGGGCTGGCAGGGGGAAACAGAGCAGCTGAGCACCCTGGCATCCCTACCGCCAAAGAAATGCTGCACTCAATGGGACTTCTAGAAAGAAGCTATTGAGGCAGCAGCAATTCCCCCCACATACAATGAGGACAATAGAACACACCTTATGCCTATGTAACCAGCAGAATCCACAATTCCCGCCAAAGCCAAATGAGCAGAAACCATTCATGACCACCTCACATAGGAAAAATAGAGAGGGGGGGAGGGAGGGACAAACCAACCGCTGCTGCTGCTACCTCGAGCACGCAGAGCCTTGCACACTCAGAGCAATAGACAGGGCAAACACAAAGATAGACCCACTGATACCGCCTTCTCCATATGTACCCCAAGCCATAACGCGTGTGCTTCCCGTTTGCCAAGTCAACCGCCGCCACTGAGCCCTTTTCATAGACCCCAAAAGTGATCCAACTTCCGTCACTGGGTTTTCACACTGTACCGCCGTGATCCCTGCAGTATCGAGGATACTTCGCCAGATCACTAACTGGTACATGTGGCCTCTAGTACCCCGCACAACCATCCCCTGGGTTTAACAACAATAGGCCCTCCTGTTCCAGAACCAAGTTTTACCACCTTACCACTACTTCCACAAGCACAAGTGATACCACTGCCCCCAAGAGTAAGGTTGGGTTACTGCAGGGCTGGCAGGGGGAAACAGAGCAGCTGAGCACCCTGGCATCCCTACCGCCAAAGAAATGCTGCACTCAATGGGACTTCTAGAAAGAAGCTATTGAGGCAGCAGCAATTCCCCCCACATACAATGAGGACAATAGAACACACCTTATGCCTATGTAACCAGCAGAATCCACAATTCCCGCCAAAGCCAAATGAGCAGAAACCATTCATGACCACCTCACATAGGAAAAATAGAGAGGGGGGGAGGGAGGGACAAACCAACCGCTGCTGCTGCTACCTCGAGCACGCAGAGCCTTGCACACTCAGAGCAATAGACAGGGCAAACACAAAGATAGACCCACTGATACCGCCTTCTCCATATGTACCCCAAGCCATAACGCGTGTGCTTCCCGTTTGCCAAGTCAACCGCCGCCACTGAGCCCTTTTCATAGACCCCAAAAGTGATCCAACTTCCGTCACTGGGTTTTCACACTGTACCGCCGTGATCCCTGCAGTATCGAGGATACTTCGCCAGATCACTAACTGGTACATGTGGCCTCTAGTACCCCGCACAACCATCCCCTGGGTTTAACAACAATAGGCCCTCCTGTTCCAGAACCAAGTTTTACCACCTTACCACTACTTCCACAAGCACAAGTGATACCACTGCCCCCAAGAGTAAGGTTGGGTTACTGCAGGGCTGGCAGGGGGAAACAGAGCAGCTGAGCACCCTGGCATCCCTACCGCCAAAGAAATGCTGCACTCAATGGGACTTCTAGAAAGAAGCTATTGAGGCAGCAGCAATTCCCCCCACACAACCCCCCAACCTACTCACTTCCGAGCCCCCTTAACCTTCTCAATAATTTCCCGTTGCATCTTCACTGTGATTTCCCTCTTTTGTTCCTCACTCAATGCAATGTATAAGAGCCATGCATCGCTGTGCCAGTCACCCTGAATGCGGATAAACAGAGGATGCACCCCACACTGAAAAGCCCAAGTGGCCCCCCCACGACGCAATGAGTGCCCTGCAAAAGCAGCAGGATTCATGCCGGCTGCCTGCACAGCTTTCTTCATGCCAGACAGCAAGCTCTGATAAGACAAGGGGACGTAGCGACCCCCAGCATCTACATGCCCAAAAGCAGGTGCCTCCCCATCTGCCGGGTGGGATGAGAATAACTGCTGCAACCAGTAATATGGATCTAGAAGATGACCCTTGACCCCCTGCAAGGTCACCTCATGACACCTCTCACCAAACTGGTTGGTCTTACTGAACCCTACCTGGATTGTCACACAGTACTTCACAGGATCAAATGCAAAGTGCTTGCGACGCAGCACCGCTGTAGCCAACTCCCCTAACCCAACACCATCCACACACAAGTGGCACTTTCGCAGGAAAGCATAGAAGCCAACCAGCATGGCACACCACAGAGCTAGAGACGCACCCCCTGCTGGCAGGACCTCTAAGCACTTGAGCAGAATGTCTGGCGTGATAGCTTGCTTAGGCAAACTCCCTGCCCCTTTCTCCCTCTTGATACCCCTCAACAGCCTGGGTAACACTGCCCAACCGTCCCGCTTAGCGCTGTCCCAACCAGATATACGCAAAAAGTACTTCCAGCCTTTTAAGTAATCCCTAACCGTGCTATAAGATGCCGATCTGGCCCAGAAAGCCACCACCCAGCAAACAAGCATCTCAGGCGGCTCCCAGACATACTGGAGGAGTTGCAACACCAAGAGGAAGCGCACTACATACTTGACACTTGCCGTATACTGTCCTAGCGTAGAACCAGCCAAGTCCTTCTTCAGGTAACCCACCACTTCCTCCTGTAACTCGGCCACTGGCTGCGACAGGGGAATACCCGCTGGCAGGAAGGAAGCGCCTGCGCGCACAATCACAGGAAAAGGTTTCACACCCATAAGTCTGATTGCTTCTGAACCCATAGTGCTAGATACCGGTGGACAGAGTCCCAGTGCTGCCTACTAAGCGCATCAGCCATGCAATTAGCAGCTCCAGGAATATGCTTGGCCGTCAACCTAAACCTCAAAGCAATAGATACAGAAGCTAGCTCCTTCAGCCACAAAGATACCTGCAAAGGAGGAGCATCCCCCTTCATAAACCAGCTAACCACTTGAGTATTGTCCGAGCGCACCCGCCAAAAGTTGCCTGCCATGTAATCGGCATACAACCGCACTGCCACCACCACTGCAAACACCTCCCACACTGAAATATGAAGAAGAAGAAAAGAAGAGCTACGCCAGGCTAGTTGAGTAACTGAGGCTGAGGCGGAGCCTCTGCCAAAGTCCCAGCCTGCGTAAGTTAAGGGAGAGGCAACTGAGGTCAGGAGACCTGGCCTCGTGGCCTCTACCATGGGACATACAAAGAGTTGGGTGGGCATCTCGCCCACCCACCAGTGTTATTTGCGTTTGCGCTTCCATGGGGCTTTTTTCTCTTTACTGTGTTCTTTCTTTTGTTTGGTTGTGTATATCCAGTGGAGCAGGTTTGTTGTTTTGACGTGAATTGCCCTAACCGTTGCCTTAACGTCCTGTCCATTCACGCCGAGAGCGACCAGGTGGCTGCTAAGCTCCTTGTAGTACCGTCCTGAAGCCGGTTCCAGGTTCCGGTTCCAGGGCAAAATGTGCTCAGTTCCGCGGTTCCAGCGATGCCAAACATGTCAGTTCCTGGTTCCAGCCCTGGGCCACCCTCTGGCCAACATGTCACATGCTGGTTCCAGCAAGTTTATTACAAAGTGTAGAGTGCTCAACTGAGTGCAAGAATAGCATTTTCCATTGTACAATTGGTTGTAATAAGTACAAATCATCGCTGGCTTCTGGGGCTTCGCCCCAGACCCCACCAGGGGGGCTGTTCCTCCCCCCTGGACCCCCGCCTCCTGCTTGGGTCCATGCTGCGCATCGACATGGCATGGTCTCCCCCAGAAAAGTTTGGTTCCAGAGGCCTTGTTCAAGTCTAGTTCTGGTTCCAGAGGAGGTTGTGGAACCGGCTTCAGGACGTTATTGTAGATGCTGCCAGCTACGCCTATGACCAGGGGGATGTAGTGGACGGTTGCATTACGATCCGCTTGTTGAATAGCACTGCATAACCCTTTGTGTTGCTCCACGGCTTGCACCAGTTTCCCTTCCTTGTCGGTATCCCTACAGAACTTCAGCTCCACGATCCAGTACTCGGCGTTCTGCCCATTAGCGGCGGGCTTGTATAGCAGGGCGTCTGGTATAGTCTGCCTTCGTACGAGTCCCTTTACGTCCACGGGCATGCTAGCTGGCAAGGCTGTTTCTGGGATCCGGTGGGGCTGCGTCACTAGTCCCTCAGCACTACAGTGTGTGTCACTTCCGAGGTCCATCATCACCACGTACCCTCCCTTTCTGCCCCTCATGATAGCTTTAAGAATCAACCGACCTATTGCATTGTGCCTGTGCGTATAGAGCCTACTGAGTGCGGGGCATCCCGAGGCTGTGTGGTGGCAGCCATCCTGTTGTCCGCACAGCAGGCAGTTGCTATTGTCGGCGTGTTTGAACCAGTAGGCACGTTTACGGTTGTATAGTGTGCCACTACGGTATTTGAGAACGGTCTTTCTTACTCCAAGCTTGGTGGTCCCGTTCGTCATATAGCGGCTACTTGCATGCTCATCCCTGTCACCGGATGTCCTTGCCCAGGCTTCGAAATATATCGTATTGCGGTTAGCTTGTCCAAGGCGGCAGCGCTTGTGGCTCAACTTCTTAAGATCCCCCTTGAGGTCCTCAAGTGGGCGTTTGGAGATCACGGGCTCCTTGGCCTCGGATGAGGTAGGTGGAGATGCAACATCATTGAGGATGTATGTCTTCCCCGTGATGTCATTTCGTACTGCTCGTTCGGCGTCGGCCCTAGTCATCCACCTGTTGTGTTTACCCTCTTTGCAGACTATGACTCCCTCCTCCTCATCTTCTTCTGCTGGTGCATCAGCAGTGGGGCTATTTGGCTGGTTTGGCTCTACGGTTTCCACAGGCCAGTACAGGTCAGTCCTTGAATTGCTCGGCACATCATATTGATGAAGCTCAGCAGCTGGTGCGCGGCCTTTAGCAGCAGCTTTGGCTATTTCATCTGCATGTTCATTGCCCACTACACCTTGGTGGGCAGGGACCTTGTAAAGGTGGATGGGTTCGGTGCTGGCGCGGATAAGTGTATCTATTGCTTTGATGAGGTCTTGATGTTTGTGCTGTTCCAGGTCTTGTGGACGCAGGAGTTGTTTGCGTATTTGATGCATGGAGGTCATGCTGTCTGTGGCAATGAGATGTGAGCCTGCCTGGACTGCAAACAGAATGCCTACTAACTCTGCTCGATTGATTGTGTTTTGGTTGCCTTCCCCTTGACTTCTGGGATTTATGTAGAGCTTCCTCTCAGTGTCTGTCTCTGTTGCAGGGATGTAGACCCCTGAGCCCAGCCCTGGGCTTCCTGCTGGCCAAGGGGTGTCATCTGGTAGGCAGCTGCCATCGGTGTATGTGAACTGAGCCCAGTCATATTTCAAAGGTGGGGCTGGGGCCAGGGCTGTTCGGAGGGTATTGATCAGGTCTGCTTTGGCTGTCTTTGGTTTGGGGGGGTTTCCCCTCTCATCCTGGTGGGTGCTTTGATCACATTTGCGTTTGCTGTATGCTGTCTCTCCAGGGTACCCAATTGGGTACCGCATCCAGGGTACTCAAGATACTTGCAAGTATCTTGAGTTCTGACTTTGTAGGTGGGTGGTTTGTGGCATGCACAGCTTGTGGGCAGAAGTCTTGGATCTGATTGATATGCTTATCAAGTGGTAGGGTTTCATTGACTGCTTGTTGTAAGTCTTCCATGAATTTGTCCATGTACTCCTTATCCCAATGCGGGAAGTGTTTTTTGAACCCTGCCTGGTTGCCTGTGACTACAATATTCACGTCCCACCTTGGGTTTTTGGCAAAGCGCTCACCCATGCACCACTCCGTGGGGCGTTCAAAGCGGAAGTGTTTCCTAGGAATTTGTAGGATGTGTCTGCAATTTTCTGAGTAGAGCTCCATCCACCTCATATAAGCAGTTTTGTTGCTGTCAGTCCATGCAGGCAGTATGTGGATACCAAAGACTGGTTCGCTTGTATACTGTGTGGCTGCTACTGCTGTGGCTATGTTCTTGTTTAGATCTTGGTCTTCATACTCTGGGTTGTGCACGCCTGCTTCGGTCCACTTGTAGCGGTAGGTGTTCCATCGTGCTCCAAATAGTTGATCTCTCTTGTGTATGCTATAATAGTTGGCAAACTCAGGGCTCCAATTGAGGGGACTTGCAAATCTCTCGTGGGAGGTCTGCGTGTGGCGCTGTATCACTCTGTAAATTTCTTCTGGTGTTGCCCAGTGGTTTGCAAGCTTGATTTTGCTGTGGGTTTTACTGTCAATGGTTGCTACATCCTTGTATCGGCACATAAGGGCATAGAGCTCTTTTGCAAAGCTGCCTCCTTGCAGCCTTTTAACTAGCTTGGGTTTTGCTTCCTGTACTCGCTTGTACTGCTGATAGAGTATGGCAGCCCGTTCCACAGTAAGGGTAAACCTACACCGCCCGTCCGGGGTGTAGATGCAAGCCAGCTCGTGTTCTTCATTCCTTTCATTGCACCGCATCAGAATGGTGCGGATATACACTTCATGCTGGCCTGTGGGTTCGATGTCTGTGTGGGGGTTGATAGCCTCTGTGTGGACATGGAGTTTGTGCCTACATTCTTGACCAATGGTAATGTTGTATCGCGTGGAGTGGTTGGGGTAGTAATCACCCTGTTGTTGCAGAGAAGGCAGTTGTTGCTGTGCTTTAGCCAGCTGGTTTTGGGAGGCATGGGTTTGTGTCTCTCCTACAGGGGCATGCGGTTCTTCACCACATCTGCTGGTGTAAACAGCCCATGCATCTTCCCAGCCCGAGCTGGTCATGAGGGTCTCTTTGTCTTCAGAGCTATCCTCCCATGTTATCAATAGGTGTCTGACCTCCTTTGGCAAGGAGTCTTCTGTCCATTGGTGATGTGTACATTCATTGCAGTGCCAGCGTTGGTTGTCTTCAAGGGCGTTCTGAGCATGGCTTTTTGCCTCTGGTGGGAGACACTCAATATGGTAGGCCCTGTGGCAGGTGTCACAGACAATAGCTGTAGTATCATGCAGGCTGGGTCGTTTACATTCAGGGAGTCTGCTGCAGCATTCAACCACGCTATTCTGTGTATCGTCCATGATTTCCTCTGTTGTTGCAGCCCTTGCATGAGCTATCCTGTATTTTAAAATGTTCTGAGCAATTTCTGCTACCCATCCTTGCATGAGTGTGGGCTTCCACCGAACTACTACTTGGTCTTGCTGAGCTGTCCTTTCCCTCTGGCCCTTTATTTTGCGGTGTTGGGCTGCCTTAGCTACTCCAACAATCGCATCAATCTGATCAACATCGGCAGCATATCTTATGTAGAGTTGTTCAAGTTGTCTTTCTTGGGCGGTGGTCAGGGGTTGTATGGCGGTGAGTTTTTGGTAGGTCATGTACCCGGTGGCAGCCCGTGTATTAGTCCTGATTTGTTGAGGGGCATCCTCGAGCTGCCTGCGGATGGATGTGGGGGCACATTTGTTGCGACATCGCATGTTTTGTATGTAGGTCTGGAGCTCGCTGATTGTGTCCCGGGTTAGGTGAGGCTGCTGTTGGATTGCTGCCAGGCTCCATAGGGGTGCGCCCCTAGCATCTGCTGTGTCGACGACCTCGAGTGCTTGGAGGGTGCGTACGTGGTCTGGGTGGACTGTGTGTGAGTGTGTATTGGTTCCTTGTGTCATGCTGGACTTGTAGTCCTGGGTTGAGATTCCTGGCGCTTGTCGCAGCATATGGCACACCCTCTTATGTGCTGCTTGCTCTGTGGTTGTCAGCTTCTTGCCAAGCTTACGCTGTAATGCTTTTAGGGGCATGAGTTGGCGACCTGTGGGTGTCAGCAGGTGTTGCAGGCTGGTTATGCCTACTTTGCACAGCCTTTGTATGTCTCGTCTGAGTAGCGGGGGGACTGAGTTTTGGAGTTGATTTTGCACGCTTGTGATTTGGCCCAGGAGCTCCGCGGGTTCTGGCAGGCAGTACATCGGCTGTCCATGCCGCATGATGGTCAGTCTTAGGTCTGCACATGCAATTTGTTGGCGCAGCCTGAGGCTGTGTTTTGCCAGCACTGGGTGTAGTTTTGCTGTCATGTGATCCAGGCAGTGATGGTCCTGGTCCATCCTGGCGCGGCTGATTTCTCCTAGAGGTCCATGATCATTCAGGGCTGCCACCAGTCGTTGGAGGGCCACTTCCTTGTATTCAACTTGCATGGAAGGGCATCCCAGTCCACCTTTATCTATATCCTCATGGACAAAGGCTCGGGCAATGTAGAGGGGTAGGCCATGGGCACTTTTGCATGCTCTGCTGATCAGAGAGTCAATGTTATGTATGTCCTTGTCACTATATGGTGCTACACAGAACGTGTATCTGACTTTGCTCCTAATACAGCTCTTGATTGTGCGCATCTTTTGATAGACCTTGGCATTGGATGCTTTGATGCCTTTGAGCATGCTCTTGAGTGCTTCTATTGTGACTTGAAGTTGGTGGCTCCAGTCCATATGCATGGTAAAGTGGACTCCTAGGTACCTGAAAGGCTTTCGGGGGTCATGGAACGTGACAGGCTGTCCTTGCACCGTCACAGACGAGAGGATGCGCTTTAGGCTGCTGCTGTCATACCCTTACCCTTACCCTTAGTAAGGGTCTTTGGGGTTGGTGTGATATCTGGCGCCAGTGACGAGAGTCTTGGATATATTCACAATTAGGTTGCCCCATATGGAGTAGTTAGTTACTTTGTCCAGCTGCTTCTGTAGTCTAGGGGCTATATGCGTCACCAGATTGAGGTCATCCGCGTATGTGCTGTCTGGGATATGTGCTTTGAGGCGGTCTACGGCCATGCTTTGTTTGTATACCCCAGGTATGTAACCATTGACTCCTACTCTTAACCACCTTAGGAGGGGTTCAAGATATACGATAAAGAGGAAGGGTGATAGACTGTCACCTTGGATGGTGCCTCTCTCCATAGGGATGGAGCTGGTGCTTCCATGGGGGGTTTTTATGGCGGTTGTCGCATTAGTGTAGAGGTTTTGTACTACATCTATGGCATCTGTGGGGAAGCCCAGGTCATACAGTATGTGCAGAAGTCTGTCATGGTCAATGGTGTCAAAAGCCTCTGTGTAGTCTATCATTGCGAGGTATATGTCTTGCTGAGTGAGTTTGGCATCCTCAAGGATCATGGTCATCAGTTCCAGCTGGTCTGAGGTGGTCCTTTTGTTTCTGAAGCCTCCCTGGGTGTAAGTGAGGATGTTGTTGCGCTCAGCATGGTCTGACATTGCCCATGTTATCATCCGTGTCCAGAGCTTGTAAATGGTAAGTTCCAAGCCGATGCGGCGGTAATACTTGAGCTCCAAGACGGTGCCCTTTTCTTTCCACAGAAGGGCTGTGGTGCTGTGTTTCCATGACTTTGGAGTGCAGCTTGATGCCCACATGAGTTGGATGAAGGCATGGAGCATGCGCTGACCTACTGGGGGGAGAAGCTGTAGCATTTCATTAGTTACCCCGTCAGGGCCGGGGGCTTTTCCGTGTGATAAGGTCTTGACACATGCCTGGTAGGCCTGGGCATCTTGTATGTGAGAGTGGAGCCAGTTGTGGGGTGCAGCTCCTGTAGTAATGGCTGTTTCCAATTGGAATCGGTCAGTCGCACCCTCCTGTGCCCACGGGTACTGGCGAGGGGCCTCACTTGGCATGTATTTCCCAGTTTTTATTCCAGTTGCAGAGACCATCTTTTTGGTATAGTACTGTTTTATGATTTCCACAATGGCCTGTGGGTCGGTGATCAGCCCCTCTTCTGTATGTATGGCGTGCAGAGCTGCAGAATTCCGTCCTTTGTATTGGCCTGTGATGATCTTGTTCCCTATTTTTTGCTTGTCATCGTATAGCGCCTGCATTTTCCTGAGGTGCTCCTGCTGGCACAGTTTAGCATGCTCTCGGTCTATTGTGCGGAGTTCCTTACCGAGGTCTCGCTTAAGCTGCTTTAATCCTTCTTCTGGTGCTTGTAAGGGGCTGGCCTCCTGCAAGGTTTCCCACTTTTCTTTAAGCATGGGTTCCACGATCAGGGTGGCATCTTGGTGCCTGATTGCTGTGGCCACTTGCTTGGTATTTGCCTTTATGCGCTTCCTTGCTTTGGCAGTGCCCCGAGGGTACATATGATGTCCGGCCGAATTATGTTGAACTGTGGGTCCACTGTTCAAGGCAGTGTCTCTTACCCCAGTGAGTAAGTCGATTATTTGGTCTCCAAGAGCATCAATCAGGGCCTGGATTTCTTGTTGGGACTGTAGGCCTTCAATCGACGGTATGGGGGCCGGCTGCCGAGGGCTTTTGGCCGATATGCTTGCCCAGTGGGGGTGGACGTCTTGCTGCAAAATCTGTTCCAACCGTTCGCAGAGCTTTTGAATATCTTCGCCGTGTTGCATTTCAATGATGTCTCGCAGGGTATTGGCCTCGTCCAGCGTTAGGGGGAGCTTAAGCTTTTTGGTGTCGGGAATGGCAGGGGGTCTATCAGGGGGGGGGATCATGTTGAGGGCCTGGTATGGGATGTCCACTTGTAATACATCATGATCAGTGGTGCTACCGCCCATGTCAATCACAGTGCATTGAGCTCCTGTTGTAAGTTGTTTGTCATTGGTGAAGAAGTCATCAATTCTGCTTGCTGGCTCTTCCCCTGCTCCTTGGCGCCATGTGAATTGTCTGGCTTGGGAGGCAGTGGGGGGTTCTAATGGGTGGAGCTTGCTTTCTGTGATCATGCGCCTGTGTTGCCGGTCTGTGTGGATACAGCAATTGCTGCGCCTGTCGGTATTGGCAAGTGTGGCATTGAAGTCGCCACCAATTAGGATGTAGTGCGGATCGTCTGTGCTATTTGCTTCTCCACTAAGAGTTGCCAATGTTTTATAGATTTCATCTCTTGTTTGCTTGTCTTGTGGCTGTCCTGTGGGCATGTAGACCCCCACCACGTCTAGCGGAGTAGAGCTTGGCACACGAATCTGGACCGCTTTGATGTATCCTTGTAAGCTGTCTGGGGTTGTAATAGGCACAACCATGCCCAAGTCAGGGAACTTTTTGTGCAAGAGGATGAGCACTCCTGCTTGTGGTTCATCCTCGCTATTGTTCTTGCTGCTGTAGTACTGGTAGTACCCTTGACCTCCCAGTCCCTTGCTTATTGACTTTCTGCTTGTCTTGGTGGCTTTTGTTTCCGTAATGATCAGTACCTCTGGTTTGTGCTTGTGCAGGAGCTCCAATATATCAGCTGTGCCTGTACCGAGGCCCCTGATGTTTAAGGTCATTATTGTGAACTTGACTGCGTGCGCTGGGACCGGGCCCTGTATTCCGGGTGATGTAGCTGGGCTTTTTGTTACCTGCAGGTAGGTGGGGGGTTTGTCTTCGTCGTTAAGCGTGGGGGTGGCGTGGGCTGAGTCTAGAGGATGAGACTTTTGCGCCAGGCCAGGTTGTTGTGGGGGATACAACTGCTCGGGCGCAGGCCGTTGGGCTGACTGCGAGGCATGTTGTCTACTGTCATGTGGTGCAGATGGCTCTACAATGCTTGGGACTGGTTTTGTTTGTTCGGTATAGGATGATGGAGGTATTAGGGCATCGTCTTGATGATGGGGTCTTAATTCCTGGGCGTGATGCGGCATTGAGAGTGATGGGGGTGGATCTGGGGGAGGGCCGCCAGTGACGGCCTGTATGCAGTCTTGCGACTGGTGGCTTTGCAAGGGGATCTGATCATGGGCGTCTTTTGGAGCTGGTCTAATCAGGTAATGGCAGATGTTGTGCATATTGAGGGCCTCAGTTGTGGTGCTAGCAGCTTTTGGGGCTTTGTCAGGCCCTTTGTGCTTGGGAGGGGGCAGTAGTTGTTGCTTAATCGGGGAGGACTCAGGGAGCGCTTGCAGCGGGTCATTTGGGTCTTTGTTCATGCAACCTATTTTGGGGGCTGGTGGGGTCGGACGGGTGCCATCGTCCGTAGTAGGGACTGAGTAGTATGTTGTGCCGTGTAGGGGTTGGTGCATGACCTCCTGAATGTGTGTTGTGGGCTGTGCTAGCTTGTGGAAATAGTTGCCTATGTCCGGTACTGAAATATGAACCCCTGGACCCGGTACATCACCAAACATGGCTTGTAACTCAGCGAAAGAAAGGGAATTATACGCCCCTTGAATCCACACACCCACACAGGGTTGACCCCCCACCCCTGTCAGGCTTGCATCCACCTGAAAATCTGCCCACTTTACTGGGACAGCTGGCAAAATCTGCTGACCACCATTTAACAATGGCGCCATATCACGCCACCAACACAGCTCACTCTTAAGCCATTGACTGACCCGGACCCTGTGCCACGGCTTCCGCAAAGAACCACGTACAGCTCGCAGGTTATGGCAAAACGTGCGACCAGCATACACCACCCTGCTGACCCACAGCAAATACCCAAGCAATGAATCTAATTGAAGCTTTGATACCTTCTTCAGCGCCAAGAACTCAACACAAAGACCACGCAACTTTCCCAATTTGACAGGGCACAAAGACACAGTCATTGCCACCGAATCAATCTTTAAACCCAAAGACACCTTTTGAGTGCTAGGTGCCTCTGTCTTTCCAGGACCCTCACTCAATGGTAACTTCAACTGCTGAGACAGCAAAGCACAGGAACCCTGCCACGATTGAAGACACACAACCTGATTTGGATGAATCAAGGTGAAATCATCCATTACAGCCACCACCCGCGCTGGGAACAAACCCTCTAATTTCCTGCATAACATAGCTGATATGCGCATGGCCACTTCCGGGGCCATTCGATGCCCCAACTGCAAACGACTATCAACAATTAGATGCCCTGCAGCATCCCTGTAACACTGCAGCGGCCAACAAGCCGGGGAAACCCCAATGTTCCTGTAATACTCCTGCAAATCAATACCAGCCATTGCACAACCTGGAGTGATGAGGCGTAAAATATCATCTACTGAAGACCATGGCACATACCAGTAGGACTGCTTATCATTCAGAGACCTGCCCCGAGGAGCAGAGCAATCGTTAATGATCCTCATCTTGCCAGACTTCTTAGGCACCGCCCCCAAAGGATGCACCCACTGAGGCTTAAACCAGCTTGGCGCATGCACCACCAGCCCACGGCGCAACTCAGAGTCCAACACCTCCCTACATGCTTCCTGATTAGCTAAGAAGGATTTGTAGTTTTGGAAAATCGCTGGCAATGGCACCGCTGAGGGATGCACCAAAGCCACTCCATCCCTCAATACATGACGTACAAAAGCCCAATCCTCATCATGACTACACAAAGGCTCCCAATCACCCACACGCAAAGGCCATGACTCCTTGACAGACTTGACAAATTCCTGCACATGCATCGGCAGAGAATGCCACCAAAAGGAAAGGTCCACAGCAGAAGTAGCCTGCAGCTTTTCCACCACTCTGCCATTCGCAGGACGAAACTCTAACTCCGGCACCATACCCTCCACAGCCTGCCAATCCACACAGGACAAATCTGCAAATGGACGCAAACCCCAGACTACCTCACAGAAAACAGACGCCGCAGACACAGCATGAACTCGCTCAACCATTGCTAAACATGAAGATCCGACCTTGTCCAAAACTCCGTCGCCACTAGCAGATGAGAACAACACTTCGACTCTTTCCTCAGCAGCACCACAAGAGCTAAGCTGACCAAGCTGCCCAGCTTTGGAAACCACTTCAAAACCTGCCTTTCCTGCCACCCCACTATCGCTCAAACGCTCACCCCAACCAACAGAACCAGGCAGGCAGTCCCCCTAGCGAGCTCCCTCCCTGCACTGACCCCCACCATGACTTGGATTACCACACTGCAAGCAAACATGGCCCCTAGCAGCATAAGGACAAGCTGGCCCCCGATTGCAAGCCCCATGCACCCAGAAAGGCACACACACCGAATTAGGCTCAACCCCAGCAGGCAAACTGTGCAGCACCTCTTGCGGATCAAACCTGCCTCTTGGGTTCAGGCCTGGAGGCCTGCCATATCCCCGGCCACCAAACCCTGCTGGCGCACCCCTACCTGCCCCACCAAACCCTGCTGGGGCTCCCCCTCGACCACCCGAAGGCTGCCAGACAGGCTTGCTAAGCCTAGCAGCATTTAGAAGTGCTAAATGCCAAGACCAGAGGTCCTTATTGAGCTCCCCATCGTGACTACCCCAACTAAGCTTGAACGGCTTGCTACGCATCAAGCACCTGGAGTTCTCAGTGAAGTACTCCATGAGGAGGGCCCTGTGATACTTCAGGAAAAGCAAGTGCTGACCTGACTCCATATACATGGCCGCCACGCGCACCATCCGAGGCATGAACACCTCCTCATAGAGCTTCAACTCCTCCCCTGCCAAGAAGCCTGCTCCAATCATGCTCTCCCGATAAGCTAGCTCATACCTAACCCACTCTAGGTAGTTAGGAATCCGCTTCAGCAACTCAGCATCACCCAACTGACCAGAAGCGCGGGGCAAATTGATGGTTACTGTCCTAACACAAACCTGCTTAGTCACTGGATCCACCACCACCTGCTTCTGCCTGATTGGCCTAACAACCTTGAATGCACCCGTATAATGCTCTGGCAAAAAGCATTGTTCTGGGAAAGCCACCTCCTCAACCACGTCGTCAGCACCCCGCCCACAAGTCAACCCACCAGTAGTAACGCCAGCAGGAAGAAACCCTGAGTCCATCAAGATCCGAGCCTCCTGCTCCACTGACGGCAACATCTTAGCAATGTTTCCATTATCCAGACCCACCAGAGACGCCACCAGAGGCACGCCGCTGCCGCCAGACTGATGGGGAACACCGACCAGGCCAGAACCAGCTGGAACGCCGTTGTTACCATACAATGCCGACAAACCAGGGGCATCCACACCGATGTCGTGTTCGCACTTGGAGGCCGCACCGGGGACGCCGACATTACCATGGACCTCCTGGGATCGAAGCCGTGAAGCCACTCGAGAAACATCGGCGCTGTTGGTCACCAAGTCAACCTCAAAGCCCTTAGCTGTAGCAGCGTCGCGAATAGCCTGGAAGGCGCCCCACTGCGAAGCGCCTAAGGTCTCTCCTGCGTCCAGAGCCACCACGATGCGAGGCTTGAACGGAGCTGCTGCTGACGCTACAACTGGAATTGAAGCCGAGGTGACACCGGCTGGCGCCGGAGGAGCTGCTGCAGACACGGTACCGTCCTGAAGCCGGTTCCAGGTTCGGGTTCCAGGGCAAAATGTGCTCAGTTCCGCGGTTCCAGCGATGCCAAACATGTCAGTTCCTGGTTCCAGCCCTGGGCCACCCTCTGGCCAACATGTCACATGCTGGTTCCAGCAAGTTTATTACAAAGTGTAGAGTGCTCAACTGAGTGCAAGAATAGCATTTTCCATTGTACAATTGGTTGTAATAAGTACAAATCATCGCTGGCTTCTGGGGCTTCGCTCCAGACCCCACCGGGGGGGCTGTTCCTCCCCCCTGGACCCCCGCCTCCTGCTTGGGTCCATGCTGCGCATCGACATGGCATGGTCTCCCCCAGAAAAGTTTGGTTCCAGAGGCCTTGTTCAAGTCTAGTTCTGGTTCCAGAGGAGGTTGTGGAACCGGCTTCAGGACGTTAACACGGGGGCCGAGAAGTCGCCGCGCACAGGGCACCCCAAGCTAGACACGTGATCATCAGCCGACTGTGATTGTTGAAGCTGCTGCTGCAGCCGCTGCTCCCTGGCGAAGCGCTCCTTCATCTGCTGAAAGGTCTGGAACTGCTTGAACTCCTCGTAGTCGGGCTCGGCGAAGTTGTCAGCAGGACGCTCGGACAAAGACGAAACACCAGTCGGATGGGCTTGGAGCATCGGCTCATGGCGCTCCCGTAACAGCTCGATGCGTGGGTTCGGCATGTCGAACCCTTGGAAAGCCGGTGGCGTGGAAGAAAGTCTTCGTGAGTGCAATGGACGAAGCTGGCCTTCTTGAAACCTGGCGGCACTATCACACAAGAGGCGTTACAACTACAGAAGGCGGAGAGGAGCTGCCAGATTGCACCTCTTCTAATTCTTCCCGCCGTTTGGCTAACTCCGCTGCAAAATCAAAGCCGGCTGCAAGATCATGCGCCAACCCGCTCAAAGGAGTAGGCACAAACTCAACGTCAAACAGACTGTTGTCACGAGTGTCAAACGCCTCCCCGGCCAGACGACGAGTCCGCAGCCGAGTATTTGGCGGGGAAAACGACATAGAACGACAAACCAACCGCTGCTGCTGCTACCTCGAGCACGCAGAGCCTTGCACACTCAGAGCAATAGACAGGGCAAACACAAAGATAGACCCACTGATACCGCCTTCTCCATATGTACCCCAAGCCATAACGCGTGTGCTTCCCGTTTGCCAAGTCAACCGCCGCCACTGAGCCCTTTTCATAGACCCCAAAAGTGATCCAACTTCCGTCACTGGGTTTTCACACTGTACCGCCGTGATCCCTGCAGTATCGAGGATACTTCGCCAGGTGCCCCATGTGTACTGCTTGCACCGATCGCACCACCAACAGAATCGGATATGACCATGGCATGGTATGCCAATGCCACACGGCATTGTATCAGGTGCGATGCATGCACATCCAGCCGCGTGCCCCTGACAACGCAGACTACGGACAGAGGCCACTGCAGCATTTGCTCTCAACTGGTCTGCTGAAGAGTACGAAGGATGCCCGAAGCATGCCAAATATGCTTCTAACGTCCAATCTTGGGGCACAATAAGCAATGCGCCACTTTTCAATATCCAGTCCGCCACCCTTCAGCATGTACACTCTCGCCAGATTGAGGATGCTGTCAACATGGCGTGGGAAACCTCTCCTCATTTGCCCTCTGCCACAGTATACAGGAGCATTCCAGCCTGCGAGGCAAACAAAGCCATATGTTTGTCAGACACCACAATATAACTAGCTGCTGGTGTCCCATATAGCTTACCATGTTGCTAGATAGAAAAGCTAGACAACAACTCAACATACAAGGGTCAATGTGTATGACCACATCCCATCAAACATATCCATGCTGGCTACAATGGCATCCAGCCGTATCTCATACTCAGGCGCAGGTGCACACCTTCGTTGAAGCTGCTGTAGTTCTAGAGCAAGCAAATCTGACCAGTTGCACCCTTCCACATATGTCACTTACCATGCTGGACTAACCACAAAGCGCCTGTTCTGCTTGGCCCACATCACCTGCAAAGCAAGATATGGCAGCAACCACTCAGCAACAATTCCCAACATAACTCCCAAAACTTCATGTGAGGTTGAGACAAAGCTTTTCTTGTGATGTTACGCAGCTTTCTGCAGCCGCAGCATGCTTTGTCAGCACATGCTCCAGTCAGATCAACAACACCTAACTGCAGACGATGGCAATCACCCCAGCTTCAAGTCGTCCATGCCCTACTGCTGGATGCACATTCCATGGTTGGATATTCTGCACCTTGAATGGCCATCACCTCCCATATGCTCTGTCATGGCTCCTGCTGGTGCCACCAGGAGGACCATTACAACAGCTGCAAATGCATGATAAGCTGCAGCGGCCCAAATGATCCATGTTCCTTTTTTGCCATGAGAGACCATTGCATCAGTGCCAGGGCCCCTCTACCAAACACATTGTGTCCGACATCAACAGCCTCAAATAGACCAAAGCTTCACATCTCGTAGATGTCTTCTCTAGGCAAGCATTGCTTCAGTTCAGACATGAGAGAAACCCAAAGTGGCCCCCGCAGACACTTTTCCCCTCCAACCCAACGAAATCCCATTTTCCCTGACTTACCTTCTCTGTACCACCATGTGTTGCCACCACATGTGTCGTCTGCTCATTGCAGTTGATCCCGCAAGAGGCACCGTACTGTTCTGCTAACACCCACAGCGGGTGCTGCCTGGGATCCGACTCCAGCGGAATGACCCTGCTGAACACCACATGCACTCCTGCGAGCACTGCCTGCTTCTCACATGCCATGACATGCCGCACATCCCACTCTGCCACACTGTGCCCATCAATCTTTATGATTGGCTCAGTGCGAGGGCCCCGTAACCGCTTGAAGACCAAGGCATGTACTGTGTCAAAGATGCGCAGGGCCATCATCAGCATCCCACGCTTGGGGCACTCATCCCTGTACATACCGGCATGTGTAGACGCAAAAGCTTAGAGCAAGCATGAACAAAGCCAAATGACAACATCGAAGGCAAACATCATTTGCAATTGGCACCTACTTACTTATTGATGCCTCCTTCTAGCTTATCCACAATCGCCTTCAGAAAAACATCCATGCTCAGTCGCTCAACTGGAGATCGCCGCTGTAGATGACTTCATGCTGAGCAAGGTATCCTACGCAGACCCCCGAAGCTGCACCACAATGTCATGATCCAAGCATCTCCTTTTGACACCGTACAGCCTATAACGGTTAATGATAACTAATTTGCTTACTCCGTAATGCAGGTGGCAGCGCCCCTGGAAGTCCCCTTGCCTACCTGTCAATCTCCATGAGGCTCTTCCCATTCATGCCTAAGCGCTTCCTGCTGCTGGGGAAGTAGATGTAGCGCTCCACCACAAACAGGTTGCGCCTGTCATGCGGCCACACTGCACTGCTGTCATCCACAATAATCACCATGGGCTCTCGCCCCTCAAGACCCTGCACAGAACATGCATGTACTGCTCTCAGTTCCAACCTCTCTTCTAGAACTTCTGACCGAGCCATTATGACCTTGGCTGGACTATCTGCCCGTATCCCCTTATCCCCGTATCCCTATCCCCTTGCTCTTTATCTTCCCTATTATCTTCCCTATCTTGCCCGTACCCCTATCCCCTTGCTCCCTTATCCCCTTGCATGTTTTCCATCCCAAACTCCCCTCCCCTATCCCCTTGCCCGTATCCCCGTATCCCCATATACTATTTTATGCATCAGCAACCCTGCAATGCAGAGGCCTGTACAAAGCCCAACATCCATGCGTACTCACCAACATATTGCCGGTTAGCTAGTGACTCTGTTGTGAGTGAGACATGGGAGCAAGCAGAGTGGATGAAGGGGCTGCAGTGAAGCCCGTGTGCAGCACCTTATGGCCTAACAGGGTGCACTCTTAAGCAGTCAAGCACCATGTGCAGGCATTGCACTTCCATTGCGGCATATCCCTGAGTGTAAAAACACATGCTAATCGCAACACTCTGTACTGCAGCTAAGAATGAAATGTTCACCTGCATCAAGCGCTTGTACTGCACATCTGCTGCGGGCTCCTCCCCTGGCGCAACATTGACCCCTTGAGCTATGATCCTGTTGCCAAAGTACAAGCCCTTCGGATCCAGCAACTCTGCCATGGCCGTGGCATAGCTACGGGTGCCTGCAGAGGAGCGGAAATGCATGTAAATTACACTGCTATTTGACCTGCATGGCTATGTCCAACAATTGGACATAGGCATGTACAATAACCATAACACCAACAAGCTGTGCACGTATACTCATGGCAACCTGCAGAAGCACATGTGGTTCGACCCCATGCTATCGTCACCATTGGGAAAGCACTGCAGGACGCAAGGAAACCTAGGACAGCAATAGCAGCCATCTAGTTAACCATTCCAATATAACCAGAACCGGTTTACGCAAGAAGAAACTAGCTCCATGGCTTAGAACACCAAACCATAGCAAAAATATACAGAGTGTCCAAAAAACCAGAAAGGGTAGTGCTACAACAGAATGTCACCACCACCACCCTCCTGTCTGCATCGCTTACCTCTTCATGCACATGCTTGTTTGTCATCAGACCCAGCAAAAGTTCTTTGCCTTGTAAAGACAATGGAGCTTCCAACTCCTATTAGCCGAAGGATTTAAGCCATACAACACAACAAGCATCAACCAAAGACCCACTTCTTTACCAAGCGACTCACCTGCTGTATGGATCCACAGTTCAAAGTGCTCTGACGACCTTCGCAAGAACTCCCGCACCCCTGGACGCAGCTTGGTCCACATGCTCACCCGTGGCAGGCGGTACAAATCTCTCTGCTCTGGCTGAAGGTTCACCTATGCAAGGCAGAGATGAAAGGAACATGCACAACAGTGGGCAACAACCCAATACATTTGATCAAGACAAATAGCTGGGTATCTGAATGCTGTCAAAGGGACACAACATTTGCCAATGGGACATGCAGCTTTTTTGCATGGGTCCCAACCTGCAAACAGACTGGTGCCCGACCTAAGGCTGTGCTGTACTCCTGAAGCCCACCACGGATCCATAGGACTATCTTGTTCTTTCTCAACTTTAGGACAGCTGATCTGTCCTGTGTATTACCAGAACATACCATGGGCTTTGGGACCAGCCCATGGGCGACGATGACAGAGACGCTCAAACTCAAAGAGCTCTGGCGAAGGATGCAGTCCCCACAGTGGCCAACAGAATCATGGCATGTACCAGAGTTGGGCAAATAATTCACCCCAACATCCATCATATCAGCAGCTTTGCCTTAGCAGCTAGACTACTGCAAATCTCCCCGTGCCTCACCTGCGCTGCTGCTGCCTGCTCCAGCTTAAACTCCCACTCCCGCTCTATCTCATTGAACTTGACTGAGTTGACCAAAGTGTGGTCCAAATCCAGTACCAAGCAGAGCTTCTGACCCCGAAGCAGCTCCTGCATCCCCAACTGCAAGCTGCTAGGCTGCTCCATAGCCGCAGCAACCTCAGGCGGAAGAGGGGGAGCCTCCCCAGGGCCCTCCTCCTCCCGCTTGAGCTTCTTTGCTGCTTGCCCAGGCCCCTCTGCTGCACCCTCCTCCCCACCCTCAAGATTTGACCCATCTTCCCTCTGGGACCTCTTGCCCCCTAGGCTGGCTCCTTGCTGCTTGGCCCCCTGTACATCTGCACCTGTGCTGTTGACTATTATCTTTATCTTTGACTGCTGCTGCTGGTTGTTGTTCTGCTGGCCCTGCTGCTGTTGATTTTGTTGTTGTGGCTGCTCGGGCTCTTGCTCCTGAGGCGCTCTAGACTCGCCCTCTTTCCCGCCTGACACCCCTTGCTGCTGCTGCTCCTCCTGCTTTTGTGTTACATCTCTGCTGACTGGTGATGGCCCAGGCCTAGGTGTCGTTGTGGCTCCTCCCCCGCCAATACCACTGCCGGAAGCACCTGGTGCCGCTGCATCTCTAAACCCTGCTGGCTGCTGGACTCCCCCTGACAATGCTGCAGCATGGCTTACTTCCGATACAGCCTCCTCTTTGCTCACTGAAGCCTGTAGAAGGATCGGTGGGTAGCAGAAAGACCAACAAAACTTTTGGATTTGCGAAGACGACTGGCGACTGGCGACACCGGCTTAAACGACATAATGTTGACAAAGTAAGACCCTGCTGTACTATGTAACGCGACTGAGACCCAGCACAACCTATTCACATCCCAAGGACAGCATTCACAATCATACAGCTGCTCAAGACTGTGTTGTTGCTTAATCCTATGAACTGGTACTTATATTTTGCGAGTCCCCATGCCATGCTTTTGGGAAAACAGCCATGCTGTCAAAGCATGGTAACCAAAGCAGCTCCATAGCTTCGCCTTGCCGTACCCAGCCACTCACGACCAACATCAACTAGCAAAGGAGCTTGCAACTCTCTTAAGAGCCTAAAGAGCTTCCTCACCTGCAAACCGTCTGAGCGCGCGCTGACATGCTGCTGGTCTTTACCACCTGGCCCCTCCTCCTTGACTACCCCTGCTCCTGCTGCTCCACCTGTTGTCCCTGCTCCACCAGAACTTGCTGCTGCCTTCTCTGCTGCCTCTTTAGCCTTGTTCCTGTCCCTTTCCTCCCAGAGATACTTAAACTCCTTACTCTCCTTTACCAGCTGCTCTAGCTCCTTCTTGTTGGTCTCAGCAAAGACATCATGCCTGGACAGGGCATACAGGTCCACGGTATCAGAAGGAAGAGTAGCATGCTATGTAATCAGCCATGACGTGGTTGCTGTGTGGAAACTGTCTCATGAGGACATGGCTTCTATCAACTACCTATACAAAAAACTTCAAACAAAACCATGGTCAGCCAGCCAGGTCTTCCTGTACCATGTACCAAGAAGAGACTGGACTCCTAAGGCTCCAAGGAGGCTGGCATATGCGCATGCAAGCAGATACAGTACCGTGTTCATATGGCATTATGACATTTACAGCCTGCTTTTATACAGCATGCCAAATCATAGCAGGACTCCTAACCACAACAACCAACCGGAAGACATCGCCGTGCATTCACCAGCCACTAGAGCTCTCCTGCCAAGAGGCATACAAAAAGATCACAAAGGTGCACGAAGTCAATAAACTACAGCATGGCTAAGGCCAGTACCTGTAGTTCAAAGCCGTTTTCATAAGCATCCGTGCCACCTCCATGTTCTGTGTCTTGCCTGCACCTGTGCCTGTGAGCACAACGACGTGCTTGATGCCCTGGTAGATCTTCAGTGAGAAATCGTGGCAAGGAGGGTAGTGCTCTATGGGGTCGTGCCGCTTCCGCTGCAAGGAGGTACAAAGAAAGTATGCAGCTCAGCACCTGGAAGAGGCATGCACCTTGTAATCCTCCTTCTTGCAATAATGCAAAGACGGTAAAGTGTTTGCTGGAGGCCTGCAAACATGGTGTGTATGCGTTGGTGTTTTGCAGCACTCCCAAGCTTCTGTGCAGCACATCCCCATCACCTTTGCACTGTATTGCTGTCAAACCAGTCAAATCACAACACCTGACTGCGAAAGTTAAAGAAACTATTCGGACTCTAGCCTGCTGCTTATATTTCAATACATCCTTGCGAGAATAAGTTTACAGCCTGCTGCCTTCCCCGTCATAGTTAACAAATGCTTTAGAGTAGCTGCAACCTGACGTTGTCAGGCCACAGTTGTCATTTGCTTGGGCAGGCCATCCGGCCATACCCACAGGCAGGCCAGATGACAGGGCTGAACCCGACTCGCTGCTTACTTCCCAGGTACTGCTGAGCACCTGCCTGACCCTACTGCGCCTGTTGCTGTGCCTGTGAGTGTTCAGTATCCACACTTTCTTGTTTGTGCCTTACTGGCTGCTAACTGCAAGCTCATCCGCATGCACCAACTGTGTCGCCCACCTTGACCCGCCGCAGCAGCTTGTCCAGCTTCTTTATAGCCTCCCGCAGGTCTTGGCACACTGGCACCCAGAAACTGCATAGTAGGTACCAATCATTCAGCTTCGAAGCTGTAGCTTGTAAGCAGCATGCGTAATGGGTAGCATCAAGGCTGTCAATGGAAAGCTTGCAGACCTCTGCTGTACCGTCCAGGCGGAATGGAGCTGGGCTCCCTGATGGAACAGCACCCAATAGGATGAGCGCTATCATTGCAAAGAGTGGGAGGACCAGCGGGGATGTGGGAGGCAAGGGGGACATTGGGAGAGTTAGAGCAGCAGGATTGCTCCTACAGCATTAGCTGCTGCCACCAACCAGGAGGCGATTGCTAATTGAGCACCTAGAGCAAAAACAGCTGCTAAGTCTCATGCTGGTGGAGTGTGGTATCCCTATGTGTAATTGCAACTCTGTGTGTGGTGAGTTAGCTGCTTGGGCTACGTACTTGCGCACATCCTGAAAGGAGACGTGAGCAGTCAACCGAGCAAGCTCAGATGCTAGCTCATCCCTCTCCCTCTCCTCCCTCACACGGTCCTCCCTCTGGTGCCTATTGTAGTCCGGCCGCCCTCTGGCTATGGGCTCTTCCCTTCTGTCATGGTGGCTGTGATAGCGTGCTGGTACGCCAGCTCGCTCCTTCTGATGTCCCCCCATACTACTTTCCCGTCGCTCATCAGCTGCTGGTGCGGCAGGCTTCTGTTCTGGCTTCTCAGCTGAAGTCTGTGCAGCGGGGACATCTGCAGGTTGAGTCTCTGGTGCACTTTTCTCGACCTTCTCTTCCTCTACAGGTGCCTGCATGTGTCTAGTTGGCTCAGCGGGTGCGGTACTGTTCACATGTGCCTGCGAAGTGTATGTGAGACGCACTTGATCTCCGGCTTCTCCTGGCTCCTCAGGAAGCTCTCCTTCCTCCACCTCTCCTTCTTCATGATCGCTCTCCTCTGGCATGATGCTCAAGCTCCACGAAAACCTGAAAGCAGGGTGGTGGGCATGCGCTTTCGACTGCAAAGTCCCCCGGCCAATGACAATGATCAGTACTAACTTCACCTGGAACCGCTCATGCCTAAAGAGACTCTCCGAGGGCAGCTTCGATGGAGGTCAGAATTCTGAACTGACCAGCACAACCATTAGCAGGACCATTATAACCTGGCTTTAAGCCCGCAAATTTGTAAACGCTGTAAATCTGTCGTTCCTTCGTTCCCCGATACATCCTTACCACGACCCACCAAGGATATCCACAGATGCACTACAACTACACCTGTCGGTTATCCTCCGCAGATTGCGTCACAGTCCTTTCTGGGTGTACATGTAGTACCCAGTTGAGAGCACCCTCGACTCCTTGCGTTGGGTGCACGAAGAGGGGATTGTCGATGGCAGAACACTATTCCCTGCATTTCACATGAAGTGTCTTGGGCTTGTAACATTATTTCCTGGTAAACAGCCGGAATTTGCAAGGTGAGGCAAAACGAGCTAGCACAGAATCAGTAGGGTCCACATGGATTGAACCATTCAACCAGCCTGATTGTCACAGTACAAAACAGTACTGGTATGATCAGTGGCGGTGTAGCTGGCAGTTGAACAGATTGGTGCAAGGCCGCTAGGGACGCTGCAGCATGCTTGTCACTCATTACGATGGGGTGCAACCTCTGTATGTGGCTCTGTCTCGGTCATTCAGCATGACACGCAGGCGTGTACACAGTACACACAGGGCTGTACAGAAGTGGCATAATATGGTGTACACATCAGGGATGTATACCAGATTACTGATTGTTTTATGTTTTCAACAATGAAAGATAAATGAAGAGATGAGACTAGAAATCATCGGTCCAAAAAGGTCTCCATCACTAGGACCATCTGACCCTTGCTTGAGCAGAGAGAGAGAACTACGCAGACCCTTGCTTGAGCATTTCTTAAGTTCTTTATTGTACCACCCCAAAACCATCACACAAGGAGCAAGGAAGGAGAGTTTCCTGCTTTTGAAGGACAACCCAAGACGAAAGTGAAGTCTGCCAGCAAGAGCTGTCAGTACACATTTGTTGATGGCTTATAAAACCAAGTGACACCCCAAGTCCAAAACATATCATTAACCACAAGTTGGCCCCACACCGGGGGTGCCAGTAACGGAGCCAAAGTAGGCTCCATGGGCATCCAAGTCATAGTCATCATAATCAGACGAAAATGTCGGTGTCAACCTTGTACTCATCCAGACCTTACTCCTGAAGCGTCTCCAAAAGCAAGCAGCAGTCCCCATTCACAACAGCCACAATTAAGCAGTAACCTGGAGCACAAGCCCATGTCACTGCTGAGAAGATGGTGTGGAAGGCAGGAAGGACAGATGCTCAAAAAACTATGCCCTGCATATCTGAGTGAAAGCATGCTGCGCTGAACATCAGTTGAACTTGTTCCGCAGTGCTACCTTCAGGTCAGTTGACTTGATTCCATATACTCATCAAAGGCTTCAGCCTTGTCGTCTGGCAATGCTGCTTCTGATGGAGCACCTCCTGCGTCAGCATCCTTCTGCTCCTGCAGCTGTTTGTCGACTGCCCTCAGCTTCAGTTGGAGCACAGGGCCCTGGCCTTCAGCATTGGCTGCTTTAGCTAAAACCTGCAAACCAGAGAGTCGTTATGGCATCAGTCAGTTAGACACAAGACATACACGTTGTCGGCCTGAGCCCCTCCAAGCAGTAGCCAGCAGGCCAAATCAAGGCCCATGGGAGACTCAAGCTTGTAGCTTACCAGCACGTCTGCCTGTACTTGTACCATACCCTATGCCCCTTTAAGCATCTCACAATGGCATGGGTCCAGCATCTCGAGCCATTTTACACAGTGAGCAACTCACAGCCAAACTACAACAAGCCCATCTGACTGTTATTCAAGCATTTCATACCACATGTACTGATTTTTCCCGTCAGGCATGCGCATCATTCTCTTGTAATCCTATGAATTAAAGATGAGGACATCATACATGACGCCTTCCCCTCCCAGCAGCTACAGAACCACCTCAACCCCAGAGGTCCTCCACTCCCCCAAGGTAGACAAGGGGCCTATGGCACTTTTTGCTGGGACCCTGGAATATGATAAAATGTAATAATTAGACATCAACCCAAATGAACATGCTGCCCCGTGTACAACCCCATATCACCTTGATCAACACCATGCTGACCAGCTCCTCCTCCTCCCACCTGCTGCGTGCACCCTTAGCTAGCTGCAAGTTGTGCACCTTAGTGACTGACCCATTGTAAACTGCAACATACGCTCGGTGTGGCCCCTTCTTGGGGTAGTTGCTTGCCAGAGAGCACGCAGCACCTATGCCAAGGATGGGGCTGGTACCAGCAGGGGTAAGAGCTGCAGACTTTCTATAAGCAGCAACAGCTAGGTCAGATGCCATCTCAGCTGAACAGAACTGAGTGGGCACCTGCATGCATACACAGTAATGGCCGAGTTGTTAGGATACATGCACAGAGTCAATGAGACAGTGCAGGAAGGCATGCCATTGTGTGACAATAGTTTGGCCTCAGCCAGAAGCAGGGCATGGAGGTAGTTAGCCAGAGCCCCACGAATGCTGAACTGCGAAGCCAATGGGTGGAGTGAAGATTAGACTTCCAATGCGTTCAAGAATGCAGCTTGGCACAGTTCTAAGGACTGCAGGTAATGGCAAGGGCTGGCCCAAGCCACATGATTCAGGCCAGAATGAAAACCTGTACTGATCTGAGATAAGTGTGCATACCTTTCCCAAAGCTTGCACTGAGCTTTCTCGTGACTGCAGCACTGACGCCTCTATGATTGTGTTGGAAGAGCCTGGTACACTGACCAGCCAGCCTATGGCCTACAAGACATGAGCATAACAAGGATTAGCTAAAGGGATGCATGCATGAATACTCTCTGCAGAATGCTGTATTTTGTGGCAACTTAAACACTGAGCTCCGCAATGACTCAGCAGTTCAGGAGCAGGAGCAAGATATTCAGCTATTTTCAAAGAAGTACTGCTTTGCAGGTCGAGCTGGGCGTATAGAGCATATGCATGGGCTTTGCTGCAGAGTCACTGACACAGTATTATCACGTGCCTGTGCCTGCTAGCATTGTGGCTCATGCTGATTGTAAATCCTCAACATCAACAGCTGGAATGGAAACAAGGGCACAATGGTGGTAAGTCTCTGTGCTTGAAGCTTAGTAGAGAGGTGAGAGTCTACAGTGCTAGGCTCTTCTTCAAGTCTATACGGACATAGTACCTGTGCTCCACCACCTGTCACAAAGATGGTGACCTTAAGACTGCTGCTGTGGATGCTGGTGATGGCATTTGTCAGCTCAGGGTCCATCCTTGGCACGAGGTTGGTTCCTAAATCCTAAATGCTGCAAAACAAAGGGTGTTGTTAAGAGCAGTCAGCAGACAAGGCACAGTCAAAGCTGGCTGAATCAGAGCCAACGCTCAGATTGCCAGATTACCAGATTACCAACTAGCCCAAAAGGGCATCCCATGGGAGCCAATGAAGGCTCATAGGGCCAAAAACACCAACCATAACCATAAATTCAGACGTACCTCATTATGTATAGTAATGTTCCTCATACCTACTAAAACTGCTCCAGCCAGAAATGAAACCATGACAGGAGGAGAAGATACTGCTAGCACCATGCAGGGGAGTGCATACTACGGTTGAATGGCCTCAGCAGCTGCCCATGTCTGCAAGCCTCCTGAACAAGATGAACAGGGGCCAAAAGCGTGTTTGAGCACCGAGTCACTCCCTGACTCAAGTGCCTGTCGTGCTGGTGCCGGGGCGGGTCAGCTACACTGACTAAAGGAACTCTCCCTGGCTTTCAGTGAACATCTAGTGCTAATGCCACATATGTTATGTGTGTCATCCTTGAAACAGGCTCGACCAGCGCATGGGCGGACAACTGCGGAACTGGAATACTTGGGCAAATTCAGCCAATTGGGATTAGGCTCACTCTGTTCAGGGCATGCATTTGCATGATATGTACTAGTAGCCTGCCAGGGTAAGCAGCTGCTGACATGTTCATGGGCAGTTCCATGTACATGGGCAGTTCCATACTCCGACGATCTGTCAAGCTTTGGACGCGGTTCCAGCAGTGGCCATCTGATCGGGCCTTAACCGCGCTGGATGAGAACTGCATGCGAACATTCGGACGTATCCTGATGCGCACGAGTCGGCTCAGCCTCTTTTTGCATACTGCAAGCTCGCAAGGACCAGGCCACAGCAGCACTCCAACGTTGCCAGGCATCTGTTCAAGTCAACAGGCAGCTACCAGTACAGCTTCCACAAGCACCAACGAAGGTGACGGACTCACCAGCTCAACTGAGGCCGAGTAACAATTATCGGCAGCAGAGTGGGTTAAAACGGTTGAAGCACTAGAAACCTGCAAGTACATCACGCTGTGTATTGTGTATTGTGTATTGTCCACTGCGAGGAGGAAGAATACCCGGACTTCACCGGCAGTCCATCCCTTTCAGGAAGACCACTCAACTCCCTGTGGTACACAAATGGGTAATTTACGTGGAATGTGAATACCAATATTTCTTTCCCGAACATGCCCCCAGCTGCCACCATCCAGGGAAACATGCCCACAAATCTCGCCCGCATCTGATTCGAACTGGCTACCTGAGGAATACGAAGTGATAATCGTACCCCTAAACTACTGGAGGCCTAATCAGCAAGCAACCAAGCAGCATAAAGTGCTTGTGCCATGCCAACAAAACTGCTAACTCAAGATCCCAAGTGCTACTCCCCTGGCACCTGACAGGGCGTTCACGACAGCAGCTTGCAGCAACCCTAGACTCGCTATCAACCAAGCCGGCAGCACTAGTCGTGCAAAATTATCATCAATACTGATAATATATAACTTGTCATTGTGCTAAGACTGCAAGGCTCCTGGGGAGCCTCCTAGTTAACTAATCCTCCGCCACTCTAAACAGCTGCCAGAACGGCCCCAACCAGGGTGCGCACCACAGCAGCTCCAGAACCAGCACATATGTTGCCATTCCCATCTAACTGCTATTTGGTTTTCCGAGATCCCCCAGGACGGAGTGGGTCCACCTGCCACTCTTTTCCTTCAGCCTCCATGCAGTGTAGAAATGAAGACCACAGTGTCTCCTTCATGCAATTCAGCATCCAGCATCCCACTGCAAATGGAGGAAGACATGACATTGTGAGCAAAGCCCTGAGTTGACAAAGAAGTCCCATCTGCTGAACTCGACAACAGCAGTTCTGATAACCAACTAAAACTATCCACAAATCACAGTGAACTGCTCGCCACTCACTCCTCATCCTGAAGTTGTGCCCTTAAGTCCCAATCTCACAGATCCACACAATGGGTTGCTGGGCAGAAAGTAGCTCATGTGTTCTGGCAATAACTTATCATGCCTCTAATTTCACCTGCTGATCTTCCCCCTGTGAGTGAGTGGACGCTGGGCACTTGCACAGGTTTCTAGGAAAGGCTCTGCCACGTCCAAACCATGCTTTTTTTTGCTGCAGTTCCATCCACACATTACTAGATGTGGCTGAGCTTTACAGTCATGCCCGTGTCAGGCCGAGCCGCTGCCAGCGACAGAACAGGAACTTGTGCAAGCCCAGAGACATATGGCTATGTTCTGCAATTGAATTGACATCCTTGTCCAAATCAGCCGTATCTTATCTGAATGCCTAGTGCTCCATTGCTCCCTCGACTGAGATTAGTCAGTCCAATGTGTTGGCCGTGTAACATCGAATCCATCCAGGAAATTTAGTCAGCAGTAACAAGCAAATTGCAACTGCTGCCAGTACTGCTGGGTCCTGTATATGTCACCAGGCCCTGTTGCCCATCGGACGCTGCTGCTTCCTACTTCCAGCAGTCAAATAAGATGACTTCTACCAGTCTTGTTCCTCTCCTTCCTTTCATTTGATACACAAGCATCTTGCAGCATACGGTACTGGAACACACAGTCCTCACCTAAGCTCCCAGTCACAGTCATTGATCAAGACCAAGATGCCTGGCCGCCTACAGTTCAAGGGCAGAATTCCTGTCAACCAGGGCCCTTTTGACACAGCAAGAGTTGGAAGCTTTGGTGCTTTTGGAACCCTCTGGTCGAAAGCCATTCTCCACACTGCAAGTGCGCCCAGCAAGGCAAAGGATGTATGCAGAAAGAGCAATGTCCCAGTATTGGCAGGAGCACTAGCAATAGCAGTGGCAGCAGCAGACAGCCACAGACGGACAGCATCTTAAGCTGCCAAGATCGATCTTGCTGTGGCGCCGTCAGGCTACCGGTAACATACAAATTGTGCGCCATGATATCATGCAAAAAGCAATTATCATGCCACACAGCAGCACCCAAGACAAGGAGCCAGCTGCATACACAACCCGGCAAGCCTCCGTAAAGCACAAAATTGAGGACATGAAACTGAGCCGTCCAGAAGAAAAACCTCCTATTAGCCTTGATTTGTAATTAGCTGATGTTTGCGGACAGGAAAGTCACATGCTGAGCATCATACTAGCCACTTTGCCCAATGTTGTAACATTGGTACACTTACACAGTCTCCCCCTTCATGAAAAGCTCAGGTCGGGCTTTTAACAAGTTGTCTTTTGTCCATGGAAGTAGGTCTGCCACTGTCAGCTGCAGCAACCAGATGGAGAGGCTTACGTTAGAATTGCAGTTGCTCTAGCAATAGTCCACGCAGATGAGTCAACCTTGGCTGTTCACATGACAGCTGAGCCGGGTCTATAAAGCCTAGCGGGGTCTACAGAATTCTGCCGTGGCATATAACATCTTGTGATCCAGAGTATGATCAGCAGTTGCTGCTACATCCAGGTTGTCCCTGCTTTTTTGCTCCTTCAACTGCAAGACTGTTCCAAGTCGTGTGGCTCAATTAGAAGGTGGGCAACCTCTACGCTCAGTAACGGCATGGGAAGCTGATAGCACCTTAGCAGACGCGTGCTACTTGTGCGCTTTAGTCCTGAAATGAATTATATCTGCTTAGTCCTGGAATGTCTATTGCTGTCAGCTTCTTCATCGTCCATGTTAAAGGCTCCATCTGGTCCCCGGACAACAGAGATCATCCGCTCACAGCCGCCTTTCTAAAGCATTGCTCCACCTTGGGCAGGGCACAAACTGCTGGACCATGCTGCTTGCTGTTACATCTCCCTGCACACTGCTCACCTTGCCGTCCTTAGGGACATCCACACTGTAGGCTTTCCTGTTGTCGAAGAGTAGTTCTAAGCCTCCACTGCGTAACAGAGAGGACATCAGAGGCCCGTTGACGTTCAGATCCAGGAGGAAGCTACCGCTAAGGAGTGCACCTGAACTCTATGTTGAGCTTCATGTTAAGCCCCGACGAACAGCTCAATAAAAGGAGCGCGGTAGTGACCGTACTATGTGTCTAACAGGATGCGCCATACGCTTGCTAGGTTGTGCCACTAACCCTGCAGTTGCCAAGCTGCACCTCGAGGTGACCTGTGCATCAATGGACCCCTATAGTGGTGTTTGTGTTCTGCAGATCACAATGCAAGCGGGTCCAACCTGCTCAGTCATAGTCAGGTTGCTTGTCATCTGATATCTCGCCCAGATTGTGCACGCATCCTGTAGTGCGGACCGTACTGCAAAAGGAGTGCGACAGACGGGAAGGCTCCGGCAGGACATTTGCAGCATATTTCCCAGCATGTCTGAAGAGTGCATCCTTTATGTCATTGCACACGTCCTTGGTCTGCCTCCGGTCCATAGTTTGTGCAGTTTTGCGTGTCAACTTTCGGACATTGGCCAGTGACGCAGCTGTCCGTAACTGCCGATCGTGTGCAATTGAGAGTTTTTACGGATATGCCTTCGCAACAAGCATGCTGCGCCCATGATCACGATTGTGGAGCTGCAGACTGTGGTCCTGCATACTCTCTTTACAAGCACATAGACCTCCCAAGGGTGATGAACCTACGGCCACTGGTTCTGCTCGGCATGCAAAAAGATCCTATCACGTCGTCACTTTCTGTTTAGGTGCGGTGTTTGAATGAAGATGTCGACGGCTCCTGTCGGCACGTCTTCAAAGCATGGCAGCAGCGAGCAGAGCCAACAGCTGAGCCCCTGAGAAGTGACCCAGATGACTGCGAGCTATTGCTACACATACCGTGGGTGGTGAATTCCTGCCCGTCTCATCAATTTTATGAACTACTTTGGACTGAGCCGCATGTATATGCTACAGGTTTGATGGAGCTGTCAAGCTGAAAGCAATATGCATCATTGGAGGAGGACCAGACGGGACAGCACCTGCCAAAATGAGAGCGTGAGTAGCCAATAAACTGCTACCCTGGACCTCGATTACTGTGGGATACTGATGCATGTTAATGAAAGGCCAAGGCAGCAAGTTGCAACAAGGGCAGCAAGGCAGCAACACGGCAACAACTTACAGGGCAGCAACTTCCAACACCCGACAGTGCAAAGCTAGGACGCAGTACATGAGCAATGGTGCTGGATGATCTCTCGGCGTTTTGCACTGGGCCTGCGGACCAAGGAACAGTGCTCAACTTTGACTGGCACCGAGGACAGGAATGCATTGAGAGGCAACAGGAGCTGCCCTGCTTCTAGCTTGACTGAAGTAGACTGGTGTGTGGGGCTAGCATATTGTTGACAAGCGGCAGCTTGCAAGTACGGATGCTTTCTGCTATGATACTGCAGACAAGGACCTTGCTCTACATGAGCCCTTGGATCTCATGTTGTGCAAGGCAGTGACTGTCCCTTGGGATTTCCATTGATCATATCCCTTTGCCCTGTACAGGTTTGTGAACAGAGAAGACCTGGATTTTGCAGCAGTTCATGATATGGCGCCAACTCAGGAATGGGACCTGCAGGAGAACAACAGCAATGGCCTTTTGGAATACCCCACCCAGTGAGTAGCAGGATTGATTCCCCTGTAACGCACCTGACGCCATCAGGAATGGCATTGCACTGCACTCTTTTCAGGAGGGCAGGTTGCAGTATGCAAGGCGGGATGGCTTATGACATGTCAAGGAGCCCTGCTTTTAGATAGTGTCTGGCTATGAGGGAGGCTGGGCATAAGCTATTGGACCGTTTAGTGCTTGTTTGGGCACAGCAGCTCTTCTTGATCATCTTGGTCCGCCCACTGAAGTTTGTGATGGATGCACACCATTCCTGTTACCTGGATTGCCGCATGCTTCTATGGCTATCTGAAACTAGAAGATGGAAATAGTTGACAGGCGTGCATGCATCAGCTATGTAGCATTGAGAGCGTTTTGGGCGGAGCTCTACAGGCGTCCAACTGTTAATACGCTTGTGCACTCGTCACCTTTGGACACTCGGTGTATTTTAGCATAGCGAAAAGGTGCAGGGCTTGCTTGGTGGAGAAACCTTGGCACTGGTAGAGAACATCTGTGGGATTTGTATTCTATCAGCAGCACTTTACATTACGGTACCTTACTTTGCGGGCTCATCTCTTCACTGACCATCAATGTTAGATGTATCAAGCATGTCGTGGCTATGCTTCTGCTGGGCAGGTGGCAGGCTCACACAACCAACTAACCAAATTAACCAATGTAATTCCTGCTGCAGAGTTGCCAAGTTCACAGGCATCCATGCTCTGACTTTGCACTTTCCAAGCACCTTCGGCAGTGACCAGTGTGAGATCCACTTCATTGGTTTGAAAGGAGACTTCAGTGAGGTGAGCAGACACCCCATGCAATGACTACGCTATAGAGGAACTTTTGTGCAAGGCTGGCATTAGTGATCCATACATTACCAAAGGAGCTGGAGTAGTTCACCTGTTTTGCATATTGCACATGTGGGCTGTGCATATTCTCTACTGCGACTAAAGCTATATGCAGCAAGCCCCATGCTTACACAAGCTGTTCACTTTCCTGATTTGCAGCGCCAGCGGCGGGCTGTTGAGGCAGTGTACGAGGCCAGGCCTGTGCCTAAGGACCACCAAGTGCCTGACATGCATGGGGCACATTATGGACTCTGAGGACCAGTTCCGATGTCAAACAAAACCATCTTCCAAGACTTTCATAGATGTAGAAAGCCTGTGTTTGATTGGTTGACCCCGTTTGTTATGTTGGGGATCGTGGTTAGTGCCTGTGCCTTGCTTTAGAATTCATCTGATCAGTGTATGTGTTTGGTCGGTCTGGCCTAGCAACGTTCTTGCTGTTGCCAGACATGCCTGATTTGATGATTTGCTTAATCCTTGTTTGTTCCAGGAGTCGGTGTACAGTACTGGCATGGGCCTGACATACATCTACTGGCTGCGCTCATTGCAACATGCTTGAGAATCTAAGAACAGAGAGGAAATTACATGTAGGAATTGAGCTGATCAGAAGCGACCTCGCTCGTATCCTGGCAGACAATGGTTGAACAAGAAGTGCCGTTATGTGCCACACTCATGCAAGGATTCGAACCTGGATCTGTCCTGCGACAGGTATAGGCAGGTATGATAGTGCAACATTGCAACCTGAATCAGGAGAAAGCCGGTGACCTGTGCACAGGCCTTTGCTATACAGAATTCTGTCTGTGGGGGTGGGTGGTGCTGCTGCCCCCATTTGTGCCCGGCTTTATACTGTGGATATCATTGTCAGAATTGTAACTCTCTCTTTGCCACACACTTTTCAATGGCAAACATGCTGGTATGTGCGTAATACATTTCAGAGCCCGCTCATACATACAGGCAGCCAAGACACTTTCCACTCTCACTCAACATCGGCACAATTGTGCTTTTTGGCTAGCCCTAAGGGCCAGTACCATAGAGGTAACATCAAATCTTAAAGCGAATCGAAACTGCACAACCTTGGCTTCTTGGGCTTAAAAAATGAGAACAGGCCAATTGGTAGGCAAGAAACTCAACCAGAATCCTCAAGCCACTGATATGAGAACAGGCCACAGATGGCGGCCACCCCAAGGCCATGCTGTTGCTCAAAGAACGAATGCCCACACATGCCTGCTGTGGACCTGCCAGCACCAGTTTGCAGGTTCATCCAACCATCCACCTTGTCAGCAGCTGCTGCGCACTTGCTCTGAACATATCATCTCCCAAATCTCACAGAGTGCGAACATGCTGGTTTATCTAGCCAGCTTCTGCCCCGTCAAGATTCAATGCCGCCATTCAGGGGGATGATCACACCATCCTCGCTTGCTAGCAGCACAACTGCACAGTTTCGAGGCCCCATTTGTCATTAGTTGCCAGACTTCTTCTTCTTGACGGGCCTTACTGCCTGGTGGGGTTTTGGGCTCGGCAGTGTTGCTTGCAGGTGATTCATGATGGAGGCTAGGGGGTTGGCTTGGAACGCAGGGTGGTAGACCACTTGCTGAAGTCTATTGAGCTCACGACCCCTGCATACAAGGAGCACAATAGATGGATCCACGCGAACATCACAGTTAACCATTGAGCAACCATCATGGTGTAAAGGAGCTGACAAAAGAACAGGATCTTTGGGCAAAGAGCCGCAAATCTGCATGAGGGTGGCTTTACATGCCAATGACTTTTGTCCATGCATGTCAAACCCAGCTTTGAGTGTTAGCATGGCAACAGGTGTTGAATGGTAACATCAGAGAACCAATACTCTGGGCCCTGTAGCGCAGGTCAGCGTCCATACAGTGGCATCACTCATTCTGCTGATCCCAAACATATGATTTGTTGCAGCCTGAAAGAACACATACTCGCCACCGTGTGAATTGCCAGTTGTGCGGAGACCCCAAAACATGCATGATATTGAAGACTGCAAACTGCAGAAAGCGTGCTGTGGTTTACAGCAGGGTCAGTGGCTAACTAGGTAATGGACCAGGTCTCAGTCTTCTCGCAGTTTCAGCTCTCTGTCTGGACTTCCGCTGTATGCAGGCACTACGAACTTTTTAGTTTAGATCATATCCCGGGTGCTGCACGGCCTGCAAGCTGTGCTATCCCAGATACCATGACTCTGCAAAGCATTCCCTTTTCCTCCAGAAAGCCAACCATGCAAGGCCCTACTTACGTGACATCTGCCCGAGCTTGCACACGCTTCACACTTGTCAACCTCTTTGCCTGCTGGTTACTGCTTGTCTTTGCTTGGCCTTGCGATTTTAGGAGCTCCTCAAGCGGCCCTGCCAGGGACTTGAGGTCTGGCAATTGCTTGGACTTCTTCTTCTTCTGCAATGTTTGTGATAAGCAAGCCAATTAAGGCTCCAGAAGCCATAGAGACTGCAAATGCCATTGCTCAGGAGGCTCACCTTGAGGCTAGTTCCCTTCAGTTGCAGTGACGCCTGCTTGCTGGCAGCAACACCTGCATGGCAACGTTTGGTCAAGTGCCTGGCCACAGAAAACCTTAAGCATGCATGGCTTCTCCCAGGCTTACGTTCAAGAAAGTTGACCTTCTTTGTGAGCTTCCTTTGCACGTGCTGTGGGGGTGCGGGCCCTACTGGCTCCTCAAGCTGCTTGGCCTGTGCCAGGGGATCAGAGAGTGGTCAACAGAGCACACAAATACATCCATTAATACGCGAATTTTCTTAGGGCTTACTGCTTGTGTCTTCTGGGCCTTATATCGCTGCTTCCCCCCCACTTTCTTCTTGACCTGTTTGGGAACAGATGTACATGACCGATTGCTACGGTACCGTGATGTTAATGGACTTCGGGGCGCACCATCTGTCCAAAGAGAAGTCTTCCTGCTGCCGTGTATCCTGTCTCTTTCCTCAGTGAAGGTGGGGTACGGTCTATTTGCCCCTTCTTACTGGCATGGCCAACCGCGAGCTGGTCACCGCATGACAAACTGGCCTCAATTGCTTCATAAATCAGATTCGGTTTTGATCGTACGTGCAGCGTCTCCATGCCTAAAGGGGGCGGGCCCCGTAGCGGAGCCTCCATGCTGCTCCGTGACCTAGTGACACGGATCACTAGCCAGCGTGCACTACACAATGCGATGCAATTCCTTGGAAGTGGAGACACTGCCATGCTTAGGAACCTGTGGATGCCTCCAGAAAGGTCTTTACCTTGACGTCTGCTGAATTGCACATCCTCTGTTGGGATCAGCACGGCCATGGGGATTCACTAAGGGACTCAAACGCCCTGAGCAACCGCATGCGGCTGTCTTCTACCCGTAGGGCCTCACAATTCAGCCATGGCTTTGCAAAAAGCCATAAAGTACGTCAAAGAGCATCCGCTCTCTCTGGCGGTCGCAGTCGTTGTGGCCGTTTTCAGTTCGCCCCTGGTGCTCCGACTCCTGGTCCACTTCGCACCTCTGATCTTGTCAGCGCTGCTCCTAGCTGCGGTATGTTCTTACAGCTATGTAGGAAGTTACAAGAAAGCTCTCAGCCTTATAGGTGCTTTAATGCTCTGTGCAGGTTGGCATTGCTTTCTTCTCCAAGAAGGACGTGCGCGGTAGGTTGCTGGCAGATACTTTAAAGCAAGATATCCCATCGCATGGAGTTATATAACAATCTCCGTCTCACGCAGATGGACGGGGCAAGGGGGTGGCCTCAAGGGGTGTACCATCAGACCTTCAAGTAGCAGAATCAGCAGTTGAGCCTGAGGCTCCTGCTTCTGCTGCCAGCATAGCAGCTGCTGTGGTGGCTCCTGCTGTTGCAGCTGCGGCGACCGTTGCTGTAGTCTCTTCTGCAGCTTCAAACAGCACAGCAGCTGCAAAAAATGTTAAAGAGGAGGAGGGTGATGACTCCTTCACTGCCAGCAAGTGAGTGTCAAGCAAGGCAAGCAATCCAGCATGCTTAGACCCATTTCCACTTGTACAGCAGCAGCCCGAACAATATTGGGTATAGCATCTATTCTGATAGAGAGGTCCAATCTATAGCATGTACACTGCTGTGCAAGGCACGCCTACTGCATGTGTTCCAGGAGCAGGAGCCCGTTAATAGCAAGGCACCAATGGGACCTTATGCTCATCTTTGGCTCTTGAAGCACCCTATTGCACGACAGCATTAACAGGCCATCTTGCATGTGTATCTTGTTCTGGGAGGTCCGTTTGGGGAGGCTAACAACCAAAGCATATCACATGCATGCAAGCTGGCTATGAACCAATAGTTAGGAGAGCTAGTCCTGACGTTCTGCCAAGCAAGAGAGGGCTGCGGACGAGTTCTGCTGAGCACATAATCTCTTTTGGTTGGAGATAGTGAGGTCCTTGCAGTTGATCAATCCCTAATGAAACCCCGGCACTTGTTGGCCTGGATCACGCCACTGGGTCTGGATTGCCGTACGGTTCAGATGTTTGCATGAAAGTTTGAAGCCCATGAGGATTTGCAGCCTCAAGAAGAATGGAGCTTGTGGTGATCGGCTTAGGATTACAGCATGTGCAGCTGAGCTGTAGCAGGGTGCAGGATGACAAATGTAGGGAGGGCATAGCTATTTTTCGCATGGTTGGAACATATATCTGGCTGGTGACAACCGGGCTCGCAAGCAGGGAAAGACTTCAATTGGCAGTAGGGCGATCCCACTTTTCTGCGGTCCTGGTATAGAGACTTGTGATGCCACCCTCTCTTGCAGGTTCACAGTGTCTGTGCCAGGGTACAAGGTGTGGACGGATCCTCTGCAGCGGTCCGAGGCCTTCCCCCAGCTGGAGGGTTTGATGAAGCAGCGCATCATCTACATTGATGGTGCCATGGGTACAATGATCCAGCGCTACAAGCTGCAGGAGGGGGACTTCAGGGGTGAACGCTATGCCAACCACGGGCATGAGCTGAAGGGCAACAATGATCTGCTGGTTATCACCCGGCCGGATGTCATTGAGGAGATCCACACTGCCTACCTGGAGGCTGGTGCAGATATCATTGAGACCAACACCTTCAATGGTACCTCCATCAGCCAGGCGGACTATGAGCTGCAGGACAAGGAGGAGGTGGGTGTCTGTTGTTCCACCGAACTGCTTAGATGGGTTCCTGGCTCTCAAAAGAACCTGTTAGTATGGGTGATTGGGGCACTGGTGGCCTTGGCTCCAGCTTGTAGTCCTGTTCAGGTTGCTGTAATGTGGGTGGCTTGGCTTTGGCATGAGCAACCCACTGACGAGCGAAGCTGGAATTGTTGCAATGTTGATCGTATTGCTATGTCTGCAGAGTGGCTGCAGACACTGGATGCAGGCCTGAGATGCATTACCAAGTACTAAATTGAATTAGGCTGGAAGAGAGCATGCCATGCACTTGTTTAGTGTGTGGGTTTGGGTTTTACATTTGCAAACACACCTTATTAGTGTTGTGCCACAGGATGTCCTGAACCTCATGTATGTTTGTGCAGGTATACCTCATCAACCGGAGTGCTGCTGAGCTTGCCAAGAAGGCCACCGCCAAGTACATGGCCCAGCACCCTGGGGAGCTTAAATTTGTGGCTGGGGCTGTGGGCCCCACCAACAAGACCCTCAGTGTGTCACCCTCTGTGGAGAATCCTGCCTTCCGTGGCATTACCTACGATGAGGTGGTGGATGCCTACTACGAGCAGCTGGGGGGGCTGTATGATGGTGGTGTGGACATGTTCCTGGTGGAGACCATCTTCGATACCCTGAATGCCAAGGCTGCCGTGTTTGCTTTGGAGAAGTTCTTTGCAGACAAGGGTGTGCGGATCCCCGTTTTCATCAGCGGTACGATCGTGGATAACAGCGGCCGCACCCTAAGTGGCCAGACCAATGAGGCGTTCTGGAACAGCATCAGCCACGCCAAGCCCATGGCTGTGGGGCTGAATTGCGCACTGGGTGCTTCCGACATGAAGAAGTACATCGCCAACCTCAGCGCCTGTGCAGATTGCTTTGTGTTCTGTTACCCTAACGCTGGCCTGCCCAATGCCATGGGTGGTTATGACCAGAAGGGTGTTGAAATGGCAGAGGAGGTCCGGCCGTTCTGTACGGAAAACCTCGTCAATGCCATCGGGGGCTGCTGTGGTTCCACTCCTGAGCACATAGCTGCCCTCAAGACCATGGCCAGCGCGTATCCTCCTCGTCCTGTCAGGGAGGTAGAGCCCCTTATGCGGATCAGCGGCTTGGAGCCCCTCAACTACACCCCTAACGCCACGGACATGCGCAAGACCTTCTTGAACATTGGGGAGCGATGCAATGTGGCTGGCTCCATCATGTTCAAGAAGGCCATCGTGGATGGGGACTATGACAAGGCGCTAGACATTGCTCTGAAGCAGGTCAACCAGGGGGCTGATGTTCTGGACATCAACATGGATGATGGCCTGATTGATGGAGTGGCAGCCATGACCAAGTTTGTTAACCTCTGCATTGCAGGTAAGAAGAAGTGGAAGTATGCATTCATACTAATCTAGGCCCGTGGAGTCATTGGAAAAGCAACGTTCCCCTGGCAGGTAGTGCAGCCTGTAAAATATGACCAAAGACAATTGTCAAGAGCTTGGTCAACAAAATGATGTCCAGCTATATATCCTATGCATACGCTGATGTGTAAGAAGATGTGCAGCTCGTGTACAAGCAATGCAAATGCCTAAGAGTTTGCCCAACCTGTGTAAAGAGCCCATTAGCTCACCACTTGCGCATGTTGCTACTAACCTCTAAGCACTAGCCTCGTGATTAATGCAGCTTGTTCTTGCTGAGCCTCTATGACATACTTGATATCCCAGAACTGATGCGTATGTCCCAAAGTGCCAGTGGAAGTGTGTCCTTCCAGGGTTCATATATGTTGCATATGAATCCACAGTATACTTGTTCTGTCCTGGAGGACGGATGCTTGGTGTGCAAGCAGCCAGGACCATGTGGTATGCAGCTTCTCGTATGGTCGCTGCTTGCGACATAGTAGGCTCTGACAGTTAGGGACCTCTGAGCTTGGTGTATGCGATTGCTACTGTTTCTGGCTTTGGCTTTGCAGCGAATAAAAATGCTTTCCTGCAATGACTGCTGTAGAGGTACTAGTGATGTGTGCTTCTTGCCTGAACACATTCATGCGGCACTGAATCACCTCGTGTTGATGGTTCTTGTGTTAGGTGGCTATGCTTTGGCATGTGTCCTGCTGTGGTCCTTTGAATATTCCACCTATGTCAGCATGTAAGGGGATTCAGCATTGTGCATAAGGCCAGGACAGGCTTCTGGCAAGTTATGTACTTTTTAGCTCCCTCTTCTCTATGTTCTTGGGATTCACCATATTCACATCTCGCCTGAGCAGCATTCTGGCACCTTATGTACCCTGTAACCTTGACGCCCATTGCCTGAAGGTGAGCTACTGGTCGAAAATGTACGCTGTCTATAAGGGTAATTTACGCTGTCTATAAGGGTTAACTGCTGTCCCTGTTGTCATTTCATGCATTGGCACTTTGCAGACCCGGAGATCAGTCGCATCCCATTCATGATTGACAGCTCCAAGTTCCATATTGTGGAGGCAGGCCTCAAGTGCGCTCAGGGCAAGTGCATCGTCAACTCCATATCTCTGAAGGAGGGTGAGGAGGCGTTCAGGCGTCATGCCAAGGTGGTGAAGGACCATGGGGCAGCAGTGGTGGTCATGGCCTTTGATGAGACAGGTAAGCTGCAATAGATGCAGTCGTGAGCATGTTGACACTTTCTCACTCATACCAGGATTCACATGATTGTAACAAGCTCACAGGGAATTTCAGCTGGTGAAGGCTCAGATAGTGGGATCGGACTTAGGTTGTTGATGTATGTGTCCCAAAGACCTGCCTAGACGGCATGTCATAGGGGTCTGATGGCGTGGAACCTAACAATGTCACACTCACCAAGGGAAAGCTATCCCAGCTGACCTCATAACATAACACATTCTGCCAGTGCATGCGGGCGTTTTCAAGCAGCGGACTCCTAATTAAACATTCATCTTGTCATCGGCACGGTGCCTTGAAGATTGGGACATTGTCGTGGTAGTGACAACCCCGTGCTGGATTATTACACTGTTCTGCTTATACTGCTAGCTGCTGTTCAGTGCATTTTTGCAACTGTGATGTTTGACTAACGTTTGCTTGTTGCAACTGGATGCCCAGCTGTGAACACACCTGCTTATCACTGTACGCATGCATGTTTGCTGCAGGTCAAGCTGCCAGCTCTGAAGACAAGGTGCGCATGTGCCAGCGGGCCTACCGCATTTTGGTGGAGGAGGTGGGCTTCAACCCCCAGGACATCATCTTTGACCCCAACATCCTCACAGTGGGCACTGGCCTTGCTGAGCACAACAACTATGCTGTGGACTTCTTCAAGGCTACTCGGGAGATCAAGCGGGTCTGTCCTGGGGCCAAGATCAGCGGTGGTGTGTCTAACATTGCCTTCTCCTTCCGTGGGAATGAGGCTGTCCGCCGCTGCTTCCACAGCGCGTTCCTCCACCATGCCTGCCGCATGGGCATGGACATGGGCATCGTCAATGCTGCCCAGGTCCAACAGGATGAGTACAGCAAGTTAGACAAGGAGCTGCTGTCCTATGTAGAGGACGTGCTGCTGAACCGCAGAGAAGATGCGACCGAACGTCTGCTGGATTATGCAGCCACCCTCGAGCCTAAATGCAAACCTACGGCTGTACGGAAGCTGGGTGCTGCTGCTGAAGAGCCGAAGTCCAGCATCCCTCCTCGCCTGAACCCTGTCCCCGACAATGTGGATGTCCTGGCACCAGAAGAGAACCTGCCCCCTGTCCCCACCTACACCCCCTGGGAAGACCCCCTGAAGTGCTCTAAGACCTTTGCCCAGCTGGAGGGTTTGATGAAGGAGCGCATCATCTACATTGATGGTGCCATGGGTACTATGATCCAGCGCTACAAGCTGCAGGAGGAAGACTTTAGGGGGGAGCGCTATGCCAACCACGGGCATGAGCTGAAGGGCAATAATGATTTGCTGGTTATCACCCGGCCAGATGTCATTGAGGAGATCCACACTGCCTACCTGGAGGGTGGTGCAGATATCATTGAGACCAACACCTTCAATGGTACCTCCATTAGCCAGGCGGACTATGAGCTGCAGGACAAGGATGAGGTAGGGAGCAGAGTACGGGACTGTGTATCCATTTCATGGTGGGCGTTGTTTGCAGGCTCTATGCCAAGGAATGATTTACGATTTGGTGCTTTAAACTGGTTATACAAGCAAGTATTGGCAGCAATAAGCCCACAGGGCTGCTTCAAGACTGGAATGTTGGTGGCTGGCTCTTCATGGCAGCACTTGGGAATGCCCATTTGTACTTATGTCTATGATACCATATGACACATGGGATGTTGCCTTTATGCCATCTAACACATGGGATGTCGTTATCATGCCATCTGGCACATGTAATGTTGTTGCTGTTTGAACGTCACGGCATGATGTGTGATGTCATGCCAGCCCTTAGACTGAATCATCATTAGCATACGCTGTGGGAATAGCGCATGGAGACCGAGACTGTCTAGATCATTTGTTGAAGGCTAAAAACAGTATGATTTGTGGCAGGACGGCCTGACTATACTCCAGAAAGTGGAGATCGCCAATTAATAAGCAGCGCTATGGTCAGACTCGACATTTCCCCCTCCCTGTGCTGTGTTGATCTGCCATTTGCATTTATGGTTACATGCTACATCAGTGCAGAGACGCATAAAGGTCCTTCTGTAAGTCCTTTTGTATACGTGCTTGAAACTACAATACTGATTCTTGTATCAGCCGTTAGTTGTGTCAACGCGCAACTGCACAATGGTCTCTCAGTTACCAGCCTTACTTTTAAGGCACATATCTAGGCTGTGAAAGGCTCTGCAAAGCATGAGCGGTATGTTCTGCTGCTTTTTCCAGGTGTACCTCATCAACCGGAGTGCTGCTGAGCTTGCCAAGAAGGCCACTGCCAAGTACATGGCCCAGCACCCTGGGGAGCTCAAGTTTGTGGCTGGGGCTGTGGGCCCCACCAACAAGACCCTCAGTGTTTCCCCTTCGGTTGAGAACCCTGCCTTCCGTGGCATCACCTACGATGAGGTGGTGGATGCCTACTACGAGCAGCTGGGGGGGCTGTATGATGGTGGTGTGGACATGTTCCTGGTGGAGACCATCTTCGACACCCTGAATGCTAAGGCTGCGGTGTTCGCTTTGGAGAAGTTCTTTGCGGACAAGGGTGTGCGGATCCCGGTCTTCATCAGCGGTACGATCGTGGATAACAGCGGCCGCACCCTAAGTGGCCAGACCAATGAGGCGTTCTGGAACAGCATCAGCCACGCCAAGCCCATGGCTGTGGGGCTGAACTGCGCCCTGGGTGCTTCCGACATGAAGAAGTACATCGCCAACCTCAGCGCCTGTGCAGACTGCTATGTCTTCTGTTACCCTAACGCTGGCCTGCCCAATGCCATGGGTGGTTACGACCAGAAGGGCGTCGAGATGGCAGAGGAGGTCCGGCCGTTCTGTACGGAAAACCTCGTCAATGCCATCGGGGGCTGCTGTGGTTCCACTCCTGAGCACATAGCTGCCCTCAAGACCATGGCCAGCGCGTATCCTCCTCGTCCTGTCAGGGAGGTAGAGCCCCTTATGCGGATCAGCGGCTTGGAGCCCCTCAACTACACCCCTGAAGCCACCAACATGCGCAAGACCTTCTTGAACATTGGAGAGCGCTGCAATGTGGCTGGTTCCATCATGTTCAAGAAGGCCATTGTGGATGGGGACTATGACAAGGCACTAGACATTGCTCTGAAGCAGGTCAACCAGGGGGCTGATGTTCTGGACATCAACATGGATGATGGCCTGATCGATGGTGTAGCAGCCATGACCAAGTTTGTCAACCTCTGCATTGCAGGTCAGTGGGTGCAAGCTTATGGGTAACATGGGGCAGATGCGCATTACATCTCAACTCATTTATTGCCTGCAAGCTGTAAATGTAAGAGCTGCAGACAATGTGAGATTAATGGTATTGCAGACTACATCTACCTTGCAGTAACATAGAGGTTTGCAAGGAGCCTTTGAGAAAAGGGAAAACCATGCGTTCATGGCACCTGCATGGCATAAACTGGTCCTATAAAGAACCAATGCAGTTTGGGTTGCACATGTCTGGGTGTATGTCTTCTTTCACAGAATAGCCCTCCCTTTTGTTTGTAGCTGTTTCATGAACAGACTAGAGTAACTGTGCCAGCAATTCTTGTGTCGGTGGTACACGGCCTGATTGCTGGATCAATTGTGCCCTGATCAGATGTTTGCTTGGAGTCCTGTTGCTCTGACACACCTGACGTTCCTGACTGCAGACCCTGAGATCAGCCGCGTGCCGTTCATGATCGACAGCTCCAAGTTCCACATTGTGGAGGCAGGCCTCAAGTGCGCACAGGGCAAATGCATTGTCAACTCCATCTCTTTGAAGGAGGGTGAGGAGGCATTCAGACGCCATGCCAAGGTGGTGAAAGACCATGGTGCAGCAGTGGTGGTCATGGCCTTCGATGAGACAGGTAGGTTGTCACCCACCTAGGAGCAAGGGATTGACCAGATGTTCCAAGGGCCTTCAGCACAGCCTACACCTCGGGGATAGAGTGAGCTGTATCCACTGCTTCAGGCATATACTCGGGCATTCTGTTACTGCAATGGTGGGACCTAGGGGGTCTCTGTGCGGACAAGATTGGCCAGCCTTGTTACTTTTGCTTTATGGTCCGAGGTCGGCCTTTTGTTCACCAAGTCTGAACTGGTGCCTGTTTGCATGTGGGACCGTAAGAACATGACCTGGCTAGTTCTTGCTGGTTCGTTCAGCTGCCACTACATTGACTCCTTAGCAGCTGTAGCCAAACCCTGTTGCCTAGCTGGAGGTACGTACATGCTGTATGGTTGTGGTCCCCACAATGACCTTCTCTGGAGCATGTTCCTTGAAGTTGTGCATACCGTATGTGTAGTGGCTAGCAAACCTTGACCAGATTAAGTGGCATATCGTTGTTCCCAATGGATGTAAGATGTATAGGGCAACTGGTTGTCCGTGCTTATAGAAGCTTTAATTTGCATTCATGGTTCCTATGTTTGTACAGGCCAAGCTGCTAGCAGCGAGGAGAAGGTGCGCATGTGCCAGCGGGCCTACCGCATCCTGGTGGAGGAGGTGGGCTTCAACCCCCAGGACATCATCTTTGACCCCAACATCCTCACTGTGGGCACTGGCCTTGCTGAGCACAACAACTATGCTGTGGACTTCTTCAAGGCTACTCGGGAGATCAAGCGGGTTTGTCCGGGGGCCAAGATTAGCGGTGGTGTGTCCAACATTGCCTTCTCCTTCCGTGGCAATGAGGCTGTGCGTCGCTGCTTCCACAGCGCTTTCCTCCACCATGCCTGCCGCATGGGCATGGACATGGGCATTGTCAATGCTGCCCAGGTCCGGGAGGATGAGTACAGCAAGTTAGACAAGGAGCTGCTGTCCTACGTAGAGGACGTGCTGCTGAATCGATGCGAGAACGCCACCGAACGCATGCTCGAATTTGCAGCTACACTAGAGCCAAAGTGCAAGCCAACAGCAGTACGGAAGCTAGCAGGCGCTGATGACTCGGGTCCCAAGATCAGTCCTCGCCTGAACCCTGTCCCTGACAATGTGGATATCTTGGCCCCTGAGGATAACCTACCCCCTGTCCCCACCTACACTCCCTGGCAAGACCCCCTGAAGTGCTCTGAGGCCTTCCCCCAGCTGGAGGGTTTGATGAAGGAGCGCATCATCTATATTGATGGTGCCATGGGTACTATGATCCAGCGCTACAAGCTGCAGGAGGAGGACTTCAGGGGTGAGCGCTATGCCAACCATGGGCATGAGCTGAAGGGCAATAATGATCTGCTGGTGATCACCCGGCCGGATGTCATTGAGGAGATCCACACTGCCTACCTGGAGGGTGGTGCAGATATCATTGAGACCAACACCTTCAATGGTACCTCCATCAGCCAGGCGGACTATGAGCTGCAGGACAAGGATGAGGTATGTCCCATTAGCATTCTTTGGTACCATGCTCAGTATGCTGCAGGATCACGCAATGCAGCACATTGTGATATGATTATCTATTGCTGTTTAGCAGCTGGTACAAACAAAGGGTGTGAGTGGCTGTCATAATGGCAATATGTTTGTCTGCATCAAGTTTATCCCAATTGGGTCCTTGAAGCAGCATGCTCACCTTTATGCTTGTTCTGAGTGATTGGTAGGACATGTTTGCACAGCATCAGGCATTGGATTGAGCAACACAGTGCATTCGCATTTCTGGAGTATGTGTCGTTCGCTAGATGTTTCCATGTCCTACCCAGTGAAGCGTTGTATTCAGAGTAATTAGTCACACTCTTGTTTTTCCAGATCGGCTGCAAGCAAAGCTTCTGGCACTTTCCTGCTTCTTCCAGGTGTACCTCATCAACCGAAGTGCTGCTGAGCTGGCCAAGAAGGCCACTGCCAAGTACATGGCCCAGCACCCTGGGGAACTCAAGTTTGTGGCTGGGGCTGTGGGCCCCACCAACAAGACCCTCAGTGTGTCACCCTCTGTGGAGAATCCTGCCTTCCGTGGCATTACCTACGATGAGGTGGTGGATGCCTACTACGAGCAGCTGGGGGGGCTGTATGATGGTGGTGTGGACATGTTCCTGGTGGAGACCATCTTCGATACCCTGAACGCCAAGGCTGCTGTGTTTGCTTTGGAGAAGTTCTTTGCGGACAAGGGTGTGCGGATTCCGGTCTTCATCAGCGGTACGATCGTGGATAACAGCGGCCGCACCCTAAGTGGCCAGACCAATGAGGCGTTCTGGAACAGCATCAGCCACGCCAAGCCCATGGCTGTGGGGCTGAATTGCGCACTGGGTGCTTCCGACATGAAGAAGTACATCGCCAACCTCAGCGCCTGTGCAGACTGCTTTGTGTTCTGTTACCCTAATGCTGGCCTGCCCAATGCCATGGGCGGTTATGACCAGAAGGGTGATGAGATGGCAGAGGAGGTCCGGCCGTTCTGTGAAGAGAACCTCGTGAATGCCATTGGCGGCTGCTGTGGCTCCACTCCTGAGCACATAGCTGCCCTCAAGACCATGGCCAGCGCATATCCTCCTCGTCCGGTCCGTCCCGTGGAGCCGCTGATGCGTGTCAGCGGCTTGGAGCCGCTCAACTATACCCCCGATGCCACGGACATGCGCAAGACCTTCTTGAACATTGGGGAGCGATGCAATGTGGCTGGTTCCATCATGTTCAAGAAGGCCATCATCGATGGGGACTATGACAAGGCGCTAAGCATTGCACTGAAGCAGGTCAACCAGGGGGCTGACGTCCTGGACATCAACATGGATGATGGCCTGATTGATGGTATGGCAGCCATGACCAAGTTTGTCAACCTCTGCATAGCAGGTGAGAGCACTTTTCAGGGCTCACAGTCTTGCAGGGGCCGTGGTGGGACGGTTGAGCAATGGACATTCCCATGAGCTCGCTACTTGTCAGTGTTCAAGGCATGCTTAGGTTTGTGGTGCTAGGCTGAATTACGCAGACAATCTATCAATCAAATTGCAAGACCACCAGACAGGGTGTGTTTACTATGACACTCGCCTTTTGCTTTCGTCTCTTCGGTTCATCTCACAGCAGTCATCTGCTGCGGACTGATGATACAGCTGCAAGCCAGACTTGAATCGTGTTTTCAATTGTTTGGAGTCTTTATTCCTCACCCCTGTCTGTTTCTGTTGCTTGTGTGCAGACCCTGAGATCAGCCGCGTGCCATTCATGATCGACAGCTCCAAGTTCCACATTGTGGAGGCAGGCCTGAAGTGCGCACAGGGCAAGTGCATTGTCAACTCCATATCTCTGAAGGAGGGTGAGGCGGCGTTCAGGCGTCATGCCAAGGTGGTGAAGGACCATGGGGCAGCAGTGGTGGTCATGGCCTTTGATGAGACAGGTAAGCTGCACCGAGATATGCAAATTATCACCATGTTTGTCTGCTTGGTCTCCTGATTTTTCTCCTATCCTTTGGGTTTGTAAGAGCAGTCTTTTGTCGTTTCTTTTCTTTCCGTCCAGCGCATGGCTTCACATGCTGGATACTGGCTGCATCTGGTACACAGCTTACCCTAACTGGTTTGACATGCTATGTCTCAATGATGAATGCAATGTTTGCCGAGTTACAAAACCCTATTGGGTTGCTCTTGTGTGTAAAGCCCTAGTGTTTAACATGAGAGCCCTACACGCGTGGGTTGAGGGGTAGTTATTAGTCATTCTCAAACGACTTCGGTTGCAGCTGATAGTTAGGCAGGTCCACCACATGGTCAGTATGATAAAGTGCATGCTCGCCTGCAGGTCAAGCTGCCAGCTCTGAAGACAAGGTGCGCATGTGCCAGCGGGCCTACCGCATCCTGGTGGAGGAGGTGGGCTTCAACCCCCAGGACATCATCTTTGACCCCAACATCCTCACTGTGGGCACTGGCCTTGCTGAGCACAACAACTATGCTGTGGACTTCTTCAAGGCTACTCGGGAGATCAAGCGGGTTTGTCCGGGGGCCAAGATTAGCGGTGGTGTGTCCAACATTGCCTTCTCCTTCCGTGGCAATGAGGCTGTGCGTCGCTGCTTCCACAGCGCTTTCCTCCACCATGCCTGCCGCATGGGCATGGATATGGGCATCGTCAATGCTGACCAGGTCCGGGAGGATGAGTACAGCAAGTTAGACAAGGAGCTGCTGTCCTACGTAGAGGACGTGCTGCTGAACCGGTGCGAGAACGCCACTGAACGCATGCTTGAGTTCGCAGCTACGCTGGAGCCCAAGTGCAAGCCAACAGCTGTGCGGAAGCTGGTGGTAGCTGGTGCTGGTCCCACAATCACTCCTCGCCTGAACCCTGTCCCTGGCAATGTGGATATCTTGGCTCCTGAGGATAACCTACCCCCTGTCCCCACCTACACTCCCTGGCAAGACCCTTTGAAGTGCTCCGAGGCCTTCCCCCAGCTGGAGGGGTTGATGAAGGAGCGCATCATCTACATTGATGGTGCCATGGGTACTATGATCCAGCGCTACAAGCTGCAGGAGGAGGACTTCAGGGGGGAGCGCTATGCCAACCACGGGCATGAGCTGAAGGGCAACAATGACTTGCTGGTGATCACCCGGCCGGATGTCATTGAGGAGATCCACACTGCCTACCTGGAGGGTGGTGCAGATATCATTGAGACCAACACCTTCAACGGTACCTCCATCAGCCAGGCGGACTATGAGCTGCAGGACAAGGAGGAGGTAAAGTCCAAGGGGTTCTGGTATCAAACATTGCTCATGATTAGCTTCTAGTATAGGGTATGATCTTGAGGAGCCAAGCCTCCATCATATTGCTGCAGGGAGCAGGCCTTTGGGTTGTTGTTGGCCATGCTAAGGTCCCCATTATAATGGTTGCATGTTGACAAGCTACTTGTGGGAGGCTGTTATGGATTAGATACTTCACGTGGGTTGGTAATCATCTTATTGGGGTGAAAAGAGGATAGTGTATTGCTGGTTAATGATTCATTGCAGATGGTGCTGAACTGTTGTCAATGTATCCTGCAGCTTCTTAGTCAATCAAAGGCAAGCTATTGCCGTGGAAAGGGATGGTTTACCTCCTGGTGCTTCTGTACTGCACTATCTTTGCATCATCGCAGGCTACCTCCCCTTGATCCGACCTATGCATAGCAGCTGTCAATCCCTAGTAGAGCAGTACTGTAGTTAACCGCTTAATGCCGCGTGCTATCTGTGCTTTTTTCGTGCGCTAGTAAATGCATAAATGCTGCTTAATGCCGCGTGCTATCTGTTCTGTTTTCATGCGCTAGTAATTCATAATTGCTGCCTTGACCCTGGTATCAACAACCCCCAGAATATACCACATCCTACTGCACCCAGACAACGAATTTGCTAGCAGCTGAACAATGCCAGCTTTCCATACTGGAAGGGTTCACTTGCTGCATCCTAGTTTGAAGCCAGTGTCTGGTGCTTCTGCTCTTCCAGGTGTACCTCATCAACCGGAGTGCTGCTGAGCTTGCCAAGAAGGCTACGGCCAAGTACATGGCCCAGCACCCTGGGGAGCTCAAGTTTGTGGCTGGGGCTGTGGGCCCCACCAACAAGACCCTCAGTGTGTCACCCTCTGTGGAGAATCCTGCCTTCCGTGGCATTACCTACGATGAGGTGGTGGATGCCTACTACGAGCAGCTGGGGGGGCTCTATGATGGTGGTGTGGACATGTTCCTGGTGGAGACCATCTTCGATACCCTTAACGCCAAGGCTGCCGTGTTTGCTTTGGAGATGTTCTTTGCAGACAAGGGTGTGCGGATTCCGGTCTTCATCAGCGGTACGATCGTGGATAACAGCGGCCGCACCCTAAGTGGCCAGACCAATGAGGCGTTCTGGAACAGCATCAGCCACGCCAAGCCCATGGCTGTGGGGCTGAACTGCGCCCTGGGTGCTTCTGACATGAAGAAGTACATCGCCAACCTCAGTGCCTGTGCAGACTGCTATGTCTTCTGTTACCCTAACGCTGGCCTGCCCAATGCCATGGGTGGTTATGACCAGAAGGGTGATGAGATGGCAGAGGAGGTCCGGCCGTTCTGTGAAGAGAACCTTGTGAATGCGATTGGCGGCTGCTGTGGCTCCACTCCTGAGCACATAGCTGCCCTCAAGACCATGGCCAGTGCGTATCCTCCTCGTCCGGTCCGTCCCGTGGAGCCGCTGATGCGTGTTAGCGGCTTGGAACCCCTCAACTACACCCCTAACGCCACCGACATGCGCAAGACCTTCTTGAACATTGGGGAGCGCTGCAATGTGGCTGGTTCCATCATGTTCAAGAAGGCCATCATCGACGGAGATTACGACAAGGCGCTAAGCATTGCACTGAAGCAGGTCAATCAGGGGGCTGATGTTCTGGACATCAACATGGATGATGGCCTGATTGATGGTTTGGCAGCCATGACCAAGTTCGTCAACCTCTGCATTGCAGGTGAGAGCAGTTTTCACGTGGGTTGATCCTCCACCAGTGCTGAGCTGTTCCCCATGCTCTCGATTCTGTGACAGTGGATAACTCTATTCAAGTGATGGGGGGGCCATATTATGGAGCAGGTGGGGGCAGGTGTAGTGGTTACGACTGCACTGGCCTTTCCTAGGCATATCATTCATGCCAGCGTGTGGCTGCTTGGGTCCAGGGGGCAAGTAAAATGCTTAGTCCTTATCAGGATTAGTAGCAACTGTATTTTATCTTTCTCTGAAGTCCTGTATGCGTCTGGTGCCTGTTTGCAGACCCTGAGATCAGTCGGGTGCCGTTCATGATTGACAGCTCCAAGTTCCACATTGTGGAGGCAGGCCTCAAGTGCGCACAGGGCAAGTGCATTGTCAACTCCATATCTCTGAAGGAGGGCGAGGAGGCGTTCAGGCGTCATGCCAAGGTGGTGAAGGACCATGGTGCAGCAGTGGTGGTTATGGCTTTCGATGAGACAGGTAAGCTGAACATTTCTGTTTGAGTATGGTTCTTGGTTACCTACAAAGATGGGGCACCATTATACGTTGAACAATTTGCAGAAAGCTGTGCATTTTCATGATTCTTAGTACACATGTGTCAAGCGGTACACGCATTTGATGTCCTGGGCAGAGCATTGTCCGGGAAGCGTGGGGCTAGATGTGCTAGTGTTCGACTACTCTTCAGATGGTGTGTCATTAACTCTGCTCGAAGGTGCGCTTACATGTTTCCCGAATCAATTCATCAACAGATGACATTGCTCCTAGCACTGCTGTGACTGCAGAGTGGGAGGCCAAACAGTCCAGGCAACTTGTCAAGCAGCCCCACATGTGCAATCTGATATCCCGGGCGGTGGTTCAACAGGGTGTCTGACGGTTGCCAGCGCTTCTTCAATGAAATTAGTGGTAGAAGGAGCACACAGTGGATGCAGTATTGATCCCTGCAAGCCTTTCAAGGGTCTCCAGCTCTGAGTGGTGCAGCTAGGTGTGTTCTGCAGCTACCTGCATGAATTTGTCAGCCTAGATAGCACACACTCTTGTCAGCCTAGATAACACACACTGGTATCTTGCCTGCAGGTCAAGCTGCCAGCTCTGAAGACAAGGTTCGCATGTGCCAGCGGGCCTACCGCATCCTGGTGGAGGAGGTGGGCTTCAACCCCCAGGACATCATCTTTGACCCCAACATCCTCACAGTGGGCACTGGCCTTGCTGAGCACAACAACTATGCCGTGGACTTCTTTAAGGCTACTCGGGAGATCAAGCGGGTCTGTCCGGGGGCCAAGATTAGCGGTGGTGTGTCCAACATTGCCTTCTCCTTCCGTGGCAATGAGGCTGTGCGTCGCTGCTTCCACAGCGCCTTCCTCCACCATGCCTGCCGCATGGGCATGGACATGGGCATCGTCAATGCTGCCCAGGTCCGGGAGGATGAGTACAGCAAGTTAGACAAGGAGCTGCTGTCTTATGTAGAGGATGTGCTGCTGAACCGGTGCGAGAACGCCACTGAGCGGATGATGGAGTTTGCTGCCACACTCGACCCCAAGTGCAAGCCAACAGCAGTGGTGAGGAAGGGTGGAGCAGCAGCTGGTGGTGGCGCCAAGGCCAAGGGTGACAGCTGGAGGGATCTCCCTGTGGAGAAGCGCTTGGCGCATGCCCTTGTCAAGGGTATCGACGAGTTTGCTGTGGTGGACACAGAGGAGTGCAGGTCGTGCGGGAAGTACCCCAAGCCATTGCAGGTTATTGAGGGTCCCTTGATGGACGGCATGAATGTCGTTGGAGATCTGTTTGGTGCTGGCAAAATGTTCCTGCCTCAGGTGAGTGGCAAGGAAGCTAGATGCAGTTCCGCGGGTCATTCTGGACTTATAGTACTGGTTGTGGCTGGGTTTTCAGGTGCCAGTCCACTTCCAGTTGCAAGGGATGCACCTTGACGACTCCGTGCAAAAGTGCTGCAAATCTCTTCCCCAGCCAAAGCGCCCTAAGTCTGTTCCATTCTCTTGCATGCATTTGTTTCAGTTGGAAAAGGCTTGGGGAGCTGGATATGCTTGTATATGGTATGGCTTCGGTATCCCAGCAGATCAGTGTCTTGCCCTTTGGTCAGCGATGTTGCATCTTGGCTGAGGCATCATCAAGTTGTTACAAGCATCCAATATGTGCGGGTTGAATGGGCACACCCTTCTTCCCTTGACGAAGGTAACCTTCTAAGAATTCTACCAGGTTCTGAGGATTTGCGTGCATCAACCACAAGGGCTGAAGTAAGGGCAGGCGGGCTTTGCAGAAGCTTCTTACACCAGTTGTTCCTGTGCCACTTTACTCAAGCACTGCCATTGGACATGCTGTGCATGTGCCTGTGCCTGGCATGTTTGCCCCTTGCTTAGCAATGATAGAAGCTGCATATGCCTGCCGTGTATGTTCCTGGGGAGCATGTGTGCAAGAAGGGGTGACTATATGCTGTCACTGCACTGCACAGGCTGTGCCCTGCAAACCTTTTTGCTGTGAGGCTGACGTGTAATATCCATGTCTTGCCGGCTCGAATATCCTTGTCTTGTTGCTGTATCCAGGTGATCAAATCTGCCCGTGTGATGAAGCGTGCTGTGGCGCACTTGCTGCCATACATTGAGGAGGAGAAGCTCAGGGCTGGCGGTTCTGCATCTGCAGACAGCAATGCTGGTGTGTTTGTTATTGCCACTGTCAAGGGCGATGTGCATGACATCGGCAAGAACATCGTGGCTGTTGTCCTCGGGTGCAACAACTTCAAGGTGATTGACCTCGGAGTAATGACCCCTTGGGAGAAAATCCTGGATGCTGCTGCGGAGGCGAAGGCAGATGTGATCGGCTTGTCTGGCCTGATCACACCATCCTTAGATGAGATGGTGACGGTGGCCAAGAAGATGGAGGAGCGTGGATTGAAGGTCCCTTTGCTTGTTGGAGGTGCAACCACCAGCAAGATGCACACAGCCGTCAAGATCGCACCAGTGTACTCTGGCCCCGTTGTGCACGTGCTAGATGCCAGCAGGAGCGTGCCTGTGGTGCAAGCGCTGATAGACAAGAACCTCAAGCAGCGGCAGGAGTTTGTGGATGAGATTGCGGAGCAGTATTCTGAGATGAGGGATGAGTTCTTTGCTGGACTGGAGGATAGGAAGTAAGTGGCGGGTCTGATGCTCTGGATTTTGCAGATCTCTTATGCATGTATGTTTTGAGCAAAATCTGGCAAGCCTGGTCTGATAGATTAGCCAAGCAGCAACAGCAGGGGAGCTAGGCAAGCAGCAGCAGCAGCAAACGATCATAATGTGAAAAGGTTTCTCCAGATGGGCATTGGGTGTGGTTTCTGCCCTTGCTACGTTGCCTTGGGACAGTATGCATGTCATCCTCCTGTTATTTCTCGTGTTATGACTGCTTTTGCTGTGAAGTCAGCAGCATCTGTAAGTGATCTGGTTATATCTATAGTTGGCAAGTGGTTTTGACAGCAAAGAAACAATGGAGGCACTTCCATTGTACTAAGTAAGACAGCCCAATTTGGGGACTTTGGGGGGCTAGGGCCTAATGTCATTCTGTGGCTATGTCCTGAACTGTCACGGTATCCGCTCAGCTACCCAGCAAGCTACAGCATGCCCATGTCTCCAGTGAGGGTAACCAAGCATGAGAATGGCCTAACATATCTGTATTGCACCCCGTGGTCCTATTGAATTGTTTTTAGCAGCAGCTGTGGGTCCTGTGCAGCCTATAAGGAGTTTCTGAACAGTCACATGTGCTGTTTTGCTTTGTTGTAGGTACTTGACACTGGCGGATGCTCGAAAGAAGCAGTTCAAGGTCGACTGGGCAGACCCTATCAACAAACCTGTGCAGCCCAAGGTCCTGGGTGCGACGGTTTACAACAACTATCCCATTGAGGATGTGATTGACTACATTGACTGGAACCCCTTCTTCCAGGTATGTTTATGTAGGGGTAGAGCCTAGTGCCTGGAATGGTTGCTTGCAGCTGCATAACATCTTACTCGTACTTGCAAATCGTTCTTCCATTGGCAAACCATGGGCATATCTATGCATCTTGGTGGCATGTAGGTTTACTGGGAACACGTGAGAGATTAAGCCGGGTATGTATTGTGGCATTGTAATCTGTCTCTGGTTGTTTTGATGGCTTCCTGATAGCCAGGGAAGGCTAGGGTTTCCAGATTGAGACTTTCTGCTGCTGTTTCTGGTGGTGTTGTGCACTAGGTGTGGCAGCTGCGTGGCCGGTACCCCAACCGTGGATACCCCAAGATCTTCAATGATGCTACCGTGGGTGTGGAGGCAAAGAAGCTGTTTGAGGAGGCGCAAGTCATGCTGAACGACTTCATGGTCAACAAGCGTGTGCGCTTGAATGGCATTGTGGGGCTGTTGCCTGCAAACAGTATTGGGGATGATGTTGAGGTGTATGCAGATGATGAAGATCGCAGCACAGTGCGTGCCAAGTTCTATGGGCTGCGGCAGCAGGCAGAGAAGGATACGGACGAGCCGTACATGTGCGTCTCAGACTTTGTTGCTCCAAAGGAGTCTGGCTTGAAGGACTACATTGGGATGTTTGCCTGTTCTGCTGGGCATGGGCTCGAGGAGGTGGTGGAGGGGTTCAAGCAGGCAGGTGACGACTACAGCTACATCATGGCGGAGGCTTTGGCAGATCGCCTTGCAGAGGCATTTGCAGAGAAGCTACATGAGCTGGTGCGGAAGGAGGTGTGGGGCTATGCCCCGGATGAGAACCTCAGTGTTGATGATATGCTCAAGGTCAAGTACCAGGTAAGTTGGGAGCCTGTATGAGGGGTGATTGCTTTCCGGGGGGGGGGGGCTTGGGGTACAAAATTGGCGCAGTTACCGTAGGTGTCTTCTGGCGTTCTTACTGAGGCTCATGCTGATGATCGACACTCACACTGAATAATCTTGGGCTCTGATGACTCAGGTTTTTTGTCAGGTCAGCTCTCTTGGGTCTGGTTGGAGGGTGTCAGTGCAGTGGAGTCACTAAGTTCGGCTGGTTTCATTCACAAGGATTGAAGAGCAGCAATCCGTAGCCACTTCCTGCTCTGTATGTTATCCCCTCAGAAGAGGACCGCAGAATGCTGTTCTGGTTTGCTGATATATCCAATGAATGCCAAAGAAGACAACTGGGCCCAGCTCAGCAGGACAGTGTTGAGTGGCATGGTCGTGTGATTCAGGCTGACACATAATGGTGTTGGGTGGTGTTGTGTACACCTGGCTGTTTGGTTATGGCGGCAGCCTGTGGAAGCAGCACATCTACAGCCGTTGGCGGAGCCGTCCCAAGGTGGATGCTTGCGAAGGTACCTCTATCCCCGGAGAGGAAGCATGTGCTGTTTTCCCATGCAAGGGCATGCTAAGCATGGTCCACATGAAGCAAGCACCATACAAGACTAGAACACGAACAACAATGAGTTACTCTGAATATGCCTGTGTTGCTGTGCCTTGTGCAGGGTATCCGTCCAGCCCCTGGTTACCCTTCACAGCCAGATCACATGGAGAAGCTGACTATGTGGGAGCTCCTGGGCATTGATGGGGAGACTGGCATCACATTGACGGAATCCCTGGCTATGGTGCCGGCAGCCAGTGTGAGCGGCTTGTACTTTGGCGGCAAGTGCAGCAGCTACTTTGCAGTGGGGAAGATCACACATGAGCAGGTGGAGGAGTACGCCATGCGTAAGAAGATGGATCTGAAGGTCTGTGAGCGGTGGCTGGGCACTATGCTCAATTATGAGCCCTAGGTTAGAGCTTGGGGTGAGGGAATGAGAGTGGCTGGGAATGGAGTGAGTTTTCTTATTGGGCTTTAATAATTGTTCTGGAGTGACGGGAAGGAGGTATTTGCCGGAGTGCGTGGGAATGGGCACATACGATGTAAAGCATTTTGGTCAATAACCATGTTTTGTATCATCACGCCAGCCATCATGCAGGCAGGTGTGTGCCCATGGGCGCTGCAGGGCGTTCTTGTTTATGCTGCAGGGTGTTTATTTGCTGCAGCTGTGTTGAATTCCTTTGGATTTGAGAGGGGTCTGTGCCCAGTGGAGAGGGACACTTTCCATATCTCATGATCTAGTATCCTGGCAACTATCTCTGATCGACACCTGCTGGATGTATGGCACTGCAGGTTTGTTCTTGAGTTGTTCCTGTTCTAAGGTGTTGATGTTGATGCGGGAGTTGCTGTCAGTGCTTTGTGTCGTCGTGATCTGTGGGTGCGTGAGTTCAGGACGGGTGTCATGCTGATCCCGGAACTGCTGGTTTCTGCTGGTTAGCACGCTCCAGCCAGAACAAATAAAATACCTAATACAACCGCTGTGTACATGCCATTGCACTCCACTGTACTGGGTTAGCATTGTCACGAAGCGTTCTGGAGGCGAGGCGGAGCTATAGTGCGTTTTACGGATGTCACGAGAGGGGGGCCCTTTTCATACATACCATGAGGACACGATGCGATGAGAACCTTGACGCCTATTATAGAAGCTGGGACATGGGTTTGTACCCCTAGAAGTGTAGCAGCCTTTGAGTGTACATGCTGGTGTGCGGTGTCCTGCCCACTCCAGGCGGGCTCTCGAACAGCGCGCCATAGCTGGCTGCCTAGTACAGGGTCTCATGCTGCCTGGCTTCGGCTTTCACTGCACAAATTCTCCGAAAGCATAGTTTCTGATTATTTTTTGGAGGACATCCTCCTTCCAGGGCATGCCAACTCAAGCTGCCGGCAATCAAAGTCAATGCGCCGCCTGCCGAGGCTCTCAGAGCCTCAATCTCGTCCCTGCTTGTTTCAAATAGACCTATGGTTGTCAACAAGACCCCTGTGTCGAAACCAAATCCTGAAGTCGCCATGCTGTTCTCGTGCCGGCTTGCGGTCGTCAATGAAGCTACACAGGCATCAGCAGGCCGACATTCACACGATGGCAGCACCAGGCTACTTGAATGGCTTTAGTAGGAGGGGTGCTATAGTTGGCAGCGGCAGCAGGCCTCCTCACAGCCCAGTCGTGCTAGCGGCAGCTCCTGCTGAAAGACCCGCTGGGAGTTTGCGAGAATCCTTTGAACAGCTCGCAAGTGGTGCTTTTGAAGAACATTTTCCCGTGCTCCAATCTTTCGTATCACAAAAGGGCCGGCTCCCAACGCGAAAGGAGTGCCATGAAGGTTTGACTATAGGGAAGTGGCGCCACGCTATCGCCTTTGAGTACAGGCAAGGGCTGGTACTTGCTGCACATGCTGAGCTGCTAGAGACTGTTCCAGGCTGGAAGTGGGGTGGACGCAAGCGCTTTACCTATATGCCCATTGAAGGCCACTTAAAGCTGCTGACCAGTTTCATCAAGCAGCATGGCCGCCTTCCAAAGCGAGACGAGGAATTTGGGGGCCGCAGGATTGGAGAGTGGTGTGTAGAACGCAGGTCAGACTACAGGCATGGCCGCTTGTCTGATGGCCGCTTGACAGAGCTGATAGAGCAGCAGGTACCGGAGTGGGAATGGGACCTTGTGGCATCTTCCTTCAGCACTAGCCTAGACTTGCTGGTAGGGTTTGTTGCCGAGCATGGGCGGATGCCTACACAGCGGGAGACTTTTAATGGCAAGAATATAGGTGCTTGGGTGAACAAGAAGAGGCTGGCTTACAGATCGGGGAAGATCTCAGCAGAGCAGGTGGAGGCTCTAGAAGCAGTGCCTGGCTGGTGGTGGAGCATACAAGAGCTGTATGGTAGAGAAGAAAAAGAAGAGCAGCTCACTTTACCGGAGCAGAGTGATGGTGGGATTTGACTTCGATTCGGTTTTATAGGCAGGCCTCCCATGCTTACAGGGGCCGAGGTTGACCTCTGCACATATCTGCTGTACGAGGGATCATGCAACAACAGCACATTTACGTGGATAAGCTGGCCAGGGGTTTGCTTCCCCACATGAGGGTTACATATATGATGGTCTTGGCAGCTGCCGTGTTGTCGTTGCCTGCACATACCGAGCTGCATGCATGGGTTTAGGGCACCTTGAAGTGCATGCTTTGAATATGATTTTGTGTTATGCATTTCCGGCAAAGACATTGCTCTTGGCCTTGTAATGTGAGGGGCAATGCAGGGGATGTTTCCCTGACATACTGTGTGTGCTTGCCAGGGCCTATCAGGGCATTGGTCACGAGTAGTGCTTGTACCCTATTAGCAACAGGACAGGTTGGGAGTTAAGGTTGGGGGTAAACGTCGAAGACATATACAAGAGTGTGCTACAGCGCATGGCTCATTTAACTGCTTGTGTTTGCATTGCTGCTGTAGGCTTTGCCTAAAGTGTATTGTATGTTATGTGCATAAGATGCATGCATGCAAATTAGTCTAGTTTTGCATTCTGGTGGTGGTTGAACAGGCTCACCAGAAGGGTGCTATTGCTGGAGTGTTGTTAATGGCGGCTGTCAGCTCAGATCCATGGAGCCGTCAGCCCTTGCTCATGCCCTGCTTTCTGAGGGGTGCTCTTTTATACAGGAGCCCGATGCGTGCGCTCACTTCTGCTGCTAGCACTCAGGTTCATGTGCCCCTTGAGGGGTTAAGGCTAAGCAGCTGAGTCACAGATCTTGGCAGGTGGGCAAAACAAGACGTAAAAGTGGAGTCCAGTCATGGTTGGTGCACTGAATCAGCAGCTTGGTTCTGCTTGAGGCAGGTACCGTGCTTTGTGATGGGTCCCCTGGGTGCCGTTGTGAAGGCTCTAGGCAGGGGTATTGGAAGGAGACCTTAACATACATACACGTAACATCGCCGTATTGGTTTCACTTTGTGGATTGTGTGCAACGGATCTGAGCCAATTGCTAAAGGTCACGTAGTGTGAGAAGGCAACGAGTGCGGCCCTCCTGTTCTGTACAAATCACCGGTAGGGTGCGTGTTGTCCGGCATACACTATCATGTCTCACAAATTGTATCTATATACATCCTATGATTCTGTTTAAGCAGGCTCCTGCCTGCCACCCTATGTCTGCAGTTTTCTTTCTCGCGGTGGAACTCCAGTGTGAGTGACAAGCATGACATGGGCATGGTTATGCCCATGTGAATATTTCCAGGTATCTGCTCCATGGCAGAGGAACAAGCTTCATCCATTTGTACCTGTATCCATGTGCTGAGGTGCGGCTTCCTACCGGCACATGTCCGGAGTCAGTTGCGCGTCTACCAGCTCATCCTTTTCCAGGAGTATATATCTTGGATCCGATTTAAAAGTCACCGTTGCCTAGCTTGGCTCCTTGCAACTGTTGGGTCTTCTTATTCAATATGGCTGGAAACAACATCAGCGTCGAAGGGCTGACAAAAGAGCAACTGGAAAAGTTGCGGCCACCCTTCTTTACCGGAAACCTGACTGTGAACAATACAAACGGCACGACTTACTTAGAGCTCGATGAAGACCAAGTGTCTCCTGGATTCGCTGTTCTCCTGATGTATCTGATGCTGGTAGGACTAACAGCTGCAGGAGCGTAGCACTGGCGGCCCCCCCTTGCTGACGACGTCCTATGTGCAGTTCATGATACTGGGAGTGCAGACAGGGCTGCTCTATTGGAAGAAGCAGCACCAAAGATCATATGAACTGGTGAGCAGCTTAAGAGTTGCAGTGCCAAGCAGCAGCAGTCCTAGCTCTAGACCAAACACCATCGCGTATAGTCCAAGAGATGCTTTACCCCGCCTTCATGTTATCTTCATGCAGCCAACCTGCTAGCTCTGGTCATGGATTACAGTCCACGTGACCCATGTCTGTCTCTATGGCCGTCTGTCCCTGTGGCCGTGCAAGCAACTGTACCGCTGATTGCCTGCAGGTTTCTCTAGTGGGGCTTTGGCTGATGCCAGCCATCATATCTGCAAAGATGGAATTCTGGAGATTCCTAGTCATATGGCTGTTCTATAGCTTAGTCACAGGCTACCTGTTTCACATGTGCACAAAGAAGAAGTTGCACCATTCAACTCCTTACAGGGTAAGTGCAGTAGTCCGCTGATTGGTTATAAAGCTCACCCCCACAGGTTAGGATCCCTGTCAAGGGAAGGGCTGTATGATGAAGTTGGCAGACGGTGGTCGTACTCATGGCATGCACTATCTCACATTCCGACATGTGTTTAGATTTGCTGATGCATTCTTCGGTTCTGACTTCCTGCTTTAGGTCTGGCATACTATGCCAGCGCCTAGAGTAATCACATGCCACCCCATACAAACATGCATGCGATCCTTGTCTACATTCTAGGTTTTGACTCCTGTTCGTGCCACCTCTTGGTCTTGCATGCATAGTCTTGCATGCATTTGGGAACATCTTCCACAGACGCTCTGTATCTGTCCTCTGCTGTCCACGCACTAACTACTTGGAGCCATGCCATGGCCGCTGTATGGCTGCCAAGCTGGGCAATCATATGTCTTATTAGTCACAATCTGTCCTCAGGTGTACACCTGGTTCCTGTGGGTCTACAAAATCAGCAGAACTCTTGGCGTCGCTGGTTACGTCATGCTGCTGCTGGATCTGTTTGGGGTGGGCCTGCTGCTGGTACCTCTCATACCACAAGGTACCTCTCTGGTGCTGCTGTGGTATGGACTGTACTTTGGCATCTTGGGAAGGGACTGTGCAGAGGTCTCGAGCAGCCAGATCGTAAGTTGACACAGTTAACTCTAATTCGAGGGGGAAAGCTCTGGGCAGGGGGATGGAGGCCGTCTCACACTGCTTGTGCTTGGGGCTAGCCTCAACAGCATTGCATCATGTCCTCTATCCAGGGCCTGCGCTACACAGCCTCCTCAAGGTGCAGGGGTTGCCTTGAACTGATTGGGAAGATGCTCAGCATTGGACTTTGGTGCTAGGATGGTCGCAACACTAAATCCATGGGATTTGGCTGGGAGACATTGCAATGAGTGAAGTTCATACACCCACTGTCGTACACCAGCCAGTTTTGTATTGTATTGTGATACGGTAGCTGTTGCTGTATGGTGAGGCCGCCCTGCTCGACCTTCGTCTGGGTCTGCTGTTGGTTGGGTCTACCCGAGGTCTTGTTTATGATCAAGTTGGGGGTATTAGACTGCGGTGTGCTGTGACTTATAGTAGCAGGCTTATATGTCCTCTTGCAGGCTAGCTGAGACTCAAGGGAGGTGGACTTTGGTCGGGTGTCACACGTGAAGCTTCTGCCTCCATGAAATGTCAGGGTGGCCCCCGGGTACAGTTTTTCTTAGCAGATTATTCTTGTGCGTACTATTGGATTGGAATGGTTCAACTTGTCGCTGAGATTGCTGCTCCTGCTGCTGCTGTTGCAGGCCCAAGTGATGGGCAGTGGAGCTCGTCTTACAAGCACGGTGCACAATTGTGGCATATGTGGTGGAGAGCTCAAAGACTTTTCTCACGTCGGGGAAGAGGTGAGTCCAACAGCTGCCTGTCTACTAGTGAGTTCGGTATTAAAGTTAGGTTCGGCGGATGCAAATGGCTCCCATGTTCCTGCCACAGCCGGTAGCAATCACACCTGTAAGTGTCGAGGGGTGTAATGACATGGCATGGCCGCAGTGCATGAGCGCTCACAATTGTTGCTTGTGGTCAGAATTGTTAGTGGGACTGGTACCTTCATTTCTGAAGCTTGCATGCATGTTTCAGGCTCTGCATTGCTGAGCATGCTGGCAATGGTGCTTGTTCCTCCCCAGCTCTTTGGGTGAGGGGAGGTTCTAAGGCTGTTAGTGAGATGCCTGTGCTGCAATGGTTTTATAACAGAATGCTCAGGAGAAGCACTGCTTGCTGGAGCCGTAGCTTGCTGCGCCTTATATACAATGAGTGATCTTGGTCTTGTTTAGGCTAGTTTTCTAATATCGGCTCATGGCTCATGCTCTAAACATACATTCCGGCATCAGACTCGGGCAGTCTCTTGCCATGCCTCTGCTTAACTATGCTGTATGATTTGCGTATGGTCCATACCTCCCTGCAGGCGAGTGAGAATGAGCGTGTCAAGCAATTGGGCTGCAAGCATTGCTTCCATGAGCTATGTGTGAGAGGCTGGACCATTGTTGGCAAGAAGGATGTGTGTCCTGTCTGCCTGGAGAAGGTGGACTTGAGAGACCTGTATTCAGACAGACCATGGGACACTAGAAACCTTTCATGGTAAGGGCAGGGTAAGGGTAGGGATGTAGTGAGGGAGTGTTCACATTGCAGGATGGCTTGGCAGCAGGCTGCTGCCCTGGGGCTTGCGCTGCAGACACCAGGATGACATTGTTGAGGGCTGGCTCCCAAAGGACTTTCTAGCTTGAGAAGGAAGGTTTTTGAGGGCTGAAACCGAACGTTCAGCTGTACAAGGAAGGTAAATTGAGTGAAGCAGTAGCTGCAGCAGCTTTATGCTTGGCCATAGTCGCAGCAGCTGCCGCTACTGCCGATGCCATGTTGACCTGGTGTGTTGCTGTCAAGCCTATGTTTCACCTCAACTTTGACCGGGCTAAAGCCAAGGTCAAGGCTTCGACTGGAGGTAGCAGGAGGGCAGCAGCTGCAGCTACAGGTGCAGCATGGGTGGCTACAGCAACTGTTACCGTCCTCGGTGGGGTTGTGCTGTTCATGGGGTGGGTTAAGGGTCAGTGAGCCCCATATTCCAATTCTCGTGCCGCGCTCCTATATTAATGTCCATTTACCGGCTGTGTAAAGCGGTTGACTAGATCAGGGACCAAGGGCTGAGAAGTCACTGCTCAGTCACTGCTTCTTTGTGCCATGACTTACGGTAGTGGTGCTGAATGGTTCTGACCATATGCTCGGTTACTGCATGTGACATGTGCATGTGATGTTAAACCTGGAACACTCAGACTGCTTTGCATGTCACCGTTGACAACCTATACAACCAAGGTGCTTTCCTAGGAATTTTTTACAGGCATGTCCATCCCATGGGATGTTTTAGGACATGACAAGTGTGATTGTGCCTGTCTCTCTTGATTCTCACCCTCACACCACTTAGTAAACCGATTGAAATCATGCTCGGGTGCTGTACCGCTTGGAGGGCTGTGCAGTCGTTTTTATGAACAACCTTGACTGTGACTGTACTATCTATTTGTGTGCTCCCTGTGCAGGATTCAAATGCTGGACTCTATCCGCTACATGGTGGTCTGGAACCCCCTCATCTTCCTCATCTTCTCAGCCCTTACACACTTCGCTCCCCACCACCATATTCATAGACACATTCGGGTAGCAGCCAATGTGCTGGCACAAATGGGGTTGAATACAACGTTGGCTACTGGAGCTCAGGGAGCTTTGAATGCTACAGCAGCTGCAGTGGCGGCGAATGCCACAGCCGCAGCAGGAGCAGCAGCTGCAGCATTGCAAAGAGGGGTTCAGCTTGCAGCTTAGCAGATACAACCCACCCTATGAGAGGGCGGCACCTTGCATCTGCAGCAGCTGCCTGCAGGTGTGTATAAGTTAGGTTTAGTGTGTGGTGCTGATTTCTGGCGCTGAATGGCAATAAATCGGGCGCAAATGTGTCCTGCAAGCGTGATGTGGTTGCTTGAGGGAATGGATTTGCTCTTTTTCTCGGTTTGCAGTAATGATGAGATGGAAACACATACGGTAAATGATGACGGGCTGGCATCAATTCACTGAATGCTGACAACGGAGCCTGGCAGTTTACAAGGCCGCCATGTACAGTCACGCCTTTATTTGTTGCAGGGTCTGGCATATGTAGTTGTGGTTTGAGCCAGAGGTGACGCAGGTGTTCCTGTGCTGACAGCATATGGAGTTGTCAGAGGGTACTAAGGCCCGTCAGTTCTATTGATACTGGTAGTGTTGTGGCACTGCATGCACTACGCGGTCCGCTGTTTCGGCCATAGTAATCGAAGTAAGCGGGCAGATATGCAGACTGCAGCTAGTCTGGGGCTCAATATGTGCCCTGCTCTGAGCCCTCGCATGCATTATAATACTGAAGCACTCCACGACATAGTCTGCAGTCGGCCAATGCCAGTGCCTCCCACATGCACGCATGCTGAATGATAATGGCAGTCATGCTTCTGCTGCCCGGCGGCATTAGAGTATCAACGGTATGTTTGCAAGGCCGTCCCGGACACATATATGATCAGGCGAGTCCAACTTGATTCCTAAAATTGTGTGGCCGACCGACCCTGTTTATGGGCTGAAATGGATCGGCTTGCAACTTTTCCTGCATTTTTCCTGATATATGCTTCAGTTGCAGCATTTGCAGCTGGCAGTGAGGTCCACAGCTCAAGAGCTGTTGAAAACCGGTCTTATCTTATTGTTAGACCGTCTGTACAGTGTCTAGCACCAGCCCAGGATCCCCACCAGTGACTCAAGGGGATGAGTATGGTGCCACCATGCTCCAGTGCTATGCTCCAGTGCTATGCTGGAAGGGCAAGTGAAGCTCGGGCTGTCTAAATGCATCGGCAGGCAATCTCCACCACTGTCGATCCGGAATGCTTTGTAACTATTTGTAACGAAACATTCGTCTTGACGCGCTTGGTGCATATGAGCGGGGGGATGTTCACGATAAAATATACTGACACTGCGCCCCATCCGCGAGCACTAACACCTGGTCCGCAGGGCAGGATCTGCTCAGAAGCAAATTGTATCCGTAAACATATATTATTAAGATGTTTCGATGCATTTGGGCGGATCTTACGAGTATCTGTGACCTTCCTTTGAGCCAGACCGCTCAGATGCTGCCCTTGAGTGAAGTCCAATAGCAAGCTTTATTGGCATGGCAATCACTCCAAGGACTATCTAAACATCAGTGTGTGTTGATTAGAAGGGAATGCCAAGTGGCTATGAGGGCGGCAGTGGGACAGAGGTGGGCGAGGTCTGGTTCTTAGCATGCAAGAAGCGACCTTCAGACAGGCAGATCGATGAACCTGCCGGGCCTCGGATATTGGTAGTGCGGAGTGCTCAGTTTGCACCGAGCTTTAATGGACCCATAGGGGGGCTTTGCAGGCGGCTGGGCGTGGGACCCGGTGACACCAGCAGGTCACCCGGTCAAATTTGCAAGTCTGCCCCCATTTGCAGGTTCTGCATGCCGACCGACCGACCCTCTCTCAGGGGGTCAAAACCCACACAACTCTAGGAATCAAGTTGGACTCGCCTCATATGATTGCTGTATGAGCCATCATTGATCGGCAGCACTGGCATTCTGGCAGACAAGGGTGACTGGCAGCCATGCATGCTCAGAAAGCTGTGCCAGTTGACTCAGCAGCCAACAGCAGTGGCGGATTATGGGAAACTTCATACGTTAGCCGATTGGATAGCCCCAAGGCTTGCATATATATCCCTAGCTCTCGAACCTGGATACTGCTGGTGTGATGACTGTGTGTGAATCTTACATTGGCAAACCCATCGGCACGCGTGCGGTGCCACAGTTCACCACAGGGGTGGCAAAGCCACTAACACAAATAGAACCAGGAAAAACTGAACACCATCCACCAGTTTGAACTCCATGATCATGCATGTCCAAGCAGATACAATGATGCAGAATACTGGCCCTGGAAAAGTGCACACACAATTTTATTTTTTGATTTTTTTGGTTTTTGATTTTTTGGGTACATCCATCAAACAAACAGCAACGCAACAGCATATATCACCAGAACATTGTATACATTTTATGCCAAAAATACTCTCACCCAGATGTGGAGAATCGCAGAGCAGCAGCAGTTCCAGAACTAACACAGACTATTAACCAGTACATAGCCATGCCTAAGAGGTGCCCAGTAACATGAAAGTCATATGCAATCAATCTATATCATGTCCCATAATCCGCCATAGGTTGTAATCAAAGGGGAGATAACCTTCAGGCATGATTTCACCCTCTCTACCATCGTCAAGCAGTTGTAAACAACTTTCCCGCCTTTTCTTCAGTGCTGAAATACACCTCACAACTTGCACATGATCACTATGATTGAGAATAAACTTAACATGACTATCCTTGGATTGCCCTGGTAAGGAGGCGGGCTTGAAGAAGAGGGGGAAATCGTCCCGGACAGGGTGAAGCACTCTACAATCCAACATGAAGTGGACAAGATCTTCAACTGGAACTGACCCTGTAGTATCATCCCTATAACCAAGCTTTTGACACAACCGACACACCCTGTCATCCCTTACTATTCCATTGTATCTTCCTGTGTGGATGGCCAAGCAGTGCCATCCTAGCCGCATCTTTGCAATGCATTGTACCATGCGAAAAGACAGGGTTTTAGCCTTCAAGTATGTAGGGGCATCGTCATGGAGCCCTCTTGCCCATGCAGCATAGGAGTTATGAATAATGCGATTCCTAGGACAGGCTGGGTCCTGAGGGTGCTCACAAACAAGGTCAACATCCTCCCAACATTTGTCAAACATCTGCTTCAAACTCTCACGCACAACTTTCTCTTGAATGTCCAAAGCCATAATGCTGTCCACTGTGACATGGCTAGTCCCACTAGGAGACCAGTCGCTGGCTTGCACAACACGCTGGCTGACTGATGCCATACTCAGGCATACACATGGCAAAGTCTGGACCCAGAAAGTGTCTCCACGTCCCAAGGACCAGCAGCAGAAGTATGCAGTGCCTCAGGCCGTAGTAGTCAGGCAGTCCCTTTCCTCACCTAAAAGTAGGCAGCGCCCTACCTACTAGGATTTAGGCTGGCTTGGCTCTACTAAACCAGTACACCAGTAGTCAAGGGATTCAAGCAAGCTTGTTTAGTTTGTACTTGGTAAGTAACTTCTAGCTTTTGAAAGTTGCAGCACGGGAGTCTCAGATAGGGACAGGTAACTCCACTACTGCAATGCTCCACTACTGCAGCCCTCACGCACTGTCTGTACCCCGGCACTACAGAAGTATCTGCTATTTAACACAAGCCAGTACCATGTGTGACTGCCACAAAGATGCAGTCAGAGTAAATACGTCGGTCAACATCCAACTCAACTCATCCAAATACGCAAGCCCAGCTATGCCAATGGCCACACAAATCCAGGCCATGAATGCAAGGTTTCTCACACTCACGAGCCACAACACAGAAGCTATGATGAATCATTTGCTCCATCATATATTGAAGAAAGATGCAAAGGCATGCAGAGCGAGGGAAGACTAACCAGACCCCTCCATCACCAAACTGAAGCCGGCTGAAGCTTACCCAAGACCTGCTCCAGTTGCATTACACATGGGTAGTGGAGAGGCACTGAGTTTGAGAATAACAACTGCCGACACCACATTCCTGCAGAGCACATGTCCCAGTCCACGCCCCACCACATGATGCAGTGTATGTGGCCCATTGTCCGCAACTGCACAAAGCTAGAATTCAGGCAGTTGTTAAGGCAGTTGTGATGGAGCAACTGTACTTGCCCTGCTTCATGGCTACTAAAAACCCAAACAGGCAGCAGAAACAATACACAGAACATATGGCTTGATGTTAACATTAGTCGCTATGCTGTATGATGGCACTGCAGTACAACCCTACAACACAGTACAGCTCCCAGGAGAAAGACCCCCAACCTCAATTTTATATGCCATAACAAATAGTGCCACAGGTCCTGCACCTCGAGCTATTACAAAAGCCCCGCCTTCATGTGGTTGCGCAAGGCTCAATCTGAGCAAAATCAGGCCTCGTCTTTGGTATGACCTAAAGCATATTTCATCGTTATTCTTTGTCCACCCCTCCTCGCCTGGCCTTTATCCACCCTGCCCAACGGTGACTGTTTTTGCCTCAGGGATTCCTGTTGTTAGTGCACTTGCTCATACCCACTGTTTACGTTGCATGCGCAAAATTGCTATAAAAAACAAAGGAACAGGTGCACAACAGGCAGCCAACCTTACTGAGCTTGCACGAGATACTGCCCAACGGTCTTGCTATTCATTACACGACCCACACTCCTCAGCCCACTTACACTTCTTATGCGTTGTTTAGTCTGCAGTCTGCTAAGCAGATGCAAAATGCCTGCTTCTTAAGTACCAATAGACTTCCATTCCCGCCCAAACTTGACTGCCGCTCCAAACAAACAACCAGGCTACGAGCCAGCACCTCGGATGTGAGCAGCTAGCGCATGCTAATGAGATACACAAACACCTCCGCCGCAGTGACACTGTGCCAGATTTACCCTCCCTTCCCTTCGGACCGCTCGGCACCCCGCCCATGCTTGCACGGGGCGCCTTGCTTCAAACCCCCAGAGACTGTGCAGCCTGATTGGGCTGTGGCAATAGAATCCAAAGTAAAAGCTAATTGGCAGGTCCTGCCTTCAGACCGTGTGCTGTTAGGAACCGTATGCTCTTGGAACTTTCATATTGTGCTGACACGAAGTCAAATTTCGACCCCCACAGTGCCTTCAGACTGTAGCATCCTTGCCAGGACTCGGTACAGCTTCCTTCCGCCACTTCCACAGGGTATACGCCAAGGTTGCCAAGCCACCGAGACCTGTGCACACCCCTGCCACTATACCTACAATGGCACCTATAGCAAGAGGCTGGCTTGTAGGTGATGCAGCTGTGATGTTATTTCCTGGCATGGGGGATGGGGAAGCTGCTGGCGGGTCAGCAGAAGCATTGCCTGCACACAAAACCACCATGAAGAGACCCTGTCAGGTAAAAATACGTCCTGTCTTTTGGTAATGATACCCTTGTCTAAACACACACATATCATTGCGTGCAGCATGCACTCCAAAAGGACGCTCAGAGAACGCAACAAACTCCAGCATGGGGCCGGGTCAAGGTATGCTTACGACTGCAGCTGCAACACCGCAAGAAAGCCAAGTATCTAAAACATCTGCCCAATCATGTCCCACTTCCGTCAAGCTGAGCCTTTGCATGCAAAGCACGACTACCGGTATTATGTGCGGCGGTATTGTCAATTTATGGCTGCGGACTGGCTGCCTGTGGATAGACTCAAGCATTGCTGTAGACTCTTACATTCCGTTGCTAATGGCAAGCGACCCGTGATTGCGTGGCTAGGGAGACCATTTCAGTCAATAAGAAGCAAAGCACAAATCTTGCAGATTCTGATCATGTACAGCAAATGCCTATACCATAAGCCTATGATGGTGCCGAAGATCAGGCAGCATCCACATCGTTGTGAACCCGTAAGCCTTTGAACCATGGGAGCTGTCTCTTCCAGCCACTTTCCAGAAAAACATTCTCCCAAACTGCTACTTGGTCAAGCACAATTCAAAGAGCGTCCATACCATCCAGACAAAGCAATCCTCAGCAGAAGACACCTGCATTGATCCCCTCACCTTGAAGAATCTCAAACATTGAGTTGTACTGCTTCCCACCGCACTTCTCAGCGCTGCCGCTTTTGCAATCAACGTTGCAGGATGTATTGGAGACAGGACTGCCATACAACGTGCCAGGGTCAGTGTTACTTGCAAAACACATGTTACCATCTTGTGTGGCAGCATATCTGTATTTTTGGGCCTTAGCCAGCCGAGCACAAAGCCCATTGCTCATCAAGTCTGTTCTGGCAAGGAAATCCATCTGCCTTGCTTCGGCTAGCGGTGGCTTTGATAGCAAGGGCAAGTCTGGAAAACAGCCGAGGTCCTTGAATCTGGTATCTGCAGCACCAAGATGAAGAAAGCATAAGTGCCCGGTGATCACACGGCTGCCCAAGGCAGTACAAGCCGTGCTTGATTTAGAAAGCCTGCGTCTATCCCCTGAATAGCAGTTACCAACTGCACGAGCGAGGCAGATGAGGTAGGAGTTGCAGGACTATAACGTACCATGTACCAAATGCACAACAGACTGCCAAGTGAAGGTCTTGCCAGTCCTTGTTGAGCCTGAAACGCTGCGGGCGGGGACCAGTGCATTGCCTGTAGCACATGTCAAAGTGAACAGCTAGAGGACGCACACTGTTGCCATTCCATTAGCATCTACTGCCATTGCATGCGTACTGTTGCTATTTCCTGCAGACTGTTTCATCACATGAGCATGCTACGCCCACTGCCTGCGTGTTGTTGCCATTTCCAGCATACTGTTGCCGTTACATGAGCATGACATTGCCATTGCCTCCGTCATAAGTATAATTGCCATTACAATGTGCCAGCATAGTGCGTTCCAATGCCATTCTAATGCCATTACATGAGGAGGCCTATTACGCAGAAAACTTCCTACCATTGGCAGGAGGGACCTGTAGAGCTGTATACAGCGATAAAATGCATGCGCCACCGCAGTACTCGAGAGTACTCTCATTGCTCCCAGAGCACACTGCATTACACATGCCATCAGCACTACGATTCTGGTCCATCAAATCACTCGGAGATCCGGTGATGGTGGAAGTATAGCAGTCATTGTGGTACTCTGGACCAGCATAAGCTGCTCCGAGTGCTCCTGCTAAATATCTGCATCTCTGGGTAGTGGGGGCAGCGCCTGTCTTTTGCATCTGGTTACTGTCTGCATTGGCACACCCATCGCCTTCCTCAAAGCAGCCAATGTAGCCAGGCGCATTCACTGCAAGGATACCCACCCAGCAAACATGTCAACACTGATTTGCAGGTATTATGCTTATTTCTATGATTGACGGGGCCAGGGCTAAAGCACCAGTGCATTGCTCTGTGGTGGTCAATGGTCCAGAATGTCTCCTGGGATTGCATTCAAGTGGAGCATGGAATGAGTACTTGCTTGTGCACCATCTACCAATGCATGCAGTAGTAAAGGTTATTATACGAGCTCTAAGCGGCTTGCTGCAGACATGTAACAATATCCACATAGCAACCTGTCCACCCATTGACCACAACAATCATGCGCCAAAGCTTATGGATCAGGAGCAGCAACACTCTGTGTCACGCCAGCATACCTTGAAGATTGTGTCCTGTTACATAGAGGGCCCACACCCTACCCTCTTTTACGTCCTTATAATGATCTCCAGAGCCACAAAACTTGGTTTCATCATCCCTACACGGTGTTTGACAACCTTCCATATCCTCATTAGGTGGGATCCATGGCTCATCTTCACTACGTTTGAGACCAGCAAATGCGAAGATATGTGCAAGATCCCCTGTGCGAGCAATGGCAACTAAGGGCAGCTCTTTGGCCAGCGCATGCTGCAGAGCCACGCTGATATTGGCATCAGCATAGGGAAGGTACTGTTTTTTCAACAGCCGAGTCTCATCCGTCACACAGCCAACAAACTGTGGCTCCGCAGCATCTGACTTAAAAGGGATGGCAGGCTCAGCAGATTCACCTGCATGCGTAACAGGAGAAACTTAAGCATCAGATTTGAGGCCCTTCACCGAAAGGCAAAGCTGCTTAGACCCAAATCACCTTGGCCCGCAGCGCACCTTAGTAGAGCCTATGCAAAAAGGAACTCGGGGACCTGCTGGTGAGTTAACACAGCTGAAGTCTGACAGAGATGCAGCTACACGTGTGCAATCCTTATGTGCAGGTGCAACCAGGAAGCCCTTTGGCACCTGTTGGGATCTCATGATATTTGGTCATGCGCAGGCATCTATGCCGCATGATTCACCTTCTGGATGCACCTCCGCCAGCAGGTGCAGCATGCTCACGGTATGTTCCAAACCTTCGACTGCTCTGCAACAATGCTGTTGCTGCTTGCGTCTAGTATGAATTGGCTACAAGGCGTTCTTGGGACGACACCCACCTGGAAGCACGGCTACAAGCCAGCCAAGTAGCACGAAACTGAATTGGACCAAAAGCTTTCTCTTGCACCTGTGCATCGGACCGACTTCGCGCAGCTTTTCCGGGTGCATGCAGAACGGAACCAATTACGCATGAAGCATGATAAGGCAGCCGCAGGGACAGCGTCCAGCGTCCAGTACTAGCGTAGCGCACGTCAAAACCCGTACATGGTCACTGACTCCAAAGCACAGAATGTGTATCATGCGGGGGACCAATATTTCCTACGTGTGCCTTAAGGAAGATGGCCGGTTGCTGGAGTCCAGATCATCGGTCCCTTCTCCTTGTAACTGGCTCTCCAAGTAACATTCTTGGCGTCTAACCGCACCCCGGGGGGGTCCTGCTCGTCCAGGGGGGTGGTGGGTGGGGTCTGGGGGTCGTGGTCATTGGTGTCATTGGTGTCATTGCCATTATCACCTAACAACACTATATTCGGCCCAAACTAATGGCTAGCAAGGTCAGTCAAGGACTGATTACAGCTAGAATAGCCCACCACCGTTCCCAGGGGGTGGGTGGGGGGTGTCTGGACCCCCCCCTCCTCTCCCCCAGCTCGTCCAAGGGGGGGGTGGGGGGGGGTCTCTAACCCCCCCCCCCCCTGCGGTTAGACGCCAAGAATGTTACTTGGAGAGCCAGGTAAGCAAGTCACTTATCACTATGACTGCAGTGCGAGGGTGGACGGAGCCCTTGGGTTCGGGCTTAGCAGCCAGCTGGATCTGGTACATCATTCACGTTAAATTATACGTGGGATGGCGGATTCCACGGCTGCAGAACACAATTGGCCGCCGATACTGCAACGCTGCCGGGCTTGATCTGCTGTCGTGGCAATCAAGCAAAAACCTGAACGTATATACACTCAATCGAAATCATACATGTTCCTCATAGTAAGTGAGTACCTTTCACTGCTTACCTTCTATGATGCTTGAGTATCAAAGGCGCCAGGCCAAGTACCGCTTGACCGGAATCGGCAGTGACTGGCAGAGTAATCCACGTGACAGACAAGCTTATAAAAAGAGGAAAATGCAGCAAATAGGATCTGGCAGCTACTAGTGGTTGTCGGACCTTGCTCGCATGCGCGCCAGGCCCGGAATGTGAGACTAGCTGAGCTCATTCCGGCACACACACAACTTGCTGGGCCAGCAGATCCGCACTTCATGAGTCCAGTGCTGTGTACCCATCCGTACTCATGCTTGCTGCGCTCACTGGCAGGCTTCCCTGACAGCTGCAGTCATTGTCTGGTATTGGCCACAGCGCGCCTCATAAGGCCTCAGATGCTCGCTTCATGGCACTCAGCAGGCAGGCATGTGGTTTGCTGACAAGTAGTGACCGCTCACTGGCTATCACAGGCCGGTGACAGTCAAACAGCAGTGAGTTTATTGAGTCTTGGAGTCAGTTGCATACCCATACCAAACAACAGCCACCACAACAGGATTTTCATGAAATAAGTGCTTTTGATTGGAAATTTGCCAGACGTCCTCAGCTACTCATACGATATAACTCTCCCATAGTCAGCCACTAGCCATATCACACAAAAGTAGCAATGGCTGCTGCTCCTCTTGGTGACGCTATATACTATGATGTTCCCCACATGACCTTCTGCAGTGTGTTTTGGAAACCTGTTGCTCAGTGGTCCTGACACACTACAAACTAGCTCCTTGCTGCGGCTCCTGTTTCTGCACTGGCCACCTCTTGGGGCTCATACTTTGCCAAACGTTGCCGTAGAGCCACCACTTCCTGACCCTTAGCCTGCATCATCTTCTTCATCTGCTGCCACTGCTTGGAGTCCTGAAGCCTGCCATCTAGTGCTGCTTGTATTGCCTTGGCCTGCACACCCACCACCACAAATCACTGTGGATACTAAATGACTTTCATTTCTGTGGAGTCCCTGTACCTCCTTGTAGCACTTCCAACTGAATATGGACAATCAGATGGGTTTCGAAGGGAAGTACGGTAATGCAGGTACAACTGGTCTTACAATTTTGCATTGGTACGTACCAGGGCTAGGCCAGCAGCATGCTGCACTAATTTCTTCAGGGAGGGGCTTATTCTGTGTGAGGCATCCCCATTGTCAGGATTACGAGTTTATGTAAAGGGTATCGGGTCCCCAGGCGATGGGCAGACAAGGTGGGTTGCGTGCAGATGTGGATATGCTCAGTTCCTTCCTTCTAATTAAACATTGCCATATGCTGGGCCCTCTGGCATCATCCTTGAAAAAATTTGAGGTGCCTTTTGTCCAGGCAAGGCCAATGCCGGCCTCCACTGGCACAGCCTTAGCTCAGTCACAGCTTAGAGACGACCCTTGACACATGTTACTGGTTTCAATGTACGCCTACATGCCTGCTGCTTTCCTGCACTAACTTACCTCCTTGTCCTTCTCCGCTACTTGCTTGACCAGTGCTGCCAGCTGCTTTTCCGCCTCTTCAAAGGCATGCGCCACCTGCTTCCCCGCTGAGTCCTTCCGCTCCACTGCCCCTCGCTGCTGCTGCTCTGCTAGCGCAGAATGCTGCTCCCTGCTTTGCTCCAGCTGCTCCTGCACTTCTCGCAGCTGCTCATTGCGCTGCAGGAGCTGCTGCTGCGCCTGCTCCAGCTGCTGTCCTAGCTGGGACTTGTCTGTTAGTGCTGCTGTGCTGGCAGTCTGCAAAGCCTCCAATCGGCCCCGCAAGGCAGACACCTGAAGAAGAAGCAGTGCATAACGGATGAATGTCTGCAGGCATGCTTTCATGGTTTTCCAAGTAGAGACAGGAGACCCCCAAGGCCTTGGGTGTATGCTGAAAGTTTAGCCGAAGCAAAACAATGGGCCTGTTAAGCCCTTGGGTGCAATAGTATTGACAGGATATGACCAACTGCACTTTCAACAGCTCTGCAAGACATGTGTGGCAGTGGGTACAAAAAGCCTAGCCACCTACTGACAGCAGCAGCCCAATGCATTCGGCTGTTTGTGTGGTGTGGAAGGTGAATTTGCCGTATTTGTTGTTCTTGTCCATAACCAATAGATGCCACATCTACATCACCATCGTCAGCAAACATCACCAGGGCCCCTCTGCTCACCTCCTCCTTTAGCCTGTCCCGTTCCTGTGCTGCACTGCTTGCTGCCAAGTTGACTGGTTGCAAGGGGGCTGTACCCAGAGCACCTAGCCCTGCCCGCTGCTGGAAGTCTGCTGCCGGTCTGCTGAGGGCAACAGCTTCTGTGGCCTTGATGTCCCGCAGCATGAGCTCATTCTCCAGCTGGCTGGTGTCAACGCCCAAGCTGCTGCCTGCCCCTTGCGCTTGCAACAGTAGCAGCTTGACAAGGAGAGCACTGGAGTGGTAGGCGTTCTCAGTTTCCTGAAGGAGGCAGTGTAGCAAGTAATGATCACAATAATGTTGTCTTCCTTCACATCTTGCCACAGACTCTATCAAATGGTAGATATTTGAGGTGGCAGTGACAATCATGCTGGATCTTGGGTGCCCTTGCTGGGCCAGGGCTGTTATTTGTGCAGCTGGCATGTATGTGGGTCTGCACTCTGGACAAGGGCTGTTTGGGCTGAAGGGAGCAAGCATAACAAGGGCAGCAGCAGGGCGTAGCACTCTCAACTACCAAACTGCCAAGTCTACAATCAATCAATCAATCAAAACGCAAGACCAGCAATGCCAATGGCCAAACAAACCTAGGCCACAAACACAAGGCTCCTGATCACAATCACGAAGCCACACAACCGATGGTGGATTTGCCACACACAAGCTGAGGCTAGATGCAACGGCGTGCACACCAAGGGGAAACAAACACCACCACTAAAACCCAAAACCTGCTCCACTTCCATCACACATGGGTGGCGGGGAGGCAGCAGGATCAAGCACCACCCTAGTAGGGGCTGGAGGTGGCTCCCACCACCTAGGTACTGGTGAACCACCATCCTCCCAGCCACTGAAAGGCACCACATAGCGCTCCACATGCTTATCAATAGCTTGCTTAGTGCGCCTTCTACACCTCACTAACCGTTGGCTTTCCCAAGGGTGCGTAAGATCCCACAACCTCTTCCTCCAAGCACTCTTAATCTGATATGAAGCCTCCCAGCTCCCCTCATCTTGACCAAGCACCTTCAGATCAGCACACACGCATTTCTCCCAGGTATGGCGAGGCCTACCCACTGGCCTCGTCATGTCACCATGTAATGAAGAGAACAACGCAATATGCGGCAACCTGCCCTCCTCCATGCGGCCCACATGCCCCAGCCACCTCAGCCTATTTGCTGTGATGTATGCTGACAAGGTGGCTACCCCACATGATTTCCTGATATGCTCATTGGTGTGCCGATCTGACAGCCTGACCCCCAGGATGCTCCTAAGGCAGCTAGAGTGCACCCGCTCAAGCTTTTGCGATTGCACTTTGGTCAGGGACCAACACTCACTCCCGAACAGCAGAATTGGCAACACATATGCCTTGTAACACTTCACCTTCGTAGCCAATGACAGATGCTTGGTACCCCACATCTTTTCAAACTGCTTAAACCTCCCCACAGCCTTACCCCTCCTGATATTCAACTCCACATCCAACCTGCCATCAGTCACAAGCACACTTCCCAAGTACTTGAACTGTGACACCTCTTTTACCACACCCTCACTGATAACCACCTCTGGTCCTTGCTGCACTGGCACATCCCCCTCCTTCCAATCCTTGTCAATGGACAGGATCTCAGTCTTGCTTGCATTGATGCGCAACCCAAGACTAGCAGCAACCTTGTCCATCACCTGCAGCATGACCACCAACTCCTCCCTGCTGGGACTTAGCAACACCATATCATCTGCATACAGCAGAACAGACAACAGCTCCACACACCCACCACTACCACACCCATCACGCTCAAGTTTCCCATCTGCATGATAGGCTAGCTTCACCCCACATCCCTCCGGCATCTGAGCCATTGCCTGCCGAACCACAAAGTCCATGTAGATGTAGATGTAGATGTTGAACAAGTCTACACGTGCAATAATTGCTCAGCCAGAGCAGGCTTGGCTCCAAACTTTGCTGAGTTTCGGAAGGCGCGACCACCCGTTTGGGCAGATTTCTATGACAAGCAGAAGCTATCGCCCATTCACCAACAGCTGTGGTTAGGCATTCTTTTTGACTTGTTTGGGGTCGCTCTGACTGGTCTCTTGCAATTGCGGGAATAGAGCGAGCTTTGGGGCTCTGGACAATGATTCCGACTCATAGGCACCCACAGTGTGTTTATCGATTGATTTTGGATCATGCAGGCAGCTGAGTGGGGGGCTATTGTAGTGTTTGCAGGCAGCACCAAGCCCCAAGAATGTAGCACACACTGCCATGCTTCACCAGACCCTCATGTACAGATTTATGAGGGCATAGTCTCTTATTCAACACAGCGCACCTTCATGACGTACGTCTGCAGCTCCAACTTGATGTCTTCTAAGACTTTGTTGACTTCAGTACCACTGAACACGTCCTGGAAAGGGCAGGCAATGAGCTTAGGCTTCTTGATGAATCTGATGTCCTACCAGATGCCAGCAGCGGCCATATATAGACTTACCCCGTCCTGGATTTTGTCTTTTGCATCGTTTACACATTGAAGCACCTCTCTAACATGTTGCTTGCGTTTGTAGCTTGAGAACTTCAAGAAAGCTTGCAGCTGATTCTGATGGGGCTGGCTCAGCTCTGCCATGGTCTGGGTTGAGCAGGATTCACGGTGGTAGACAAGGTGCGAGCCGATTTGACAACAGGGGCATGCTCTATGTAATGCCGATCACTTCACTGGACATAGGCATCCCAGAAGTAGGTCCAAGGACAAGGAAGTGATTGTGCAGGTTGTTCTGCCAAGTCATGCGAGTGGCACATGCTGAACAGTTAAACGTTCCTTAGCAAGGTTACGCACGCCTGTATCTTGAGATAATCAGCGAATGTCACTTGCTTCTAAAGTTCCAAACTGAACATAGGGTTGAGTTGCTCTCTGTACCCTAGCCTTGTTCAAGGAGTCGGTGCGGTGGTCCTGTGGGCAGCTCGCTGATGATTGCGGCTTTAATCATTTGATACAGCATATAAAGCTGGCGTCTACATCGACACAAGCCTCGCCAGTTCATGCGGCATGTCATGGCAGCTTGCCGTTTGCTGAGGTGCGTCTGCTTGATGCTCTGATCGGAAGGGCTCTGGCATCGCGGCCCGAATGCAGCAATCTAAGCCTGTACAGCAGACGAGCAGAACTATTACCAAGGAGATTGAGGAGCAGGTCAGCAGCAGGGTGGCGGTGGCCTTACACTTTACAGTACACACGGCTAGAGAGCAAGCCCGCTATAATCCACATGGAGATCTGTTGCTGATTTGTTTTCGCCATTGCCGTAGATTCTAGTTCTGAAGGTGTCTGAAGCTGAACTAAAGAGTCTGAAACCACAACGGGTAGGCAGCTATATGGGGTGGCAGGCACTTAGCCTTTCAACCAGAGCAATTGCTCACCAAATGCTATAGCGTCGCAGACTGTCTACACTCGCAAAGCAGGGCTGTTCTACTTAAGCAATAAGGACCTGGCTCTGAAGGCTGTCACAGGTGAGTCAATGCTGGCCACTCAGTGGCTGTGCCTTGCCTAATGAAGTACTGACAAGCAGCCTGTGCCCTGCAGAAAAGCTCAAGAACGCAGAGCAAACCAAACAGAAGTTGGCGGCAAAGTGACTTGCAGCAGTCAAAGATACGTCAACCATCCTTGCGACACCCCTAACAGCACCTGCAGGGCCCAGCTTTTACTACTTGCGGCAGCAGCGCACCTCCAACAGAGCAGTACCACCGTCAGCAGTACAAGCAGCAGCAGGCTACCAGGTTAACATAGCAACACCCCACCGGCAGCAACTGCTGCTTCCCATAGGCTTACCACAGTTCCACAAGGGCCCTGTGTTAGGGCTGTAACGAATGAAGCATGGCAAGAAGCACCCTACTCCGATAGTGCCCATTCACTCGCAGCCTGTTCAGCTCAAGCATAGTGGATCAGCGCAACAGGGGCCCAACAAGCACTCTGCTCTCAGCAAGAGCGGACATCATCAGCAGGAAGGGGGAAAGCAGCAAAAGGGGAAGCAGCAGCAGCAGAGGGCGCTGCAACAGGGGAATCACCACCAGCAGCAGAGAGGGTTCCACCAGAAGGGTCACAACCAGCATCTCCAGCCCTTCCAGCAGCCCCATCACAAGCAGCAGCGGCAGGCGCAGCACAACCACCTCCAGCAGCAACCCGCCAAGCATAAAAAGCAGCAGCAGCAGCGGGAGGCCAAGCAGACTGACAAGCAGCCTGCTGTGGCAGAGAGTCTTGCAGGTCACAAGCGGCAGCAGGAGCAGAGGCAGGAGTGGGCAGCTACAGCACCAGCAGTTGAGCAGCAACCAGCAAAGAAGGCACGAGGAGCTGCAGGTGCAGCAGCAGAGCAGAACAAGGGGCATAGCAAGCAGGGGGAGCAGCAGCACCTACAGCAACAGCGGCAGCAGCCTGAGCAGAAGGGGAAGAAGCAGGAGGACAAGCATAAGCAGAAGCAGGGTCCAGCACACTTGGAAGGCATCCAGCAGGTCCAGCAGCCGAAGCAGGTTCAGCAGAACAGCCAAGCAGCCTTCAAGCAAAAGAAGAAGAAAATGAAGAAGCAGCAGACAGCTCTGCCCAATGGGGTGATCAGTGTAGCAGGACATGCATCTGGGCCTGTGATAGCAGCAGCAGCAGCAGGAACAATAGCTGTGGTAGGAGAAGGGGCAGCTGGTACTGGACCATCCTCCAAAGCAGCAGCAATGCCAGCAGCAACAGCAGCAACAACAGCAACAACAGCAGCAGGACCTAAGCCAGGTGCAGTCAGCTGTAACTGGCAAGCTCTGAAAGAGCGGCTAGCAGCTGAAGCAGCTTCAGCAAAGCCAAGGTGGCACAAAGCGCAGCCTGCAACAGCAGAGGGGGCAGCAGGCAAGGCAGCTGCTGCTGTGGTGAACAGCAAGGGTGGGCGGAGGGGGTTGACTCCTGTGGTGGCGCTGGATTGTGAGATGGTGGGGGTGGGGCCGGGTGGCACCCAGGATGCCCTGGCTCGAGTCTGCATTGTGAGTTGGGGGTTGGGGGGGGCAAGTAAGAACTGCTTGCACGCTTAGCTGGGCTGCTGGTAAGGAGTTGGCTGCTCTTGTTTTTGGGGGTTTATTCATGTGTTTCAAGGACAACCCTGCTACGCTTACAATTCATGATGCGTTATAGCAGATTGCCAGTGGTCCTACACCTCAAGCTGTCACGTAGACAACAAGGTGAAACAAAGACACATCCTGTTGAAAGAGATAAGAACCATGTCTGCATTGGCTGGTAGTTGAAATGGGATGCAAACTAGAGTCATGGATGTATCCCTCCAGACATTTTTCGTTGCTGCTTTCCGTCAGGGTAAGGTTTGTCACTGTCAATGCTTGTTTAGTTCTGTTGACTGCTTTTTTGGCATGGACGTGTCACAAAGGAGAAGATGGGGCTGCAAGGCTTTCAGGTGCAAAAGCCAACTCCATGCAGGTCATCTTTATGTGTGTGTAGGTATGCATGTGTGGCCGTTCTTCCGGCCTGCCTTCTGCTGGCATTTACTTTGCTCCTCTGCTTTTCCTGCTCTGCAACATCAACAACCTGCAAGCCATATACACATATGCTGCAGCTGGCACAGCTTGGTGCACTGAGCTCACACTACACTGAAGGTGTTATCATCATCCCAACCTCAGTATGCAATGGCTTCCAGAGGCCATCGTGGTCAACATTGGTGGGGTCCTTTCTCTTCCTGTAGTCAACTCAACTCGCACAGTCATGGAGCCTTAATTACTGAACTGACCCTGCCACAGGTTAATAATGAAGGCAACGTTTTGCTAGACACCTTTGTGGCCCCTCAAGAGAAGGTGGTGGACTACCGCACTTGGGTGAGTGGAGTGCGCCCCTCAGACCTGGAGGGTGCCCCCTCCTTTGACTCGGTGCAGACCCAGGTCGCTAAGATGCTAGAGGGGAGGATTGTGGTGGGGCATAGCATCAGCAAGGACTTCAAAGTGCTGTTGCTGGGGCATTCGGGGAGGCTCACACGGGACACAGCAAGGTGAGCAGCTGGAGGGTGGGAGGATCACGAGAGCAGGCAGTTGGAGCAGTTTTAGGTCAGTGCATTGTGCACCTGCACGTGCAGCTGTTGGCTGTGTGCGGTGGAACTGCAAGCGTAGATGTTGTCGGCAAGGTGTAGTTGCAGACGTTGTCGGCAAGCAAAGCTGACTGGGATTAACAGGGAGACATGCGAGGATGGCGTAGAGGTGTTTGTGTTAGTTACATGCGAGGTTTGTATTGGGGGCGAGGCACCTTGGTGGATGCTAGAAGGGGGTAGGGGTAATAGTGAGGGGGGAGGTGCATTGCATGATGAAGTAGAGGTGTTATTGGTAGTGCCCAAGTGCAGTTCAGCTGGTGCAGATTGAAACACCAGGAGGTCAGAAGTGAGGCTGGGGTTGTGGAGTAGGTATTGTAGTTTGGTCGTTTCGACCTAGCAGCCCTTTGCGGTTGCCACACCTTAAATGTTTGTTGTTGTTGTAGTAGACTCGAGTCATGTGGCAGTGCAACAAAATGCATGCAAGCAGCATCTCTGAAACCGAATCCTTGCATCATGCACCATAACGGGAAGCCAATGACCCTTTGCTTGGAGGACTGGAAGTACCACCTAGACCATTTAGGAAGATATTCAAACCCACAGCACCTAGCTGCTTCTTCTCCTTGCCATCCTCCCGCATGCAATTGTCTCTTTTAATGACCCAATCCATTGGCTTGTTTTGCAGGTATCCACCCTTCATGTTCACGAAAGCTGGAGTCAAGCGCTCCAAGTCTCTGAAGCAGCTGGCAGCAGCAGAACTTGGGCTGGAGATCCAGGAGGGGTCCCACAGCCCTGTAGATGATGCTAGAGCAGCGCTGTATCTCTACCATAAGCACAGGACACATTGGGAGAAGGCGCTGAAGACAGGGGGGGTATCAAAGCTGCGGATTGGAGGGGGCCTTGGGAAAGCGAAAGTGCGTACAGCTGGGAATTTGGATGTGAGGCAGGACCCCATGGCCGACATGTGAAGTGGGTGATGGGTTGGCATTCCTAGAATAGCTGCTGGGGGAATAGCTGCTTGTGATCTGTAATGGCTAGTGGAGGGTGGCAGGTATTGCCTGCGCGGAGGTCTTAGTAGTACCCAGCCTCTGTATCATTGCGATTGACATTATCGGCAAGGGGACCTACACCTAGTTAATACCTGTTGCGAAGTGCTGTAACGTAGAAACCCACCGGCCATCAGTCTAGTACTGGAATTATGCACCCAGGTCCGCCGACATCCAAATAGCCATGTAGGGCTGGTCCAAGCAGCTGTGAAGCTTGTCCAGCCTTGCACATATTGCCAATTTACGAATCGACCACTACAGCAGCCTGAGTTGCTTCCGTTGAGAAGGCCGCAGCGGTACTAACTAGAACTGGATGATACTACCGTAAATGCTTTGGGTTGAGCTTCTGCAGCTTACCACTACGGTTTCACTCTGGCCTGCAATTTGAGGCAAACTTGTCCTAGCGCTGCTTGTTATTGCTGGTCGATTCAGAGCGAGTGACCCCTGCAACGCATGCAAAGTGACTCAATACATGAGAAATGCTCCCATTAGCATTTACACGGTCAAAGGCATCGCGCAATGAACATAGGTAGGCGGGATATACTGGATCGCAGCAGTTGACGGGCACCTATGCCACGCAGATGTACACGTAGACCCGGTTACGTTACAGCCAGTCACCAGAAAGCCCGCCTGCCGCTGTAATCCGTGCATACTCCTGTCTTCACCTGCTTGAATTGAGATAACCGCTGGAACACGAAGGGTACTTTGACGTGGATTCACTGGTCAACTGGCTGCTGCTTTTGCATTGTGCCCTACTTGCATGTCCTGCACCCATTTTTGTTGAAGAAAGCAACGCAAAACGTGCAGGCAGCAAATTTGCCATTGCAAAGGTCCCAAACATCCAGACTTGAATCTGTTTTGCCCTTAATTGCATCCAAAGATGGTCGATCAGACTGTTGGCAAGCAAGAGAACGGCCAGGAGAACGGCCACAAAGTGAAATTGGTTGGCTATGACAACTTTGTGCGCCACAATCCCAAAAGCGACAGATTTACTATTCACAAGTTCCATCATATCGAATTCTGGTGTGCGGATGCCACGAACACATCCAAGCGGTAGGTCCCGGAACCCGCCAACATGCAAGGGCTTCCTGGGGAACTGTTCAGCGGAAGCCTCCTGCCTTGCATGGTTGCCTCGGAAGCTCAGCATAATAAATACAACTCTACTGCAGATTCCAGCATGGGCTTGGCATGACGCTTGTGGCCAAATCAGACCAGAGCACCGGCAACAGCTTGTATGCCAGCTATGCCCTGCAGTCTAACGACCTTGTCATGACCTTCACCGCCCCATACGCCTTAAAGGCTCCAGGGACTTCCACCTCTGTACCCTTCCCGCACTACAATGCCAAGCAGGCGTTTGATTTTGTTTGTTCACATGGCTTGGCAGTCAGGGCTGTAGGTAAGCACCGGGGCTGAAGCCTTATGGAATGTCTCATTAGCTTTGGGTCTGGCTTCCTCTGGGCCCTGCTGTCGGGGGCTGCACCCTTTCCGAAGGTATAATTTCAATTTCCGTGGGCTGCCAAGCACTCTGCTTAGTGTCACGGGTCGCCACCTTCTCCAGCAGCCGATAAGGCTTTTTCTTGCCTCTTGATCCATTGCCGACACCCTGCCTGACCCCTTGTTGGCAGTGGGCCTTGCATGTCATTGCACAAAGAGCTTGACCGCACATGAGGGTTCGACTTCTGGCCGCCCAGCCTGCTGCCCCGTTGGGCGTCCAGAATGCTGGGCTTTGGCGGCCGGTGTGAGTTGTTGCGGTTGATGGCAGGGCTGTGTTGATCTTGCATCAAAAGCAGCAAGGAACATGTTATCCTGATAACTGTGAGCTGTTTAGAGCAGGAGGTGTCGGAGGTGGTTATATGCAGACTTTGTTTGGAAAGGGCCGTCTTAGAATATTAGAAGGAATTCCCGTCCCATTGGAAGTAGGCCATTGTAGCCATGAGCCAGGAGAGGGATAAACACACATTACTAAAACCCCATTTCAATGGGACCTACCTTGCAGCATCACATCAGAAATGGGCATGCTTATTGTAGCTTGGTCTCAACTATAAAGTCAAGATATGATGATGACCAAAGTGAAGATGTTAAGGACAGGTGTGGCCAAGGTGGACCACAGTGTATAAAAGCATCATGTATCGGCCCAGGCGACACCTTAATACAGCCTCACTGTCTTTCTCCTGTGTGTCCCCAGGGCTGCTGGTGGCTGATGCTGAGGAGGCATACAAGGCCTCCACCGCCAATGGTGCCAAGGGTGGGCTGGAACCTATGACCCTGAAGGATGAAGAAAGTGGGCAGCAGCTTGTGATCTCAGAGGTTGGACTCTACGGGGATGTGGTGCTCAGGTAAGAGACTGGTGCTTGATCATTTTTATTAGATGGTGAGACTGGAAAGTAAGCTTAAGGAGAAGTGGTGCTGATGCATCTTGTTGAGGTCATGCCAAAAGGGCCATAATATGGTCTGGGCACAGTGGTTGGTAGGAGCTATGCTAGGTGTGTGGCAAACCCTGTTTGTTTCGCAAATTATGTGGATCCATCAGATTTGGCCTCCAGCATGAGCCGTGGTGTTGCAATAACGTGCTGGACTGGATGTGGCTTTTGAGGTGCATAGCTACTGCTTGGTAATTCCTGCAGAAGCCGCGGCAGCAGCTGCTGGTGTACTTGCTATTGAACCCTAAGTTTACCTTTTAGCCGCTAGCTCCCTTATTGCTTGCCATGCCATTCCCATAATCCGCACTCCATGAATCCACACAGCCACACCTATGGCTGTCTCTTGTAGCCCTTGTCCAAGTCTAGTCTTTTCATTCCCCATCCCTCTAGCAATTGGACCCTTCCTTTCTTCAGTCATCCTTGCGTCCTCCTCTTTCCTTCTAGCAGTTGTATCCTCCTAAGCCCTAAAATGCATTGTGTGCTGCTCCTGTCTGTTGGTTTCAGGTATGTGTCAGGCTCTTACAAGGGCCCCTACCTGCCACAGTATGCAGCTACTCCTGATGAGCCTAAGATCAGTTACGGGTTGCGGCGCCTGGATCATGCAGTGGGCAATGTGCATGAGCTGCTACCAGCAGTCAGACACATCATGGGGTTCACAGGTGAGGGGCAAAGGGGAAAGGCCTTAGCGGTAAAGGCGAAGGGTTAACAGATCAAGGGTTCAAAGCAAGGGGTTTACGGGTAGAGGCTGAAGGGCGGAGGGTTCAGGGCGAAGGATCAAGGGTGTTCTTAAACATCAAGGGGTTAAGGGTCTCACAGGCGAAGGCTGTGTGTGTTCGCGTAAACTAGCTTGTGAGAGTTCTGTTGCAACAATTGGGGTAAGGGCATCTTCACAAGGACAGTTGTTCGGCTGCTGTAATGATTTGGAGCTAATGGTGCTGTTGTAGAAAAGGCTCTAGCAATCGTCATAGGGGTAAGGGTCTTGTTATATCTTTGTTTCATGGATGTAGGTAACGGGGGCTAAGGAGCTTGGAACAAGAGCTTGCAGTGGCTGTAAAGGAACATAACAGGGATTTTATGCTTAACTGCACCGTCGCTGATGCATGAGCAAAATATTACTCAATACAGCATTGTTTCATATGTTCCTATGTGAACATTCCCGGCTCTCTACTGTAGTATTGCATGTCAACACGTACAAATTTATGATAGTGAACGCTGCTGCTGCTGTTGCTGTGACAGGCTTCCATGAGTTTGCCGAGTTTGTTGCTGAGGATGTGGGGACTGTGGACAGTGGCTTGAACAGCATGGTGCTGGCTAACAACAATGAGATGGTGCTGCTGCCAGTCAATGAGCCCACCTTTGGGACACCCAGGAAGAGTCAGATTCAGGTAGGTGCTCTTTTAACTTGCTGGTCTGGAATTCATTAATTTTTGGGTCCATCCATTGCTGTGTTTGGTCGTTTCGACCTATCAGCCCTTTGCGGTTGCCACACCTTAAATGTTTGTTGTTGTTGTTGTAACGGCGCCTGTAGCTGTAACTTGATCCGTGCGCAGCTCCTGTGGGCAGTTTAGGGCAAGTCTGTGAGCAGGGTAGAGGAGGCGTAGGTGGCATGGTTAGGTATGACAGGATGTGATTTGTTGTGCTGCTGGCTTGGCTAGCTATTTGTGATTGTTCTCACCACTGGCGCAGCTGGTAGTGTGACCACTTCTTTGGGGCTAGGGGTTGCTTTTGTGAGATGGAGGTAGGTGGCTGTGGCATTTATTCACAGAGAAACCAGGAGTATGCTCTGGACTTATGCTCATTTGCTGATTTTGTAACGCAGTTATCAAGCAGTTGCTAATAGCAAGTAGGACCACTGTGATCAAACTGGGCTGTGCTTGAAAAGGTGACTAACGAACGGCTGAAGCACTATGGTTGTGGGAATTGTGTGGCATTACCTGTGGCCCATGGCACCAGCCCTCCACTGTTCATAACGTCATGTCATGACTTGCCAAGGCAACTTGGGTAGAAGCCCGCGTCTTGCTGTGACCATAGGTCCTGACATGCTATACCAACATCGCCCCAGCCTCTGCTTCAATCCAGAGTCCAGCCCACCGACCTGTGCCTGTGCTTGTGGCCCCACCACAGATTACACCAAGCTGTCATGCAGACTTTGCTTACTTTGCTTACTTGTCACTTCTTGTGTTGCAGACGTATCTAGAGCAGAATGAAGGTCCTGGTCTGCAGCACCTGGCCCTGAAGACGCATGACATCATCACCACGCTACGGGAGATGCGGACCAGGAGCCAATACGGTGGCTTTGAGTTCATGCCGCGCCCGTCAGACAAGTACTACAAGCAGCTGCCAGACAAAGTGGTAAGTAGGATGATGTATTGTGTTGCGAAGTGACCGCCTCTGACTTTCTGATGGTTGGTGTTTAAATGATTCTGTTTTCTTTTTTACTGACAGCTATGGGACTTCTGCCAGGAATATACTAATCCTGCTGTATGGCTGCTATACGCTATAACTGCCATGGTTGTACACTGTGCAATATACACTACCCTGGGTTATTATACTCCTCATTTGCTGCATGGCAGTTTGGTTGAGGTCCATGCCCGGTCTGGTTTGTCTGTTGAAAGAGCCGCACAAACCGGGGACCAACGTGTATGTATTTGTACTGCTGCTGCAGGGTGACGCTTTGACGCCTGAGCAGTACGCCGCGTGTGAGGAGCTGGGGATCCTAGTAGACAGGGACGACCAGGGCATCTTACTGCAGATCTTCACTAAGCCTCTGGGAGACCGGCCCACTGTGTTCATTGAGATCATTGAGCGGCTGGGGTGCCTGCATAAGGTGGATGAGAAAGGGGCAGCAGCAGAAACAGCAGCGGCAGAGAGCGCTGCAGCGGCAGTGGCGGACAAGGAGAAGTTGGAGAGGGAGTTTGTGGATATCGTGAAGGTGGAGGAGGATGGGACGCTGGTGGAGCAGGCGGCTGGGTGTGGTGGGTTTGGGAAGGGGAACTTTGGGGAGCTGTTCAAGAGCATTGAGGATTATGAGAGGACTCTGCAGGTGTGAGCATCTAGGAGACATCTCATAGGTTTGGGGTGGTGGTTGCAGTTATATGCTCTTAGCTCGTATGTGCCGTGCCAGCCTGTCATGAACCCTGCTTTTTCCGTTTAGCCTGCACCCCTGTCTTTTGCCTGTACAACCTTCAAGGTGTGAGCAACTGTAGCTGTACGAGGGGTGTCTGTATGGTTGGCTGGCACGGGGTTGTGTGATTCCAGTCTTTAGGGGTCAGGAGCGACTTTTTGGCATCGCCCGTTTTGCATTTTGGGTGATTGATTCAATTTGATGGATTTGGCGGTGTGAGGTGGTGGCCGGGGCGTGGTGCCTGCAGGTGTCGTGGTTATGGGGTTGTTTGGCGAGGTGTTCAGAGGTGGGAAGACGATGAGGGGGGCCTGAGAATGCAAGCAGCAAGGTTGCTGACAGTGACAGTGAGGTGGAAAGGATATGTTAGCGTCAGCAAGGGAGTTATTCGGGATTATCAGGTTACATATTACCAAATGTCCTGCCGGAAAGTGTCACACTCACTGGCTGCCACCAGCCTCCCACCATTTGATACCGATGTGAGTGGGAGGAGGAGAGGGGCTGAGGGGTGTGTGTGCAGCCTTTTCATGTCTGTTGTACATGGCTAATAATGCACGACTGGGTGGGCGTCTCAGGTGCTCTTTTATACAATGGGTTGGGGATGAGAGTATGGTGAAGGTGTGTAAGGTTGGGACCTTGGGATGTGACGCTACTGGGACTTTGAGATGTGGGTATCTACACCTGTCCCAACCGGTTGCGGTTGAACAGTTGTGGTGTTGATTGTACACTACAGGCTATGCTCATGTCAGTAAGTTGAAGTAGCAGCAATCCGTGATATGTGGAGAGCTGTGCGGGTTACAGCTTTTGCAGCAGTAAACGGATCAGGTAGTTATGAAGATCCAGGGACACATGTTCAGTTTGGTCATATGTGTATGGGCACTGTTGTGCCGAGGTTTTGTTGGAGTTCAGGGTTCGCTTGCCCGGGTCTTGCATTTTGAGTGGATTTGGAGTACATCAAGGCGTTTTGGGTGCATCTATATATGTTGGCTGTTTCACTGAGGCCCCTGGGGCCTCATCCCACCATGGGGTGCAGCGGAATGCGGCGATATTGTACCTGCTGTAAATTGAATGTAGGCACACGCACGGTGATGGTGTTGGAACTGACATTGGAAATGCACCGACGTGCGGTGGGTATTTCTTTAGATCTAATGGTCTACAAAAACTGGGTGTATGGTGGCAGGGGTAACCGATCAGTTATAGTATCTGGTCGCGTATCAGGGTGGCTACTAGATGGGGCAATTTGCGACAGTATGATTAGATGTCCACGTGCCACTGAGCGCGGCCGGTCATCCCCTGTCACCTGCAACTCACTTGAGTGCCACCAAAAATGTTCTGGACCTGGCGTTCCGGTTGAGCTTCCAGAATGGAGATCGTATATGACTGCGTTACTTAACTCAGTGCAGCAGCAGCAAAAGCAGCCACCGCTGTCCATGCCTCCTGCTCGTTGCATGCAGCAGACTGCAGTTGCACTATGGAGCGGTTGTGCAGTTCCATTTTCTTCAGACAGCAATTGCTGAATATATTGATTGTACTTGCATTGGCATCAGCATGCACTGCTGCAGTCAGCACAGACCTACTTGCAGCAGCCAGGGACCTCATGCCTTGGATGGTGCCCGTACGCCGGGAACTGCATCAATACCCCGAGCTATTATTCGAATTGTATAATACTAGTGCAATAGTGAGGCGCCATTTGGATAAGCTGGGCGTCAAGTACCAATATCCCGTTGCTCAGACAGGCATAGTGGCAGAAGTGGGCAGCGGGAAGCCCATAGTAGCTCTGAGGGCAGATATGGACGCCTTGCCAATTCAGGAGCCCGAGGGGTTGGATTACCGCAGTAAACATGATGGCAGGATGCATGCATGCGGCCATGACGGTAAGTTCCGGTCTTACCTCCCAACCTACGGGCCCATGTGTAAGCCCTCCTGTGCCAATGGGCAATTGCTTACAAGCATGCAAAGGATGCCCGTGAAGTTAATACCTGCCTGCATGATCTTGCACTCAGGGCATTACAGCACCTTATCAGAAAGGGTTTCTGTGCCTCTATGATGCATGAGCGGCCATGTAAAATGTTCACATGTTGCTCCAGCGGCAGCATTAAGAGGGATAGCAGAGCTGGAAAGTGGTTTAGCTGTAGCAATTGCATCCAGGAGCCTATCATATGAGGAGTTTGTTCCACAGACCTCTAAGTGTCAGGATACCATTTTCTGGATTGGTCCCCTACACGTGTTGCACCAGTCAGGGCCCAAGACAGATACAATGGTCTGCTGGTGTAGTCAGAGCGAAGAACTTGATCTTTGTGACAGACAAACTTGAGTAATAAAAACTCTGTGCATGTGCAGGCCTGAAAATTGCTTGGCCCAACTGATTCATGTTCTTTGTGTGCGCTGCATGTTACTCTTTAGTTTCCGGGGCGCTAGCTGCTCCCTGCAGTCCATGCGGCCACGCTCTTGCGCAGCAAAGCTCACTGTTGTACCCAGCATGACCTTTTTCAAGCAGTATGGAGCATGACATAGCAGTATGGAGCACCTTGTCATGCTCCAAGAAGTTCTGCAGTACTCTCTGAACTCTTCGTGTATTCTGCATACACACGACATGCACCTCCTCTCCTTTCTGCACGCAACGGCTACAATGTCTTCTTATTGCCGCCTTCTGTCTGCTCTACATGCCACCATAGGTCTTGCCTGTATGCTGCAAAGTCTGCATGCCGACTATTGCTCCAATTTTGCTGTCTTCTGTTCACTTCTGATGATTGGGGCCTTAGTGTCGTTGGCCATCTTCTGTCAGCCATGATCAGGAGCCTCCTGTCTATGCCCTGTGTTTGTTTAGCCATTGGCATGGATGGTCATGCGTTCTGGTTGTTGAATTGATTGATCTGTCTGCAGTGCACACCACCATGCTGCTGGGTGCTGCCAAGTTGCTGAAAGAGCGAGAGTCAGACCTGAAGGGTACGGTGCGGCTGCTGTTCCAGCCTGCGGAGGAGGGTGGTGCTGGGGGCGATGTCATGATTCGGGAAGGAGCTATCGAGGGAGCTAGTGCTGTCTTTGGCATGCATGTGATGCCTTACATGCCAACAGGTGAGAGCAGTACAAGCAGCAGTACGTATATGTCCCTTAAGAGAGAGACCGCTGCACAGCGCTCCGGGCCGTGCAGCGCCCGGGCATGACTCCAACCAGTTTTTTAGTGGGGTGAGGGTGAGAGATTTAGAGAGATATCGTATCAAGATAGAATTTTTGAGAGAGAACACTGCACCCCCCTTGGACCATGCGGCGCCTGTGGCACGAGCCCACACTTTATTTTACACATGTGTAGAAGGGGAAAGATTGAGACTAAGACAGTAGAGACTAATAGATTAGTACGGGTATTATTCCCAGTCTTAATCAATCAATCAATCAATCAAAACGCAAGACCAGCAATGCCAATGGCCAAACAAACCTAGGCCACAAACACAAGGCTCCTGATCACAATCACGAAGCCACACAACCGATGGTGGATTTGCCACACACAAGCTGAGGCTAGATGCAACGGCGTGCACACCAAGGGGAAACAAACACCACCACTAACACCCAAAACCTGCTCCACTTCCATCACACATGGGTGGCGGGGAGGCAGCAGGATCAAGCACCACCCTAGTAGGGGCTGGAGGTGGCTCCCACCACCTAGGTACTGGTGAACCACCATCCTCCCAGCCACTGAAAGGCACCACATAGCGCTCCACATGCTTATCAATAGCTTGCTTAGTGCGCCTTCTACACCTCACTAACCGTTGGCTTTCCCAAGGGTGCGTAAGATCCCACAACCTCTTCCTCCAAGCACTCTTAATCTGACATGAAGCCTCCCAGCTCCCCTCATCTTGACCAAGCACCTTCAGATCAGCACACACGCATTTCTCCCAGGTATGGCGAGGCCTACCCACTGGCCTCGTCATGTCACCATGTAATGAAGAGAACAACGCAATATGCGGCAACCTGCCCTCCTCCATGCGGCCCACATGCCCCAGACACCTCAGCCTATTTGCTGTGATGTATGCTGACAAGGTGGCTACCCCACATGATTTCCTGATATGCTCATTGGTGTGCCGATCTGACAGCCTGACCCCCAGGATGCTCCTAAGGCAGCTAGAGTGCACCCGCTCAAGCTTTTGCGATTGCACTTTGGTCAGGGACCAACACTCACTCCCGAACAGCAGAATTGGCAACACATATGCCTTGTAACACTTCACCTTCGTAGCCAATGACAGATGCTTGGTACCCCACATCTTTTCAAACTGCTTAAACCTCCCCACAGCCTTACCCCTCCTGATATTCAACTCCACATCCAACCTGCCATCAGTCACAAGCACACTTCCCAAGTACTTGAACTGTGACACCTCTTTTACCACACCCTCACTGATAACCACCTCTGGTCCTTGCTGCACTGGCACATCCCCCTCCTTCCAATCCTTGTCAATGGACAGGATCTCAGTCTTGCTTGCATTGATGCGCAACCCAAGACTAGCAGCAACCTTGTCCATCACCTGCAGCATGACCACCAACTCCTCCCTGCTGGGACTTAGCAACACCATATCATCTGCATACAGCAGAACAGACAACAGCTCCACACACCCACCACCACCACACCCATCACGCTCAAGTTTCCCATCTGCATGATAGGCTAGCTTCACCCCACATCCCTCCGGCATCTGAGCCATTGCCTGCCGAACCACAAAGTCCATGTAGATGTTGAACAGCAAGGGAGCAATGACACATCCCTGCCGCACCCCGCCATGCACATCAAACCACTCAGACACCACACCACCCATCCTAACAGCAGCCTGTGTGCCAGTATGCAAGTCCATCAGCAACTCTATCAGCTTTGTGTGTACCCCGTACACATGCAGGATGCGCCATTCCCAGTCTTAAATGGATTCCCAGTCTTAAATTATTTGTAATTAGATTAAATTAAATTAATTTTAATACCTTGCAAAGCATTCTATAATGAGCTATACCAAGACCCTCATATTTCTGCGCACTGAAGATATTCAAGATAAATCATCAATATTTATGACCAAAAGGGCATGTACTGGGAATAATACTACCTAATTTAGTAGTGCAGTACAACCAAGGTGGGACCCAGGCAGATTTTTGTGGTAGGTACAGAACAGAACAGTGCATGGAAACGGTGGCCAGAATAACAGAGAAGGCGCAGTGCTGCTGCTTGGTATTTGAGGTTGATGGTCTGTGAAGCCAGGTGGCGCTATGTTTTTGCGTGCCTGTAAGCTATATGGTGTAGACGGGAGCTGTACCAGGAGCAGTTTCAGTTTCGTTTTTCACGGGCAGACAACCACAGGTGTCGTAGGGACTGCCATGGTTGGTGCCTCACTGTGGAATCTTCTACACATATACCTATTGATAAGGACACGTTCTGCAGGTGCCGCCTGCCAGCTGCTGTTTGTTGCGTTGTCTACTACACACTACATTTCTTGCTTTGCAGATTGCCAATTCTGCATTTTCTGATGTTGCATGGGGTGAGGGGGAGCAAACGTTCATGATACGCCATAGCAAAGGTATAATTTATCAACCGCTACATGTTGTCCTTTGCACTCCCTACAGGCACCATCGCTACTAAGCCTGGGACCATCATGGCAGGCTCTTTAACCATTGAGATCACAGTGACAGGGAAGGGTGGTCATGCAGCCATGCCTCAGCTCAACATTGACCCCGTGGTGGCTGCTGCTGCTCTGATTGGGGCGCTGCAGTCACTTGTTTCACGAGAGACACCCCCCTTAGGGTCAGCTGTGCTTAGCATAACAACCATCAAGGTGGGGAAGGATGTTGCTATTGTTATTGTGATCGGTGGAAGTTAGCGCTTATGACATGCCGTAGCAAAACTGCCACAGGCCCCAGTTGTCAAGTTGTTTACGAAGACAGTGAGTTGGGACGATATGCAGGATGCCTTCACTGTGCTAGAGATGTAGCAGAACAGCCCACTTTCTATTGCGGCAGATCACACTTCTCGTCTATGGGTTGGTGATTTGGCAGCCCCCTTGTCTTTAGATCAATCCACACGGTTGGTTCAGCGTAGCACCCCTGCTGCTGTTGCCACACCTTGAATGTTTGTATGTAATACGACTGGCTTTAGATGTCTTGTCTCTGCTCTCGTTGTCTTAGCTCTCAGTATCCGTTTCTCTCAAACTAACAAACTGGTTGGAGTCATGTGGCGGGTGCTGCACGGCCCAAAAGCTGTGCAGTGATCTATCTCATAAAGACGACTGGCGTGGCTGGCATTCACAGGCAGGAGATGCCCACAATATCATTCCAGACCAAGTGGTCCTAGGAGGGACCCTCAGGGCGCTTACACACGAGCACATGATGTTTATGAAGCGCCGGATTGAGGAGATGACGGCATCTTTTGTGGCGGGGTATCGCTGCAATGGCACGGTGGATTGGCATCAGGAGGATGGGCAACCGTATTACCCACCTACGGTGAATGATGCGGGTGCTGCTGCTTTTGCACTGGAGGTGGCGAAGGATCTGCTTGGAGAAAACCAGGTGAGGAAAGGGGAGGGAGGAGGGATGGCAGATGGGAGATGGAAGATGGGTGGTTTGGGGTTTCTGGGGGGAGGGGGGGATGGCGGATGGGAGATGGGGGAGGGGGGGTCCTGGGGGGGGGGGAATGGCAGATGGGAAATGGGGGGGTTTGGGGTTCTGCGGGGATGGGAGGGATGGGGACTTCTGGATTATTAATGACATGAAGTGATGCCGGTGCTCTGGCAGACAGAAGGCATGCTGCGGACTTGGGAAATGCGGTAGAGGGAGTAGATGGTGTAAGGACAAAGTCGTGCATGCCTTTGTGAGGTGTGTTTCTGTGGGGTGTCGAGGGCTGTGACTTTAGAAGGGAAACATTGAAAGACGGGGAAGGAGGGGGGGGATGGGGAACGGGCGAGTGGGAGGAGGGGCAAGCTGGAGGGGGAGGAGGCAGAACAGTGGGGAGAATGGCAGTAGGTGGGGGGGGGGGGGGAGGAGCCTGGGGCCGGAACCAGGGCGAGGAGGGGGGGGGGGGCAGAAACATGAAAAGGCAAGTGGAGGCCGAAGGGTTGTAGGTTGTGGGGGTTTGGACAGAGGGGGAGGGTTTGTAGTTCATGTCAACAATAGCAACTAAAGTTGCGCATGGAGGCTTTACATGGCAGGTAGAGTGGGCCTGGGGGGGGGGTTCTAGGGCAAACTGAGGGGTGGGCTGGGCGGGGTTGGGAAAAAGGGACTTGTCGGTGTGACACGAGCAGATCAGGTGGGAACTAACAGGAGATGAAGTAGGGGGTGGAGAGGAGGTGGGGAGGGGTACCGGGGCTGTCTTTGGGCAGCAGAGGGTCAGCGGATGGGGGAGTTGTGGAGGGGGAGAGGGGTGCTTGAGGGGGAAGGTGCACAGGACAATGCGATGGGTGCAGTGGTGGTAGACCTTGTTGTCACACAGTGTTTGTGTTGTGACAGAGGTAGGTTGTGCCGATTTCAAGCGCGAGGTTTAGTTGTGCCTTGGTGGCACAATGTGAGCTTCTGCAGGAACACACAGCTGACCCCTGCTTAAGTTTTTGGGCTAAGACTGCGTCCTTTTGGTCATGGCAGAATGCTTATAGCCACTTCTGGGTCCCAGATGCTATGCAAAGAGCCAGCTTGCATGCAAAGTGAGGCTTGCTGCTGCTCTGTCCATGGTGTTTCTCCTGAGGAATGGTGGTTCTGAAACCTCTTTCCCATGCCCGCACGCAAGCACAGACATGGAACATGCTTATACGTTGTTTCAATGGGTCACAATCTGTGCAACCCGGCCGGTGGCAACATCCACACACTTTCTTCCCTTATCGCAGACATTTTGGTGTCTGCATCAAGCAGGTGTAAATGAGATGGACAGCATGCAACAGGTATCTTTAATGTGTGGAAAAGCAGGCAGGATCAGAATGTTCCACCGTCACATTGCGGCAAATAAAGGGCTGACCAAAGGGTGGAGTGTGTCTAATGAACTTCTTCTTCCTCTGCTGTGCTGCTGCCATGTGCACAGGTTTCAGAGCTGCCTGAGCCCATCATGCCAGCTGAGGACTTCTCTTTCTTCACGCGTGCCCTACCATCAACGTTTATGTTCATTGGGATTAAGAATGAGAAGATTGGGAGTGGGCACAACCTTCACAACAACAAGTTTAAAGCAGATGAGGATGTGCTGCCTGTAGGGGCGGCTTTGCATGCTTCAATAGCAATGAAGTACTTGTCAGAAGGCAAAGAAGGATTTGGGGGCGGTTTTAAGCCCATTTTGCGGGATGAGTTGTAATGAAAGGAGATGTCTAAGCTTGCGGAGCATGCAAATACTGCATGCCTGACAGGGGGGGGGGGGAAGGGGCAGCCATCTCGATTCATGTTGCGGGAGTGCTGTGTTGCATAATTATGGTTCTCTATAAGCCTTGTCTCAGCTGTCACTGTGACTGGCTGATGATATGTCAGATCCTCGGAAGGCTGACTTCGTCGGTTGTTACCCCTGCCCCTCAGATCACCTGTCGGGGAAAGCGTATGATGCCAGCACAATGATGATGATGATAAATTGTTGTACGTGCCCGGCAGCCCAGAATGCTTTATCAAGTGTGTCGCCTATTTGAATTCGTTTTGAAGTCACCCCAGTCACGAAACTTGCGTCAAAAGCTTTCATGGTCAGGTACAATAGCATCAGACAGTGTATGCGGCTGGCTATTGTTTAAAACCGGTTGTGTCAGCTGAAGCAAGCATACCTTTTGCGCATTGGTCTCTTTCAGGCTTGGATCGGGACCTTCACAGTGGCCGCACAGTTGCACCCTGGACCATCCGGAGCCCTCGAGCATGTGTACAGCGGTTGATACATACAGAAGAGTCCCTTTAGAGCCCTCCATTACAGCTCACCTTTGCTCATCAGTCTGCTTGCTCGCAATAAACGCACTCTAGTCTCTACGTCCATTAGTGCTGACCCTTGGGTAAGCAAGTCCTGCTTTGCCTCCTTACAGTCCGTCCTCGCTAAGATCGCGTGGCCATGCCTGCACGAACCCATGGACATGCTTTCAACGGCAGTGTGGCGTACTGACCCCCGTAGCCTTTGAGTAGCAGTACAGCTCCCTAACCGCCGAAAGCCAGTTCGCAGCGCAGCCTTAGAACTACCATCGTGCCTAATAAGTGAACTGAATCATCTTCTGCAGGTCATATATCGTCCGCTGCAGTTCGGAATTAAACATCTGCTTCCAACTGCAGTGGCCTCAGCGCAGGAGTCTCTCAACAGCAATCTAGAAGGCCTGTCCCACCCCATAAAGACCCCAGTCTTTCCTAATTATAAATTTCCTGGTAAGTATTTGCTGGCCCCCAAAATCTCTAGAACAGGTTCACGGAGACAATGCGCTCATTGCCTCCTTGGTTGTAAACAGAGTGGCACAATAGAGGTTTTATCTTTAGAGGTGGAATCTTTGTAGTTGTCATGCACTCAGGCTCCAGGGCCTGCCATGCTTTGCTCACATGCCATGTGCGTCCAACACACGACGATCGCCACAACCATAGCACAACATCTAGCAGAGTCTGCAGCACTCTTTAATCTGCCACCACCCATTTTTGTTACAACTCCACTTCTGCGTCTTTGCTGCACCCCTTGCAACTGTTCCATGCTCAGTAGCTGACTCAATGATCCAATACTCCTGTTGCCTTTTACATATTGCAGGTCAATGGAGTTGAACAACTTCCGTTGGGACCACCTGCCTCCCAATGTACAGCAGCACTTCGTGAGAATAGCTTGCCAGCAGCTCGGCCAGCAGTACCAATATGGCATCCTCCCACTCATCGACCACTTCTTCAACGAAACAGCCTCCGCCACCTATGATACCATCACGATCTCTCCCAAAACCCCAGATGCTGCAAAGAGCTTCACCGAGTGGCTGCAGAAGCATGGTCGGTCTCTCACCAATCTATCTGTCGAAGGCTGCTATGATTTACATGGGTTGCCGTTGAACAGCCTCATCAAAGCCATTGCCAGCTCGGCCCGGAAGCTGCAATCTCTCAACCTCACCCACCTCGCCTGGCCCAACACCAAGCCCCTGCAGAAGCTCACATCCCTCACGAGCTTAGGCATCCATGGGACGCACAAGATCTCCGTGAATATCTTCAAGCTAACAAACCTCAGATCGCTGTCTATCACCGGCGACCGAGACTGTTATTGTAATGGTCTCCACATCCGACCCCTTGTGGAGAAGCTCGTGCACTTAGAGGACCTTACCTTGGACATGTACCGTGGCATGCAGATTGATGAGTCCTACACCTCCCTCCAGAAGCTGCGCCAGCTGAAGAGCATAAAGATCTTAAACTACACTCCAGCTGAAGCCTTGCAGCACCTCGTGGGCCTGCCGTTTACAGACATTACAATCCAGCTGGATACTCGGGATGCTAATGACGATGTGACGGGTGATGTCTGCAGCTGGCTACAGCAGAGGTCGGCAGCGACTTTGCAGGATCTTGTGATTTCTGTTGAGGGCTTCGACTACCGGAGCAAGGCGAAGGGGTGGGTGGGGGTGCGTCCCGAGCGGGCGCTGCAGCTGTGTGCTAGCGTGGGGTGCGTAAAGGGGCTGAGGTCGCTGGATTTAGCAGGGTTAACGCTGGGTGAGGGGTGTTTGAATGAGCTATCGGGGCTGCAGCAGTTGATAAGGCTTGGGCTGCACAGGTGGCTGCCAGTAGGAGAGGCAGGTGCAGAGGCTGGGGTGGAGACTGCAGTCGTAGCTGCTGCTGCTGCTTGTGGTGGTGGTGAGGTGGATATACCTGCCACAGCAGCGGCAGCAGCAGCAGCTGCTGCTGGTAGTACTAGTTCTGCTCCTGGTGCTGCTAGTGGTGGGTGCAGCGATTTGGCTACAGCAGCAGCTGGTGGACTATATGCTGCTGCTGCTGGCGGTGGTAGTAGTGGTATCGGTGACTCTGGAACTTCAGCCAGTGCTGCTGCTGTCCGTGAATCCTCAGCTGCTGCTGTCGGGTGCCAGCAGTTGGGGTTGCTGTCTAGTTTGCAGAAACTGCAGCAGCTTGACCTGAGCCACAGCCCCTTATCTGACGCTGGGGCCCTGTCACAGCAGCTGGCACTGCTGCAAGGGGTTACTTCTCTACACATGAAGCTGCCAGGGGAGCTTAAGCTAGTGCGAGCAGGTGATGTGATTGCCCCTACAACCATTACCACCAGCAGCAGCAGCATGGGGAGTGGCGAGGGGGGCAGTAAAGCTGATGCAGCTGCAGTGGAAGAAGCGGTGCATTACATCATGGAGCGTGTTCCACAGCTGCAGGAGATAGAGCTGGAAACACGCCAGCATGTTGTTGATGGCAGGAGGGAGGGTGCAGGGGGGTTGGTGAAAGTCACTTGTGGACTGACATATTGGTACAGGTGATGCTACAACAGTACCAGCAGCAGCGATGGCAGCAACAGCAGGGGGAGGAGGTGGTGATGCAGCAAGTGCTGCCGTTTTGGCACAGCAACGGGGTGGTGGCGGGTCTGTAGCTTGTAAGGAGCTAACTGCAATGGTCAGGGGTTGGGTACAGGCAATCGAAGTAGGGAGAGTGCGGACGAGAAGAACAGGGTGCGATGCTGTTTGCCACTGCTTGTATGATTATGCATGGGTATGATTTGTGCTGGTGGTGCCGGGGCGCAGCCGGCACTGCTGCTGCTGTGCTGGTGATATGGACACGAGCGGCCAGCATGTAGATGATGCAGAGATGGTGTTGCTGGCACTGTTCTATACACGTCAATTGTGTTCCATGTGGAACCACCTAATTAGTGGTGCATATATGTTGAGTGACTGCACTGAATAGAACGGGGAGCCTTCTTGTTGTGCCTTTTCTGGTAGTGTGCCCAGTTCGTAGCCTTGTGTCTTATCAGCTTCTTCGCTACTACCATGAGCTGTTGGTGACCCTCGGCTGTCAGATGGTTCGACACCTTGGCTATGGTAGTGAAGTACTGTTTGTAAGGAGGGATCAGAGCGACTCCGCTCGGGTAGTGCTCCAGCCATGGTGGCGGATGCCAGTAGCTAAGAAGAGGAAGAACCAGTGGACCTCGGTCGTATTGGTTTTATGCCCAGGATCCTCATTTTAGGGATGCAGAGCTGCAGTCACGCTTATGCCTGATTCCTGGAGCAACTTTGTGAAGTGTGGCGGGACCTTTGTGACAGCCACGCCAGACCTGGTAGTGCCATAGTGCAGCAGTTGACAGCGTGGCGTCAACATAGAACACCACTCGACATGCTTTTCCAAGGGAAGGAACCAATTGCACGACTTTCATGAGTTCGGTTCGTTACTTCATGACCGTGCTGTCCATTTGCATTTCCTTGGGAGTAATTGATAGCGATACATCTTGTTTCCTTCTGTGGATGTGTGTATAGGTCTTTGGGGAGGCAATTGCATGGCCCTAGGCAAGCCGAATGTACTGCAGTTGAGTCACTCACCTGCCGTACACTTCGCACTCCAACTTGGACTCGCTTCACGAAGTTGCTTGGAGCCGGTCTTCCGATGCAAACACCGTACACGTATGTCCCATATGTCCATGTTTGTGCTTCCTTTGGCTGATCAGACGTCTCTGCCCCGGTTGCGAGCTGACAAGGTGCAGCGCCGGTCGACCACATGAAAACCTTTGTCAGGAGAAGAATAGGCATGAACAGCTGTCGTATTCCCTGAAGCAACGTCAACGGTATGTTGTACGCAATGATTAGAATTCAAGACTCAACTAAGTCATGTCCCGTCTCCATCGGGCTCGCGGTCGAGCTGTGCAGATGCAGAGATTCCACATGAACACCAGAAATCCACAGGGCATGATCACACAGGATGATGTGATTCTAGTTAACGAACTTCGACATATGGGTGTAGACCTCGGCTGAGCTTGTGAATCACCCCATGTGCTTCACGCTGCTCTAAAGCAGGCCAGCACTTTTACAGCCAGCATGCCACCGCAGCAGCTCCCACAGCAGCTGAGGTTTGATGCAGACTTCGAGTGTGGCAATCTGGACAGGGTGCAGCAGGTATCACCGTATGAATATGCTGTGCACCTCAGAGCAGACACCTTAAGCCCCAGGTGAGGCTGACTCAGTTGTGCTACATCAATATGCACCTCTGCAACCTGGGCTTAATCTGGAGATGAACAAGTGGCAGAGTTGCTACCTCCTCAGCTCCGCTGACAGCTTGAGGGATGGTAGTAGGATCACAGCTTGGCAGCCTGATGTTAGTAGAGTCGCAGTGTTGATGAGGAGCATGGACAGATGGTGTTAGTAGCGCCACAGTTTTGATGCAGTCCTTGCAAAGCTGGTGTACATAGAGCCACAGCCTAAAACCCTACCAGTGGTTGCTTATATGCAGGCATTGCCTATGGTTCTACTTCCGGGTCAGTTGCAGTGTGCCGGGGCAGCAGGTGCTCATCCATGTGGTCAACTTCAGCAAGACGCGCAGCTTGTACAAGGATGGCATGACACCTGTGGTCAGGTGAGTGAAGCTGCTGTGCCTGGCAGTTGCTGCATATACTTCGCAGCCTGATGCAGCAATGCATCTAGCAGTGTGACTTGCAGCTGTTATAAATGCTTTACAGGCTGCTGCAACATAGGATCAAGCACTGTGGGTACATTCTTATGGCCACGCACACATCATTTGTGGTGTAACAGTTGTGGAAGTGGGTTCACTGAGTAAGGGTGGCATTTACAGGAGCAAACAAAGTTTCTTTTAATGTGTTCCCAAACAAATGGGCTATCAGCACTTGGGCCATGCATGCTGCATGACCACGCCCGCCAACCACCTGTTTTTCCTTGAATAGCATCTTGAATATCCGGCCTGCTCAGGAAGATCTTTATGCAGACCAATCTTAAGAACCTCGTAACAATCACCAAGGCTGATCAAGTCACATATTTGTGTCGAACCTGATCGAAGACATGTTTTTCAGATAAGCATTGACCTTGAACTAGGATCAAGGCACTAAGGTGGTGCTCAGGCCCTCCCCTGCATCACAGATCAGCAAACAAGAGGACCACCTTTACTTGGAAGGTGGTCCTCGCTTAGTAGGCCTACATCCTACTAGACTTTATTCTATGCCACAAAATGATGTGTACAGCTATGTGTACCTAGATGAAGCCGCACTTATTCAGCATCAGTGCTTCCAATGTAGACTTTCCTATGCAGCCATAACTCCAACACAGAATCATTACTTAGCACCGAGGTCCATGAGAGCTCTCCCTCCTCTTTGCAGATGTGGACGTCAGCCCTGGAGGCGCCTGAACCCTGCCAGCGTGTTCTACCGCAAAGTGCCTGAGTATGGTTCCACGCCCATCCTCTCTTTTACCTTCACCTTTGAGGTCAAAAACTGTGGGTATGAGTTTGCCTACACCATACCTTGGTCATACACAGAGGTGTGTTGAAGGCTCAACTGTTGATCAGCAAGGGACTTGGATCATAAGCTATGTACCATCTGATACAGCTTCTCTATGTAATCCACCTTCAAAACATATTTGTAGATTCCTTCTATAATCCTGAAAGCAGTGTATGACAGGGTTTTATAAAAGCAGCTTGCAATTGTCATTCCTTCCTTATTGCTGGAAGCAGTGTATGACAGGGTTTTGTTAAAGCAGCTTGCAAATGTCATCTGACCATGCAGCGCATGCAAGCCTTGGGAGCTGCTTTGCAAACAATTGCATGACATTGACGGAAAACTTCCAAACATGTCCTTGAACTGATGAATAGCAATGCTTTGGTAGCACCTCTTGGGGCGTTCCCTTATATGGCCTTTCTTTCAAGATAAAGTCTTTGGTCAAGTAGTGGCACAGTCATGCTGTTGTGTCTGCATGCCCACCACCCTTACCACACAGGGTCAAGCTTGGCTGTACAAGCTGGAGCAGCAGCAGCTTCCTTTCTTGTCCAGGGGCTTACTGTGTCGATCCCCACAAGGCAGGAAGGTGGACATATTGGTCATCAAGGAACAAGCTAGGGCTGCAGGATGCCAACATGCAGGTCAAAATGGGATGTGTCAGCAGAGGAAGGTCGGTTCTGCCAGTGCAGGGGCAGCAGTAGCAGCAGCAGGGGGAGGTGGTGGGGCCAGAGGGAAAGGGGCAGCAGTAGCAGCAGCAGGAGGAATTGGTGAGGCCAGAGAGAAAGGGGCAGCTGTAGCAGCAGCAGGAGGTGGTGGTAGTGAAGCCAGAGGGAGAAGGGCCGTTGCTGCTGCAGGTGATGACAGCATAGAGCCAGATGCAACAGGAGTAACGGAATCAGAGGCAGATGTGGCTTTAGCAGGAGAGATTGCAGGGGAGGGAAAGGGTGGGCAAGGTAGTGGAGATGACAGTGCCTTGGCTTCAGAGGCATCATTAGGCAACAGGGAGGAGGAAAGCTCCTTAGAAGGTTGCGGCAGCAGCAAGCAATATCTGCCAAGTGAGTTATGCTCTCGTGCTGGATCAAGCAACGTGCCATCAAGCGTGGCTGAAGCTGGTCAATGCAATGATGACAGAAACAGCAATAACAGCATCAACAACAGCAGCAAGTTCATCATCAGCAGCAGCACTTCTAGTGAAAGCCCAAGGCCAGTTGTAGTGTTGACAGCAAGGGTCCACCCTGGTGAGGTTCCTGCCTCACACTTACTAAACGGCTTGGTGAAGTTCTTATGCAGCAAGGATCCCTTTGCAGTCGTGCTGCGGTCACATATTACTTGGGTTGTGATACCCATGCTGAACCCTGATGGAGTTGCTGTGGGGAATTACAGGACAGATGCAGCAGGGGCTGATTTGAATCGTATGTGGCTGACAGCTAGCAAGCTTTGCGAGCCAAGTGTATATGCTGCACTTGGTGTGCTGCAGCACTACTATGGGGATGCTGGGGAGGGAGTTGGGGGGTTTGGGGGAAGTCAAGTCCAGGAGGAGCAGTGTGAGGGCCAGCAGCAGCTGACAAACCAGCAGCAGGAGCTGCAGCAGGAGTCACAGCAACAACAGCTGCAGGAACAGCAGTTGCAGCAGCAGCAACCACAACAGCAGCAGCAGCAAGAGCAGGTGCGAGTCTTCATTGATGTTCATGCGCATTCCACGAGCAGGAGCAGTTTCCTGTTCTGCAACCCTCCTGAGGATGCCATAGTGGTGGTTGAGGGAGGGAGGCGGGAGCTTGGGACGGGTGAGGCAGCCTGCACATGCAGGGAGCCTCTGAAAAGGGAAGATGCTAGCAGCCTATGGCGGAAGAAGGCTCCTATCAGCTGTTATGCACAGGACAATGTCCATGCTCTTCCCAAGTAAGTTGAGTAAGTAGTGATTTTGCTTCTTAACATTCTTGAGGTTAGAATTAGCAATGTACTTCCATGCTGCAAATTGGTGCAGCTGTTTGGTTCCAGTGAATGCTGGTCACTGTTTGGCAGTGGAAGGTGTCCAGGTTTCTGTCTCTGGCACGATCAGCCTTTCCAAAGACGCATTACATAAGGGGGATTTGAACGCACCAAATGTGAGCACATGGATGCCATATGAAAGCAGAGCCAGTGGCCATGCACATTGTGTACCCTTCAGCTGCTATCTGTGGAAGTTCAGGCACAAAACACATGGCACCAGCTGTTGCAACTCTCACAGGTTCTTCAATTGTCTTGGGAGCAGGGCTTAATCAATTGCTTTTAATCAAACTTGTTTTCAATTGTGAAATTGTGAGAAAGGGACAGTGGCCAATGCTGGCACCGATGATTTGTCTCATGGTTCTGTTCCAACTCCTTGCAGGCTCTTGGATGCTCTCATGCCTGGCTTTGACTTGCACAGCTGCGTGTATGACCAGTCAACTACCAAAGCTGGTTGTGCTCGCCGTGTAGCCGCATTGCTGTTTCCACAAGTAGCTAGCTATACCTTGGAGGTGTCATTTCACCATTGTGGGCCACATGCTGCCGGGGAGACGCTGTTCAGTGCTCAGGATGCTGGTGGTGGTGCAACTGCAACAGGGACTGGAGCTGCAGCAGGTGTGTGCTGGGCGTGGGCAACAGATTCGATAGCGACCTAACCCCGGACGAGCAGGCCCCCCACGGGTTGTAGCTAGACGCCAATAATGTTACTTGGAGACTCAGCTAATCAAACAGTAAAGACAGTAGCAGCAGCAGGAGTAATGGTGTGTTTTAAGGCAAGGTCAAGAACTGCTGCGAACGTCACTAGAGTCACAGCACAATGGAAAACCCCAGGTTATTGCAAGTCTCCTTTGCAAGATGATAGAGCACTAACTTCCAACTACTGCAGTTTTTGTTTTGACTCTGGGTAGCATTTAGCAACAGGTACATCAGCTCAATTAAGGGCTTGGTAACTTGGGTGCTGACCAGCAGTCCATGCTTATCCTCTCTGCCCTCTGTTCACCTATGCAGCCTTTATGTATCTGAGACTGCCTTGCTTGTGTGTACATTGCTTCTAGCATTGGTGTCCCATTCGTGATGATAGGTGGTGACATCTCACTTCCCTCAATAGCACCACAAATGCAGAGCTGTGCTGTATGGGTGACACTGGGCCGTCCTTCTGCGCGATTGCTGTTATCAGGTACCACCCCTAGTCCCATCAACACAGTCAAGGGCTACCACTACATGGGACAGCAGCTTGCAATGGCTTTCATGGACGTCTTTAATGTACCCAAACCTCAGGTCAGCACAGGTACTGGAAGCAGCAGCAATCGGGGCAGCCGTGCTAGCAGCAGCACGAGTAAAGGGTCCCTTTCCGGGTCTTCCGCATTGTCAAGAGGCAGTAGCAGCAGCAGTCGTAATGGCCCGCAGCTCTGGAAAGGGCAGCAAGTGATGCTTGGTGGGGGAGAAGGGCGATTAAGATATGCAGGAGCGGCATCAGGGACTTGCGGTGCAGAGGCAGAAGAAGGGATGGCAGCAGGGCCAGTGGGTGCACCATGTTGCACAAGTGACAACAGGATGAGCTGGCAAACCAAAGGGCCGTTGGTTCCAACATCAGCTTCAGGAGCAGCACCAGCTACGTCAGCAGCAGCCTCCGCCGGAGGGATGGTAAACGGTATCCCAGGAGGCAGGAGTTGCTACTACAACCCCGGCAGCACTGCTAGTTGTACCCGCAACCCGGATGGCAGCAGTACTAGTTGCAAAGCAAGTCACATTAGCAGCAGCAGCTGCAGTAGCGGACGCCAGCTGCAGCAGTACAATGCTGCTGCTGGTGATGGTACAACAGCAGCACTGGCCTACAGCAGCAGCAGCGATGCCATTGGCGGGCAATATACCGGCAGTTACAGGGGAAGCGGGAGTTGGGCGTCCTGTCAGGCACCTAGTGCTGCATTTAATACTACTAGGGCGCACGGTGCGGTGGGGCCATTGCTAGGGGGGCCGTTGCTGGTCAGCCGATGCCCAGGTCTGTCACCTAGTAATGTGACACCAGGAGCTCCGACTCATGAGCAGAAAGGGGGTAGCTCCAGCAGGGGCTCGTCAGGCAGCAGTTCTGCAGGTCTAGGAGATAGTACCGGCTTGGGTATGGTAGATGGCACTGGTCATGCTGCTGGTGCTGTAGGTGCTCAGGCAGGTGGGGGTGATGGTGTATATACTAGGCATGTGTCGAGCATCGCTCCGGAGTTAGAAGACAGGCCCGTTGCAGAGTGGGTTCCGTATACTGTGCAGCCGCTGCAGGTTCGTAAGTCCCAGCAGCAGCGCATGCAGCAGCTAGTGCAGGAGCAGGAGGAGTTGTGGCAGCAGCAGCTGGAGCAGCAGGGGTACATGCAGCATCAGCAGCAGACATCGCGATGGAGGAGTTTAAGCCCTCTGACGCAGTTTGTTGCAACGGGGTTACCGGCCGAGGAACCAGTAGCAAGAATCAGCAGCAAGAAAGCAGCTGCTACAGAAGGGAGTCAGTCTGCCAAGGGGGGCACGATGCAGTATGGTGTGTCCTTTAACAAGGCGGCTTCTAATGCAACAGCCAATGTTGTACAGGGAGCTGTTACAGCCAATGCTGGGGTGCTTTGGGAGGGTGAAACAAATTGTGAGGCTGGGAATTCTAAGCCTGCCAAGGGCGTTAAGAAGGCGGGAATGGTTACGACTAGTTCATGTGGTGGTGGTGGTCAGGGTATGGCAGGCAAGGGCGGGAAGAAGAGCAGTAGCGTGGTCTTGCAGCATAGGACATTGAGGCAGCAGCGACAGCAGCAGCAGATGTTGCAACTGCTTCAAGAGCAGCAGCGGCGCTGTCATATGCATGCCCTTGCTGCCAAGGCCTCTAGTGGAGGTGCTGCTGCTGCTGGTGCTGTAAGAGGCAATGGCAGCAGCAGCAGCACCAGTAGCAGCACCCAGAAACATCAGATAGTAATGGCGAATGTGGATGGCATATGCAAACCTGGAGAGTTTTTTGGGGCAGAGAGTAAAGAGAGCTTGTTCAGCTGTACAGAGAGTGGGGGGTATGATCAGAGGGGGAGATGGTCGGAAGGGGGTCAAGTAGGTCTTGGCAGTAACAGTACAAGAGGGGTAGTAGAGGGGTACAGGATCAGCATGAGAGGAGGGGGAAACAGCAGCTATGGAGGTTCAGGCGGAGAAGCTACAAGAAGGGTTAGTGGCAAAGTGGAAGCTGCTGCTGGCTCTCTGCATCATGGGGGGAGTGTTAATGGGAGGACATCTAGTACAAGGGAGAGTGAGGCTTCTGATGCAAACAGTCTTGATCTAAGTCGAGGAAGCTGGACAGGAACTGATGGAAGGGCTCAGGGTTGTTTGGATTTCCAGCAGCAGCAGCGGCAGCAGGGAGGTGGCATCAGGAGGTTGCCGTGTGTCCTCAGACCGCCATGGCAGACGACTACACCGCGGGCTACTTGTCCCGATCAGTGATCTCTGCACTATCATGGCGCAGGAATGGGGAAGAACTGGCTTACTTGTGGCAGGTCTGATGGTTCGCTGAAAGTCCAAAGAAAGAGTAGATTGGATGTCCCCGTGTTGATGAGGAGCTCCGCCAGGATATTGCCGTCATTTTCTGGGACCCTTTCTGTATGAGATAAGGGACCCTTGTATCCTTGGACTCAATTGGTGGACCTCGGATGTCATAACCGACCTGTTATATGCCTTAGAGCTATGTGAGATCAAGATATTGGGGTATGCAATGGCATGTAAAGTTGGCACTTTCCCTTATATGGGACCTAGTACCAAGGGGAGAAGTCAAAGCGGAGCTGCCGGCCACTCAGTCCGTCACACTCACTCAGGTGAGGGCACTCTAAGGTTTCGGAATGAGTGACTACCACGTACGCTTGTGTTTTACTGAGGTCGAATCTGAATGCTGCAGGGATGTTGAATTGTTGCTTGGAATCAAGCTCTCCCTCGATACTTCGTTCTTATGGGTAATACCTGCCATGCGTTCCATGATATCAGTTGAATCGTCCCTTCTTGTTGTTGCTGTCAATTGTGGTACAATCCTGGCACATTTGTTCTCCCAAAGGTGGCCGAGGCTGTAGACGTGCGCCTGCAGCATCTTAATTTACCCGCAGCAGCAACGGACTTAACTAGGCGTCGGTGACTGCTCGCTTGCCGCGCTACTTTTATCAGACACAACAAAGAGAGCATGTGGCCATTGCGTACATCCGGTGTTGTTTAACGACGGACATGTGAGCTGCCCGGCATCGGATCACAAGCAAGTATTCTGGGTACAGTCCGGGCATCAGGCCCAACCGGCCTGCCATAATGGCTAAAGGAAAAAGGAAATCAGACCCCGTGGCCTTAGAATATGTCTTAGCTAAGCTCAAGCGGGGAGAGAAGCTATGCGAAGACGACCGACCATACCTCCTAGCACTTGCCCGCCTGGACTTCATTGACATCCTCGAGAACAAGTTAGGAATGCAACTCATCCCTTCCAATAAGAACAGCGTGAAAGGTATGGTAAAACTCCTTCTGGGGCCTCCACCTCAATCCGACGAACCTCTTGAGACCGCCGTGGACGACGAGGCCACGGGGGCTGACCAGCGCAGACATGGCCTGCGGCCTAGACGAGCAGCTTCTCGGCGCGCCCAAGAAATGGGGTATGGTGAAGATGAAGACGAGGATGAAGACTCGTCAGTGCCCAGGCGAACAACAGCAACAAGTTCTCGGCAGGTAAGCTCCCAGCTGTACTCCCTACAACAACACCTGGTATTCGGGCACAGATCAAGATATACTACAATGATCCATTACGTACAGTGAGCATACTCCTTCCGCGAGGGTGGCTTCCTGCCTGCAGGAGTTGCTATAAACCTGCATGCCCTTCAGCTTTATGATTCAGACCACCACTGCATGCCCAATCATCTGAAGGGAGGGACGCTTTTGGGAGTGTTGCAGCAGCGTTCTGTTGGGTGACCGGCACTTACTTAGAAACCTGATCACAACCGCATGTGATTTGTATAGCTACACCTTGATGATATTGCATTGCATACTTGTCTCAGCCCCTGGTACAGCAAAGCCCAAGCCAAGGTAGAGTTCAACAACTCTTAAGAACCTGAACCAACCTTGTGCACAGGACAAGGTCCAGGTTTGGGGTGGTGGTTGCAGCTTTCTTTGTTTGCTACACCCCGCTTTTTGCATTCCAGTACTGCATGCAGGCCCCTGCTTGTCCTGCCCACACTCTCCCCAGAGCCATTCCTTGTTTGTATTTCTCCAGTTTTCAGTCCGTCCAAGGGGTCTGCTGCCAGGATCGTCTCTTGTTTCCCTGAACATGACCTTGCTCGGCCGATAATGCTGGTTGTGTTTCTTGTTATAGTGATGCAAGCCAAACGCAGCACATGCCATTTTTTGCTATTGGCTGTAAGGCTGCCCCAGTATCGGTCACTATGCACTTTAGCTAAGCATATCAGAATAATAGTATCGTGTGCTGTTCGACCTCCTAACATTTGTTCGCTGGTTGGTTGGTTGATTCTGCTCACAGGGTGCTACCAGCTCTCCCAGAATATCCCCCTTTAGTAGCCATGAAGGAGCAGAGCTACAATCCTTCTACCAGCAGCAGCAGCAGCAGAGGCTGGGAAGCTCTGGTTGGAGCACCCATCCCACCTCAACCTCTCCAAAATCCACATGGACTGCAGGGCCTACCACTCTAGCTGCTGCTGCTGCTAATGGTGGTGGTGGTGGTCCCGTGTCCCTGCCTGTGATCACGAGTGAGCTTCCCGTCAGATCCTCAGCACAGCAGCAGCAGCAGATTTTGGGGGCGCCAGCTCCTCTGTTTGACCCAGAGACAGATGCAGCTATTGATCAGTTTCTGCTGGGTGGGTCGGGAGGGGCTGGGGGGTCCCTGCCAGCAGTAGGGTCCCTCCCCAGCTCTGGGACTTTCCCACACCCGCAGCAGCAGCTGCAGCTGCAGGCGTCGCTGAGAGGCAGCTCGAGTGGAATTGGGTCTTCTGGGCTTGGCAGGCAGCAGCAGCAGCAGGGGGTGCAGGTGCAGGGGGTGGCCAGTGGTGGGATAGTAGGCAGCGGCAGTGGGGCCTTGAGGTCCTGGCCTAATAGTGGAGGTGGGAGTACGAGGAAGAGAGATAGAGATGCGCAAGTGCTGCAACCTGGGATGGCTTTGAACCTAGGTAGGTGGCATGGGGGCTCCCATGGGGATGCGCGGCGGAGACACAGCAACGGGTGCAGAGAACTGCAGTGATATTCTGTTGCAGGTAATATTTGTTTTTGAAATTTCATTCAGCTTTGAAAGACACCATTTGTGCCATGCCAATGAGCATATTTCCTAGTGCCTATGTGTTAGTCCAACCGTGGTGAAAGCCTGCAGCTCGCCTTGTTGTCAACTCATCATTTGTGCGATGCATGCTGTGTGTGCATGACCACAGTGCAAGTGTTCTGTGGTTGGTAAAGCAGCATGGAAGGCAGGAGAGAGGCTGCCTTCTACGATCCAGCGAATAGCTCTGCTGCTCCTCATATTCCTTGCTCAATAACCTGCCTTTGACCCTGCTCCCTTGCAGGCAACCCTATATCTGCCATTCCGTTGTCCATGTCAATTGCCATGCCCAACAACCTGGGTGGCAGCATCAACACCAGCAGCATAAACAGCGGCAACTTCCAGCAGCAGCAGCAGCAGCAGGTGGGAAGCTACAACAGCAACAGTGGTTTAATGCTTCCTGGACCCTCTGTCCATGGGCCTGTTGCCCCTAGATCCTGCCCTGTGCTTCCAGAGCATACCTTTGGGGGTATACCTAACAACTTCATGCAGCAGTACCAGCAGCAACAGCACTACCAGCAACAACAACAACAGCAGCAACAGCAGCAGCAGCAGCAGCCGATATACCCGGGCATGCCAGTGGCCGTGCCTAGGTCGTTTGACCATTCGTACTTGCAGCACCACCAGCAGCAACAGCAGCTGCAGCAGCAGCAGATGTATGGCAACAGGCAGTTCCAGCAGCAGCAGCAGCTTCGGCAGCATCCGCTGTCACTACAAGAGCAGCACCAGCAGCAGTTAGGGTTCAGTAGTGGAGGCATCAGGTCTCAAGATGGGACTGTCAGCAACAGCTTGCTAGCAGCAGCTGCGTCAGCAGGGTTAGGAGGTGCAGCAGGGGTCCCACAGAGCTTTGGGTCGCACCCAGGCAGCACAGGAACCTATCAGGCCCCCGTGAGAAGTGCACATGATTTGCAGCAGCAGCAGCAGCAGCAGGTGCAGGGATTGGTTCAGAGCGGGGATGGCCAAGGATATGTGAGTCCTTTCTTAGGTTATTCGACATCTGCATTAGGGCAGAATGTGCAGACAGTGGGGGTGTTGAGCAGTGGGTCTATTGGGGGGTCCATGAGTACGAGTGCTGTTCCAGGGCACACTGGGGTTCAGGGGTTGTCTGGATCACATGTTGAGACCTACGGGGGTTTTGTGTCGACAGGTGTTTTGGGTGTTGTTCCTGGGCAAGGTGGGATCGGATCGCAGGAGTTTGTGTCGGTTGCGGGAGGAGCGCCAGCAGGAGCCGCAGTGGGGTTAGCTGGGCTGAGCATACAGGAGCAGGTGCAGCAGCAGGGGCAGGGTTTGGTTGGGGTTCCGGGGATGGTTCAGGTGCAGCCGGAACCAGGGGCTGCTGTTATGGCTGAGCTGCTAGCAGATGGGGAGATGCAGCCGAGTAAGAAAAAGAAGTCGCTGTTTGGCAGGGCTGGGAAGAAGCTCAGCAAGTTATTTAAAGGGAAAAGCAGCAAAGGGAAGGGGGTGGAAGTGAAGGAGGAGCTTGGCGGTGTTGGGGTTTACGGGTTAGGGATGGAGGGGAGGGTGAAGGCCGAGGGTGAAGGGGAAGAGGAGGAAGAAGGGGAGTCTGAATCGGAGGACAGGAGTCAGAAAGACGATGACGTGATGCAGTTGGAGCAGCGAGTGAGTAGCTTCACACTTTGCTCTCAAGCACCAGATGTTAACAAGCTGCTGCTGAACCGGAACAGCAGCTTGAACGGGCGGGAGATGGGAAGGGATTCGTGCCCGCCGGGGAATGGGGCTGCTGGGGCTGCTGCTTTAGGTTCGGTTGGTCCTGCTGGTGGTGGTGGGGACGCTGGGGTCTTGCAAGTGGGTCATAGGCGGGGCAATAGCTTCAGCTTCTTGAAAGGGCCGTCTTTTGGTAAGAATTGGCTGGGGTTTAGGGGGAGTAAGGAGGGAGCTGTAGCGGTGGGGATTGTGAAGGAGGAGGAGGAGCAGAAGCGGCAGCGGGAGTTGCAGGTGGAGAAGGGGATGGGGTCGAGTGGTAGCCTGGGGGCGTTGTTCCGTCAGAGTGATTTGGGGCCTGGGGCGGGGCAGGTGTATGGGAAAGATGTGTGGGACGTGGAGCTGCCGTTGAATAGCCCTGGTAGGAGCGCTGGGGGTTATTCTGTGGGCATGTCTGATTCCCTTGGGATGGATATAGATCGTGTTATGAGGCAGAGCAACGGCACGGCAGCGGCAGCGGTTGCTGCTACGGCTGCTGCTGGGGGTGGTAGTGGTCCTGCGGGAGGGGTAGGGAGGGGTGAGGGAGCAGTACCGGTGCAGCAGCAGCAGAGAGCAGGGGGGGTGCAGGAGGAGCCGGGTGAGGAAGTTACCCAGCCCTTGAGGGAGCAGCCACTAGCTATGGCAGCGGCGCCAGGTGGTGGTGGTGGTGGTGGGTTGGTGCCGATGGGTGCTGGTGTAACTCTACTGCCAGGTGGGTCGAAGGCGGTACAACACGGCGGTAGTGCTGGGGCTGTGCTTGCAGCTACTACTGCTGAAGGTGGTCAGCTGGGATGCGGCCCCACTGCGGTTGGCAATGTTGCTGATGGCAGTGGCATGGGGGGTGGGGTTCAAGGGCAGAGCGTATCAGGTGCAGGTGGGTCGGGGCTAACAGAAGCTCAGCTCGCAGCAATAGATGACGAGCTTATGGATATCATCCCAGAAGTTATGCTTGCGGACTGCAAGGGGATCGTGGGTGGTACCAGCGGCGGCAACTGTGTGATGTTACAGGGGATAGTAGGAAATGGGGGGTTGGAGACTTCCCGTGTGCCGAGCACATGCTCTGCTGTGGTTGTGGATGCTTTCCAGCAGCAGCAACAGCAGCAGCAGCAGGGGATAGATGCTGCTTGGGTGCAGCAGCAGCAGTTTCTGCAGCAGCAGCTGATGCAGCAACAAATGCTAAGGCGGCAGCAGCAGGAGCGGTGGCAGCAGCAACAGCAGCAGCAGGAGGAGCAGATGTTGTTGCAGCAGGTGCTGTCGCCGTCTGTGTCGGCTGTAGCGATGCAGCAGCGGCAGCAGCAGCCATGGACACAGTGAGTAGGACAAGGATTAAAAAGTTCTGCAGTTCATGAAGCTGAGACGTTCGGTCCCGGTCTTAAGCAGTCGCAAGTGCTCAACAGGCCCATGCCTCCTGCTGTGCACGTTGCGAGGTTGTTTGACCCGGGTGCATGGCTCAGTGACCAGCTGTGACAAGGCTTAGACAGGGCGAAAGTTTTAGGTTGTTGTTGGGGAAGAACAAAGGGGTCAGTAGCATCAGCATCAAGTCCAGTTGCTGCAAGATCAGCAGCAGCAACGCAGTTGGAAGTTCTCATCAATGTGGTTGTGGTTGCTGAAAAGCAACCCGCTTCAGCTACTGCAAGACCAACAGCAGCAACCCAGTTGAAAGTTGGCATAGTTGGTTCCATTTTGGCGGAGGAATTTGCGTGGCTGCAGAAGAGTTCTACTGTAAACAGCATGGGAAGAGTTGAAGAGTTCAGTAACTTTGCTGGTAGCGTAAAAGTGACCCTGCTTGTTGTGGGGACAGGGTCTGTGGGCGTTTTGTTGCGTACTCGCTGGTGAGAAAGCTATGAAGGGGGGTGGGAGGTACGCAGAGACTTGAGTCCTACCGCCCGCGATAGGATTGTAGGGCTCTCCTATATGTGATATGAGTTTGGAGGTTCTGGTGAGGGATCAATGATCAGGAGAGAGGCGCTCTGGGTGGAGAGGGCAGTGCCAGGTGGTCTCCAGCATGATAGATAGATCCCTGCCCAGCTTTTGTGCTGTGTAGCGCCCGCAGCAGGAGTCAAATCAGTTTGTTTAGTGGGCCCTAGCACATGCGGTTATGTAGATGTTGTTGCCTCTTTCGGTTCTTTCCATGGAGCACATACATGTCTTTTGGTGGCCTTTGCCAATGAAAAGCATGCTGCTGATACACAGGAGCAGTGGTTCTCAAAGGGTTGTACATTTTAAGGAAGAGAATGTTTGCTTGTGAAAGTGGGTCAAAGCCCATATAGAAGACTCTTGTGTGGCATGCTGTCTCCCATTAAGCACATATCAGAGACCCTTGTACCTGCTGCACTTTTCTTCTGTGAGTGGAGGAACTTAGCAACAGTTAGTCAGTCCCTCCATCTCCAGAAGGTGTGCAGCACAGGGTACCACTTTTGTATAAGGAAGTTCTATGGAGGCGAGGTGGCTAGAAGTCGGTTACTAGTCAGTCCTATGGTCCTGTACTGCCAAATCTTGCCGGACACTCCATCCATGTAGCTCTGACACTAGACCAGGGTACCACTTTTGTGATTTGTGTGCAAGAGCATTGCTGCTTGGGATGTGCTAGGAGCAATGGCAATGGAGCAATGGATGTGCTAGGAGCACCTTTGTGTCTAAGTACAACCCCCATCTGCCAGCTTTTAACCTGTGGCATTCATCTAGGAGGCTTCTCATAGGTTTGGGGTGGTGGTCTAAGTATGCTTGTTGCTTTGTATGTGCCGTGCCAGCCTGTCATGGACCCTGCTTTTGTCGCCTAGCGAGCACCCCTGCATTTTTTCCTGTACCACCTCCAAGTACCACGGTTCTGGAGCTCAGGTTGGGGGGGCGGGGGGTTATGGTGGGGGTAGTAGTAATAGTGGCGGATGCGTTGTGACACTCCTTGTGCCTCAACATATCAGGTTGTTCCTGGGATGGAAAAGCTTCATTTAGGTGGAAGTGTTTTTGAAGATTAAGCGCTATGCTGCGAGTTTGTGGGAAGGGGTGTGGACATGGCACAGTTCCCCCTGACAAGGTGGAATGGAACTTGGTGTGTAATAGCAAAGCAGTGCGGCTGGAAGGCATGCGGTGCATGGATGTGTATATATGATGGGAGACTGCAGACCATCGTCTGTTGTGTGCCAGCCACTGTGCCCACCCGCCCGTTTGTGGTTTTAGAGGGGTTCCAGTGTGTTGCACAAAAGCAGGAGGTTTAACAAGTTGAGGGTCCACTGGCGACATGGGGGGTCATCATTTATTGTGTGAGTGGTGGAGAACTATATGATGGAAGTGTGCACTGGAATGCCATCCTCATCATATGTTGTGTGCCAGCGCACTGTATCCACTTCTTGGTGTCTTAGAAAGCTGCCAGTGTTTGGCACAAAAGCAGGAGGATTATCAAGCTGGCATGGGCATTTCCATCAATTATCATGTGATGGAGAATCAATTAAGTTGTGGGTGGTGGAAAACATACAAACTGGGTTTGTCTGAAGGTGCCTGTTGAGTACATTTTAGCTTCCAGCACATTTTCTGCTGAGGGACTCGTGATGAAGGTGCAGGTCCTTGACAGAACCATGGGGCAATTATTGTTGACTGGAGGTTGGTACAGGTAATCAAAGCAGGGGAGGCTGCGGGCGAGAATAGCAGGGTCTTATTGGCAAAAATTGTTGACTGTGTTGATTACTTGCATCATCTTCCATCGTTGCTGTATGTAGTTTCTGTTTCTAAGTGGGGCGGATTACGTCCCTGGATAGTGGCTGGAATCTGTACGCTTAAAACATGGACTGGGGTCTCCTTTACCTTCTGGGGGTATCCACCACGGGGCCGATGTGTCCTGAATACCTTGCTCCATCTGGTGGGAGTTGGCAAGGTGGTGTTAACCGAGATTACGTCCTAGAGGTAGGTGCATTGAATGAGCTATATTGAAGCCCATCCCTTCTCCTGTAGGCAGATGCTGTGGGTGCCTGCAATCTTGGATAGCGTTCTTAAATTAGCGTGGTGCGTGAGGCTACAGGCGTTACTGGCATGTCCTGGCGTATCGTTTTTGAGGATTAACATTCTGATCAGGTGGGGGACACTGCATGGCGCACGGCAGAGCCAGAGGTGGTGATATGTGGTGCGGTTGCCACACCTTGAATGTTTGCTTGTTTGTTTATGACGAGCCAGGACATATTGGTCGTGTTCAGGAGGCGGGTGCCCTCACTGTGCTACTCATGGCTTACTGAGAGGCCAGTAATTGTCTGCCGCCCATGGTGGAGCAAGCGTAGATGTAAGGATCTAACAATGGTGCAAGGCATCGTGAGAACGTAAAAGCATGTCAGGTTAGGAACTGGGTGAGTGTTCAGTGGGGTTGAGTCAAGCTGTGCCTTGTTTCTGGGGAGACATATGTTGTATCGGATGGCTGACAAGCCAATCAATTGCCATGTGCAGGGTGTATGAGTAAGCAGGCAGGGTTTGAGAAGGAAGAGGAAAATATGCCCCAGCATCATTTGAGCGCTGGGCTTTATCATACAGACACCCTCATGTTTGTGTCCTGCTTGGTCCCGCATTGCTCTCTGACTCGACCAGGCAGGGCAGAGGTTTATGAATGAAAGGGCAGAGCGGGCAGGTTCGTTATGAGAGACCACTGCGCAGCGGTCCGGGCCGTGTAGCATCCAAGCACGACTCCAGCTGATTTTTTGGTGGTCTGACGGTGTCATGGGCAGGTTTGTGATAGTGGTACAACTGGTGACAGCAGGTCCTACCTCAACTGCAGCAGCTGGGGCTGGATCCAAATAGTCGGGATCAGTGCAGTCATCCTGCTGATGTCTGTATGGTTTGAGAGGATGGGTTTTGAATGTGTTGGGAGACACAGGTTATTTATAAGGCAGGCGTCTAGCTATCATTGGCTTGTTGTACATTTGTGTACCATAGTTTTGCAGCAGGAGCACTGGCGAATTTCACGCTTGCACTGAAGGGCCTTCCCAAGAGATCCGGGAGCATCCAATGTCCGATTGCTTGTGCTTGGACCAATTGCTTGCGCTTGTCTTGGTTTACAAGCAAGGAGGCCATCTTGAGCTTGATATGAGACTATATCTTGATCTTGATCTTGATCTTGATATGAGGGACTAAGCAGAAGCTGCAAGGCACAAAAGGTGATGTGAGGTCAGTATCAATTGGCGCTCACGAGCTTTAGATTCAGTAGTTGTTGCTGTTCCATGGACAGTCTTACATTTGATCAGACAAAAGCATTGTTGCAGGAGTTCTTACATATGCGGGGATTCTTTTGTAGGTGCCACACTTTCATTGTTTGTTTGTTTTCAGAATTGCTGGCTAGGTACTGTTCAAGTATGTCTGACTGTGTTGTTTGCAAAGTATATGTGAGGGCGGCCTAGCTACCGGTACTCTTGCACGCTCATAACAGCCGCTGTGTTTCAGGGTACTGTTGCAAGACAGCTTTTACTATGGCAGTGGACAGGGGGTGTTGGCAGGTGTAGAGTATCTGGGACCATTCCACGTGGGTTTCCAGTGGTGGTCAATTAAATTGGGCATTGGCTAGCAATGAGTGACCGCGCGTGGCTGTGATGCATCATTTGGACAATCTAATTGGGACTTGGACAACCTGATGCATGCCATAACTTTGCACTGTTTGCCCGTTGACGTGTAATCGAACCCTGGGGAACAGGAACTGTTGGTCCTAGAGAGTTTGAAATCTGAGCCGCTGCCAATGCAATGAGCAAGGGCTTCTTTCTGTCAACCATGGAGAGGGTCTCAGTTGGCAAGTCAGCCATGGGTTTAAATGTGTTTGGGTCTTGACTGGTGGCCCTCTGGGATAATAGTCCTTTGGACGCCTTTGTTTCCGGAAGGTCAGCTTTTGGATATGTTTGACTGGCCCGGAGTCCGATCATTCTGGTGATTTGTTCTCATGATGAACTGGTTGAAGTCCGATCATTCTGGTTTGGCTGCCGCACCTTCCATTTTTTAGTTTCTGTTTGTTTGTTTGTTTGAAGTTCCTTAGATGGACACATGGTTATTATCCCTCTAAGTTGGTGGTGTGGGATCCATTGTGTTTGGATCCATCCGACGGTGTGTTCGGTCATTTCGACCTAGCAGCCCTTTGCGGCTCAAATGTTTGTTTGTCTTTGCATTTATCCACTGTTGTTCATTTGTGGTCAACTGCACCTAGCAACCTCGCAATTGCCACACCTCACCTGTTTGTTTGTTCGTGAACAGGTCGCTGGCAGAGTTGCAGCTCGCAGCATTATATCATTGAACGGATAAATGTGCGGTTCCCGCCACAAGGTCTTTCGTCCCGCCTTCTTTGTTTTCAAGAGCCCGCATGGTGCGTATAGGAGTATCAGCGACGTTTCACATGCGATAGCAGCTGCACGCGTACATGGGAGCTTACCACGGTACGGTGATTGGATAGGGAAGGCTCACTCACCACGGATGCAGCAGGAAGCTAGATCCTCAGCTTAGCACCTTCGCAGTAGATTGAGCCCACGAGACATTGAGATTCGTGTGAACGTCCCTTGCTTAAATGTTTCGTGTCAAAAAATTACTGAAACACCTGCCGCTCACTGCGTAGGTCTCGAACCTCCAACATAGCGTGGCAGCGTGATACATGCCATTGGAGCTGCAAACTGAACATAACATAACATAACAAACATTTAAGGTGTGGCAACCGCAAAGGGCTGCTGGGTCGAACAGTTCGAGGTGGAGTACATGCTAATATCCACACCCACTGACAATGCCCAGCAAAAGCCACCCTCTTCACACTGCCGTCTTGCTATCACTGCTGCTGCTTTGTCCGATGCCACTCCCTGAGCCTGCCGTCCGCGCTAGCCTCCGCCTCCTGAAGCTGCGACCCCATACCAGGGGATGTAAGTATCCCGCTGCTGCTGCAACCGGTGGCATTCTGCCCACTGATCACTCACCCCAGCACATGCCACCCACTTGGCCCCTAGCCCTACTGCCTCCTCTCCCTCTAGAAAGTCTTCACCCTGCTCCCCACACCATCTTCCCCCTCCTATCTAGCAGGGGGTGGCCAAGCATACCCCTGAGGAGGTGGGGGCATACCCGGTGGCAGCTGCATACCTGGTGGCAACTGCATCCCAGGTGGCAGCTGCCCAGGGGGTGGGTACATACCATGGGGTGGCCGGGGCATGCCTCCTGGGGGACCACCATACCCTGGTGGGGGTGGCATCCCTGGCTGGTAGTGGAAGCCTTGGGGAGGCGGGGGCATGCCTGTGCACAGCAAGTTGAGCCACAGCAGCGATCAGTTGAAGGTCCAAGGCAATTGGAAGCGGTGCGTTTATCCTAGCATGCACAGCCCTTAAGCTCGTGTCTACCCGCAGATTGGTCATGACACAGCATGGTCTGATGCAGGACTGTGAAGAGAGATTGAAGCTGCATGTGCTCATAGATTACGTCTACAGACCTCAACGGGCATGCTCATTGCCGTACTTCCATAGGCAAATCATGCATGCAGGCATCTGGCTAAGTGCTCGCTGTTGCCTGCACTGGGATATGAACTTTATGGAAAGCAGCTAAAGCATCAGTCAGCGGTGTAATGCAAGGCATTCTGGTGTGGTGTTCTGTGTACACTAATATAAGATCCCAAGAGATGCCATACCAATGTGCAATAGGCCCAAAACACGTACTGCAGATGCTCTGCTCCACGGCTGGAAGGAGTCTACCCCAACCAGACATAGAAGCAAGCCTTCGCAAGCCCAGGGTCAAGCCTACACCTCACACCACCTCCCCTATACATAGGAGCTTTAAACACCAGAGGTCGAAGATACCGGCCAAGCAAATGTTGCTATTTCATTTCACATTGTGCAGAAAGTTTATGTAATCATTTGGTACCAGCACTTCATACCTTGTGGTAGCTGGTAGCCCCATCCTGGTGGTGGTTGTGCTGCTGGTGGACCCATGCCAGGTATTGAAGGGGGTGGCGGCATACCACTGGGGAAGTACATGGCAGGGGGTGCACCCGACATAGGGGGGGCTGCCCAGGGCTGAGACACAAGGGAAGAAGCAATGTGTCAGGGCTATGCTACAGGGAGTGTCCAGCAAGTTTTTGGGAGTATGGAACCATAGGACCGACTAGTAACCGACTTTCAGCCACCTCGCCAAAGGGAAGAAGCAAGGGCAGCAGATCAAATCTCTGGGGGGCATCACATGTCAGTAGGTCACTCGATCGCGTCGCCTTTGGCACGTGCAGGATAGATTTGGACTGGTGCAGCCTTCAGCAGATTCTGACCGTAAGCGCAATTTGCAGCCATACATGCTGATATGACTATGTGACCCTCTTGAGCTTGCAACTGCAGACATCTACCCAAAATGCAGCTCATGGCTCAAACATTAGTTATCAAACAAAGGGGTTTGTAGATTACTTGCTAAAGCACGATAGCCATCAAATCCACAGACTTAGGGGTACCAGCAGCTGGGTGCTGATACATGCTTCATACAGCGATTAGCATTGAAACGCAGGAGGTGAGCTGCGGGGCTTTTTGCTATGGTTGGGAGGGTACTTGGGGCATTATGCATTACTCAACGCATGCTTCATACAGCCAAACCAGTGCTGCATGATAAGTTCCTCCTGTCAATAGAACCCTAATCCACATATCAGCCTGTTGTTCCAGAGATCCATAACTTGATTTGAGTCTAAAAGTGCCATGGCCCCTGCATGGCGCTTCTACTCCTGATGAGCACCACAATCATCTGTTGACATTCACGCACTGCCATCTATGGGCGCACAGAAGTCAGCAAACCTTTGAGCGCTAGGCTCTCCCCCTTTGCTGACAAGCAGTGCCCCTCCCCAAGAGGCCAAGCAGGGTGGGTAATTACATAGTGTATATCACAGCCATCCTGTCTTTTGTCCTACATCGCTGTTTCAATCGCAGAATATATCATTATTCCGCAGCAGCAGAAGCACCAATTCTATGAGGTTATAGTGATAAAACGGAACATGTGGGAGGTTACATGACGGCAGGGGATGACAGGAGCAATATAAATTTCAGAGCCCAATGAGTTTTGCTACGGCAGACCAGGGGGTGTAACAGTGGGCAGTGCAACACCTAACATAATGCTCCGCCAACGTGCGTCGTACCATGTTAACTGACAATTCTGAAGTCTCAGGCCCACGTCACTTCTGCTAGAGCATATCGATGAAGTGCAGTGTGCAGTGCAACACCTAACACATGCTCTGCCAACATGCATCTTACCATAGGTGCTGGTCCTCCTGGTGGTGCTGCAGCAGGTGGTATAGGAGTGACCACATGCATGGTGGGTATACTGGGCGGTACCACAGGCGGTACAGGAGCTGGAGGAGGAGCAGGAGCACCTAGAGCAGCAACAGCAGAAGCAGTACAAGCACCGGATGTCAGGCAGCGCAAGCACAAAAAGCATAACAACCCTGCCATATGGTATCTCCAGCTAGCTTATAAATGCTATCATCGGTCTTTTTCCCGCCCACCAAGGCCCTTCACAACAGTCAGTCCTCTATCTGATTCACAAACCCCAAGTTCCCTTTATAATGAGTGCAATGTGGGAAGAAGGTGTGTGGCTGTGCTACCAGGCTGAATCCCCTCTGGCTGGGACATGGCTTTACAAGTCCGTACTTTGAATTAGAGTAAACCCAGGTTTCCCACACCACCTCCTTTACCTCCTGCCGTGGTACACCAATTAAGGCTGCCCGTACAGCTCGTACAGCTCGTTACCTTGCAACAAATGAGGTGAGATATATAACAACCTCTACAGATGAAGGCCTTCACTGGCTATAGCGCCGCTCCACAAGCACGACCTTTACCCCCTACCCAGTTCACAAATGAACCCTACTTGCTGCGCAAGACCCCAGTCAAACACCCCATCCACACATATTCAGACAGCAGCAGAGAGCATCATACCCTCCTATGCAGATCACTGCGCAACACGTGTTCAGTTAGGAATACCAGATTTTTAGCCCCGACAAGCAATGCTTCTGGTTCAAGATGACCCACCACAAATTGACCCCTGAAATGTGCCCACGCCCCGCTGTCCCCCATCCATGGCCCCTAGCCCCCAAGACAGGCGCCCACCCGCTTCCCCTTTAATCCCCCGTGACCCCGAGAAGTGATCCTATCATATTTTGAGATCCTCGGGCAGACCTTCTGGAGACCCCCCCTGCAACCTTCCGTAAAATGGGCAAACACAGCCGGAGGGTGTCAAGAATTCCGGCGAAACACTGCGCTTCTGGTCAAAACGACTCCAAAGGGGTAAAGCAAACGTAATTGCCCCATGAACTATCGTCAAATCCCAGGATCCGCGGGTATTTCAGTCGTCGTCACTTCGAAAAAATGTTCCACTATGCTCTGAACTTTGGCAATTATCACAAATTGCTCAAAGTTCTCCAAGAAACGATATCTTCCAAGAAACGCTATAAGATAGGATCACCGGCCCCGAGACTTTGGAAACACTATGCTACTAGAACCTGAACCCCTGTGACATACCCACATACTGTTGATCCCCAACTACTCCTCGCACCTGCTGCAAAGCCTGATGCTGCCAGCACTGGTGGTTGCTGCCCCTCTGGAATGACCTGGGGCTGCTGCTGTGGACCAGTGGCAAACAGTGTGTGAGGCCGCTGCTGTGCCGCTGCTTTAGCACGCTTCTGCTCTGCAAGCAAGCGCTCAGCAGGTGTGCCATGACGCTCCCCTGAAACATCACGGAAAGAGGGGGGCCAGGGGCTGGTGTTAGACAGGTATAAATTTATGCCATTTGGCCGCGGAGGGTTTATGTATAATGGTGCCGGTCCAGAGCAAGCACAACTCCGTCAGACCACAGGCAAATTGGGTGGAGACCCCACAAACATGCCACTTTTCAGCAGAGGAAGAGAGGCTGCTTTCACTGTCCTGTAGCACATAGACACAAACCCTGCTGATAGCAGCCCTGCACACATGAACTTTGATCCAGCTCACTCCCCTACTCCCTTGGTTAAGCTGCGGTAACAGCAAGACCACCAGCATACAAAAAAATGCGAGGCGGATCTGCAGCATTTAGCAGTGTCAGTCAACAAAGGTAACATATGTGGCTCTTACCACCAGCCGCACGAACGCCCAGGTAACTGCATTGTGCTCATACATACGTGCAGTCCAACAGCAGGCAAGAACCGCAAGGTCCTAGCTGTCAACTCCCGCTACCAGGCCTACTGATCTCCTCAACTTCCCTGTGCCTGAGTACAGTATTTGTTCCACCTCGCCGTTCTT